>OX458964.1:1800000-2144348 GCA_949774945.1 Hoplodrina ambigua
GCAAATATCTTCTACAAAATATGATTTTTTTCCTATCGATCTCAGTAGCTTTCAGAATAATAGATTTATGACCTTCTTTAAATTCTTTCCATAGTTCTTCTGCCTGTTGTAACCTTGTTTCCAAATATGGCCGTTTTATTCTATCTTTCGGTGATTTCTTATAATTCCTTTCTGCCTTCATTAGGTTTTCCAACAACTCATTTTGATAAACAAGAAGATCTTCCATCGTAAATCGTTATATTTTCTCCGTATTTCAAGTAAATTATGCTGTTTTACACTACGCGGGTAACTTGACAAAGTTCCGAAAGAATGTTCTAGTCGTTGTAGTTTCTATGTTTTATCGTATTATAACCGATCACTCACTCAATATATTACTACAACAACACGAAATATGTAAAAGTCTCACGAGTAGAAGTATTGATTCGTTTTATAAGTTCACAACACGTAATAACGTCTATTTATTTCAAATCACTAATTACTACTTCACAGAAAATCCTTATCGCTCAGGAATGTCATTATTCTCGCGGCGCTCGCACTGGGCCAGTCGTTGACCCAAATCCGGCTCGAAGGACCATATGTTTGAAACGATAAGGTTGATTTTGTATTGACGGGGATTTTGAATTAAACAGACGTGTGTCTTTAGCAATGATTTAATTTCTACTAAGATCATTAAGGTAATGTGGACTATAAGTGTGGACTGTATACATGCATAGGTACGTATTAATAACTGTGTATAAACAACTAAACATCGTATGATGTGAATTTGGACAGTGTTTAAAAAAAAGTTTAACAGTGAAGGTGAAGTGCGCTTTAGAGCGAGGCTTGTTGCAAAGGGCTTTACTCAGACAAAAGGTATAGACTATAATGAAACTTTCTCCCCAGTTTTAAAATATTCTACTTTAAGATTATTGTTTGCATTAAGTGTAGAACTAGGGCTAAAGTCTAATCACCTAGATGTACCTTCTGCATTTCTAAATGGTTTTCTTCATGAGACAGTATATATGGAAATACCAGAATGCTCAGATATGACAAATTGTAAAAATAAAGTTTTAAAATTGAAGAGAGCTGTCTATGATTTGAAGCAGTCAGCGAGAGCATGATACACTAGAGTAGAAGAATGTCTATTACAGTTACAATATAAAAAGTCTAACTATGAACCATGTCTGTTTGTAAACAATGTTAAAATTTATATAACTCTATTTGTTGATGATTTTTTTGTCTTCTATAATTGCCAGAATACTTATGAAATATTGAAAGATGAGTTGGTAAAGAAATTCAGAATAAAAGACTTAGGTCAGATAAAATAGTGTCTAGGAATGCATGTAAACGTTCATAAAGATTGTATTACTGTTGATCAAAAGCAATTTGTAGAAAATATTTTAAAGAAATTTAATATGACAGATTGTTCTCATTCTGAAACACCTATGGAAGTAAACTTAAAATTAGAAAAGGAAGTAAACAAACCTGTTAAGAATTATCCTTATCAAAACTTGATTGGCAGTTTAATGTACTTGTCTGTACTTACCAGGCCAGCCATATCTTTTAGTGTTAGTTTCTTAAGTCAGTACAATAATTACTTTAATGAAACTCATTAGAAACATTTAAAACGTTTGTTAAAATACCTAAAGAAAACTAAAAGTTATGGTTTAGTTTATAAAAAGTCAAATTGTAATATTTATGGTTTTGTTGATGCTGATTGGGCATCGTGTACCTTGGATAGGAGGTAATATACTGGATTTTGTTTTTTAATGTCAGGTTCTGTAATTTCTTATGAGTCTAAAAAACAAAAAACAGTAGCATTATCTAGTACAGAGGCAGAGTATATGGCCCTATCAGAATCTTGTAAAGAAGCAATATAACTTCAGAATTTATTAAATGAATTGATTGTAACAAATCAATGTATGCCAATGTGTTTGTATAGTGATAATCAAAGCTCTATTAAGTTAGCAACTAATCCATTATATCACAATAAGCGTACAAAACACATTGACATAAGAAGGCATCATTTTGTTAGGGAATGTGTCTCTAAAAGGAAAGTTGAGCTTAAATATGTATCAATTTTGGATATGCCAGCAGATATATTCACAAAAAGTTTAAGCGCTAATAAACATTATAAGTTTTTAAAACTGATAGGCATTTCTGAGATTTAGTTATAATGCGTTAAGGTCAAGTTTTTTTTATTTATTTTGTTTTGGCAGTTAGATTATTTTGTTAGGTGAGGATGTTAAAAAATGTGAACACAGATAACAAAATAATATATTTAATAGCAACTAGCGCCACCTGCCATGTATTTGTGTAATATGCGAATGAACGCTAAGTTTAAAAATAAAACTTTAGTTGATTCCATGATTCCTTTGTTTTAATAGAAAAACTGTATAGGTGTTATTTTAGAAACAGTGCTTATTTTATTTGGTTTACGATTGTTCAAGTACAAGTACGGAGTAGGTTGTACAAACACGAATTGTTTTTTTTAGTTAGTTTATAATCAGATATTAAAATGCTTAAAAAATAAAATAAAAAATAACGGAAAAGATTATAAAACTTTGTACTATTAATGAAGCTGTGTACTTTCTACATTAAACTGTGATTTCATAAGATTTTTTTTGTTTCATTATCTACAAATAATATTAAGGAATAGTAATTAATTATGGTTCCGGTGCTTTGTGGCAGATAATTAATTTTACATATTGCTCCTAGCTATAATTACAGTAAGTTATTAAGTTACATTAGGGAAACTGTGTAATTTTCGTTATTCTATTTAAACATTTATCTCATTTTGTAATCATTGTTGCAGTATGTACTTCAAATTAAAGATTGTTAAAGTAAGTCACACACTTACTGTACCAATACTAAAAATACTAATTTTTTTTTAATTGTTCGTTCCTTAACATACATATTTTTTTAAACTTTACAATTAAAATATTATTCCTAATTAAAAATTAAAATATAGAAATTGTTAAACAAACCTATACTTATCTTAAATATTTTAGAAAACTTAGGGTTAATTTATATTTTAGGAAGAATGTCAAAATTTAAAAAAAAACTTTTACCGCCTTTTTCTCTAAAGTGCCTCCAACGCACTTACTGTATACACCGTGAAATGTAAACCGTTGCAAAGCTGCAGCGAAATGACTTTGTTTTGGTAGTACAATCGATTAGTATATATATATATATCTTTACTATGAAAATATAAAAATGGCAGATTCACAATTGTGAAAAACGAAACTCGAAAATGAACGCAATCCAATAGTAGTACCTAGTCAAACGCAGCGGCCGAGACCCGAGCGGCTGACGGCGCGGGCGCCAGAACACTGGGTCGTTAACCATTGCGCTTATCAACAGCTGATTTTCTGATCTTTAGTTAATTTAATGTAACACAACACCCAAAAAGTTATTCCAATTCTCCCTTCATACTTTTACAGGCTTAAGACTGTCTAAAATACTTTTTATTAGGTACCTACAACTTTACTTACTGAACACGAAAACAAAAAAACAAGTTAAACAAAGACAATAAAGTAAGTATTTTAGTCGTATTTAAAAAGTTGGAATCAACTTATTTACAATGATTTTAATCACCTAACCTATTTCTGAATTTTCACTATTCACAAAGTACTTACCTACACTTCGCGGTATCGAAGCAAGTGTTCGAAGTGTAAGCCACTACATTCCACACACAAACGAGCACTTTTAAATAAATTCTTTTAGTTTTAATAATGGGTCTCACTCAAAATTAGAAAAATCGTAATTTCAATCCACTTTTCACTTATTTAACCTACAAGTACAACGTCCGCAAGACAACTGAGCGTCAAGTGCGCGACACTGCGCGGCACGGCGCGGCATTTTTTGATCTGTGGCGGCGAATGAAGAGAGTGTAAGCTACGCGCTCTAGTTTATACCGTATCACAAGGCACGAGAGCTTATTTTTCTCTGAACATTTATGATTTATTGCTTTTTACTTTGTCGGTAGCGCATGAGTTTTGAATGATACCTACGTTAGGACGTAGGTATCATTTCGTTGGCTACGTTGCGTTTGTGTGCGTGACAGCGTAACTATTGTTACTCACGCTTTCGAGTTTATGAATATTTTTTTTTATATTTTAAAATAAAAATATTTTTATTTTTTAAGTTTAACTCTACGTTCCATTAGTACTACTGAGGGCGAATCGTTCTGCCGCGTTTTTGCAACGGTTTACATTTCAGGGTGTATAACACAAGCACGGCAGTACAGGCGTGATGTTATGTTATGTTATTGTGTTTACCTTGACCGTGCGCAGATAACAATCTGCTCGAATTTCAGCATTTAAAATTCATAAAACATCTAAATATGATTCCTTTAGGCCATAAGTTCTCGTCTAGGTGCAAAGGTAATTTCGATTCGTAGACGATGCATTTGTAGGCCTTATGACTTTTTTGTTTCTCTTTCTTTATCTTCTCGGTGGATACCATTTCTTGAGTCTTATTGCGAATATAATTAATTATGTCATCCTGTGTCGTTTCACAGTAAATCTATACTAATATTATAAAACATAACATCACGCCTGTAATCCCCGAAGGGTTAGGCAGAGGTGTACCCATTAGAACACCCACATTTCGCCAGTTATGTTTTTTAGTCCCATGTAATAGGGGGCGAGCCTATTGCCATCAACCGGGCACAAATCCAGACTCCGAGGCTGCTACTGAGAAATTCCTGGAAATGGAAAAACCCAATAACACTTTGCCCGACCTGGGAATCGAACCCAAGACCTCATGCACAGCAGTCGCGCTTGCGACCACTAGACCAACGAGGCAGTCAGTAATATTATAAAGAGGTAAAATTAGTTTGTAAGTTTGTTTGTAGGGGGTAATCTCCGAAAGTAATGAACTGATTTTAAAAATTCTTACACTGGTAGAAAGCTACATTATTCGTGAGTGCTATAGGCTATAAATTATAAACATATCATGCATATTAGCCGAACTATCTCAATTTTTGTATAGCCAGGCGGAAAAAAAATGCTCTTACAACAAAGTTATTTGCATGCGCTGCCTTAACAATTGTATATAATTGAAAACAATGTATCGCAGCCTGGTCCGCCTTTAATAGTTCTACCAAAAAGTCCGCGACACCATGTTTCTATTTTTTATATTTTAGCAGATATATTAGCTTTTATGTGTTAAAAAAAGTATTTTTCGACGTACTTACTTTTGGACGATTTTTTAAACAACAAAATATTAAACCTTATCGAAAAAAATATTATTATCATCACAAGAACATCATAGAGATACGATTTGCCCAAAACAGTATGTCAATGGGTTAAATCGTTTCGAAGATAATATAAAATTACTATATCGCAAAATGCCGCCGTCCATTCACGAACCACATACGAACATGCTTGGTACGGACGTTTTATCCATTAACCCATATTTCTGTTTTTGGGATATTGGACAGTTTCAGCAATTGTTCAACATGCCTAAAAGGAAATCATAACTATTCCGTCAGACATCCCAGAGCAGCTCGAGTACGCCGTACGGAAGAGTCTGCTCTTGAAAAGCATCAGCGCCACTTAAGGAATAAAGAAAATATTTCGCAAGCACGCGCTGGGGAATCTAGCTCCGAGCGTTCACAGCGGCTTACTAACCAAAGAGAATATCGCAGGCCCGTGCTCGGGAATCTAGCGCTGAACGTGCGCAGCGTCTCAGTCATTTAAGGCAGCATGTATCTGCAACAAGGGACAGGGAGTCTAGCGCTGAGCGCTCGCAGAAGATCGCTTGCCAGAGCGCGAGAACATCGCAGGCCCGTGCTCGGGAGTCTAGCGCTGAACGTGCGCAGCGTCTCAGTGATTTAAGGCAGCATGTATCTTCAACATGGGACAGGGAGTCTAGCGCTGAGCGCTCGCAGAGGATCGCTAGCCAGAGCGCGAGAACATCGCAGGCCCGTGCTCGGGAGTCTAGCGCAGAACGTGCGCAGCGTCTTTAGGCAGGAAATAAATCATAGCACTCAGTACTAGCCGAACCACACTCATAATTTCATCACAAGTTAAAATGGTTACCGCCCAACGAAGTGGGCACGGGTCAGCTAGTATTCGTTATAAATATAGGAACTTTCTTGTCGGCAGCTTTGAAATTACAATTCTGATCACTTGCTATGCCTGATTTACCTAGGTACCGATAATTAGATTGTTTCTTAGGATATGAAACCTTGCACCAACCATCACTATTGGTATCCCTATTTGACGTTGCCTCATTCACGCACAATACATCCAAACGCGTCCGTCTCATTAAACAGCCATTATTATCGCCGGCGTTATAAGTAGCAGTCAGCTGACAATCCGCTACTTGTACTAATGGGCTCCAGGGAGCTGACATCACCGCCGCCGGCGCTGGACTCGCGACCGAACAACTTGTCAAATCGGTTTCGCACCGTGTCATCGCTGTCGCTGGCCGTTGTACGGTAAATGACTCACATTCAAATTGTTCACCTTCCACCCTCTCAATTGCTCGAGAATCATAATCATTTATTCATTTGTAAACATAGGTTTTACATAGTTGGTATTAAGCAAAAAAATAAAATAAAATATAGTAGCTCTATGTTTTGCTTCATTGGCATACAAATGTTTTTTGTTGTGAGCTTAATAACTAGATTCACATGCTTAGATAATAATAACAAATATAAACTATAACAATAAAATAAATTTAAAATATAATTTCGAACTATTACAGTAAGGTTTTTAGTTTCATATATATTTCTCGTTTAAAAATTCGTCTACTCTGTAATAACATTTTTCCGTTAAAAAATTCTGTAGAGCTATTTTGAACTTAAATATTGGCATGTCTTTTATGCCGTCAGGTAATTTATAATATATATTGATATTGAAGTGTATTTTTATTTGAGTCACAATAGCTATTGTTCTGAGAATCGTTCAGATAGGATAATCCCACAGGGCCACTTTCCAATACCCAGGCGCCACCTGCACCACGCTTTGTGTTCACTTTAGAGACAGAAGTAGGCACAACAGGTAGTGGGTCATTCTTTAAATGACTAACTTCAGCTTTAAAAGCATTCAGATGATCCAGCGTAGCATACGTTGACTTTATTTCTTCAATTGAAGTTTGCATTTGTACGAGATCCTTCAGAAGCTTAGTACAATCGAGGTGGTCAAAGGTGATGGGCGGTAACTTTTCAAGTTGCCGTACCACGAACACTGAAAGTTCGTCAGGATGAGTTCTAAACAACTTCATAATATTACCAAGGTCTCGTTCCTCCTTTGTTTTTACGAACAATTTTTCGCAATGAATCGAATCGAAAAGCAGTGATTTCGACTTTTTAATCTCTGCACTGGTAAATGTCGAAGTACTTTGCACAAGCGTCACTTCATCAACAACCGAAACTTTGTTCTGATATGATAACATTTCGTCGATTACGATGTTACACGAATTGCACTTTAGAACGTCCGTCATTGAAACTCGATAATTAGCGCTACCACTTATATGCAACTGTCACGGTTGGGTGCGCAACCCGGACTGAAAAAGCAAAGTGTACTTTTAATATGTGTCTAAAATTTTCTTACATTTAATTTTAATACAGAAGGTATTTTTTAGTAAAAATATATACGATGTATTTACTTAAGACAATCTAAAATATAGTTGAGCTATTTTATCTATATTTCTGGTATAAATATTATGTCTATCACATATTTTCTTAAAAAGTTTTAGATTTTTTCTTACGAACATAATAATTGTTTTGTAAATGGCTCTGACAGCCCTCTTCCGTAGAATAAAAATGGATTCAATGTCAGCGGCCCGAAATAAAATGCCATACGACATAATGCTATGAAAGTAGCTGAAATAGACTAATTGCGCAAATTCTACATCTGTCAATAATCTATAAATCAAATATAAATATATTATTATATTATAGATTATTTGATTTATAGATTATTGACAGATCTAGAATTTGCGCAATTATTTATATATATACACCCTGAAATGTAAACCGTTGCAAAAACGCGGCAGAACGATTCGCCCTCAGTAGTACTAATGGAACGTAGAGTTAAACTTAAAAAATAAAAATATTTTTATTTTAAAATATTAAAAAAAATATTCATAAACTCGAAAGCGTGAGTAACAATAGTTACACTGTCACGCACACAAACGCAACGTAGCCAACGAAATGATACCTACGTCCTAACGTAGGTATCATTCAAAACTCATGCGCTACCGACAAAGTAAAAAGCAATAAATCATAAATGTTCAGAGAAAAATAAGCTCTCGTGCCTTGTGATACGGTATAAACTAGAGCGCGTAGCTTACACTCTCTTCATTCGCCGCCACAGATCAAAAAATGCCGCGCCGTGCCGCGCAGTGTCGCGCACTCGACGCTCAGTTGTCTTGCGGACGTTGTACTTGTAGGTTAAATAAGTGAAAAATGGATTGAAATTACGATTTTTCTAATTTTGAGTGAGACCCATTATTAAAACTAAAAGAATTTATTTAAAAGTGCTCGTTTGTGTGTGGAATGTAGTGGCTTACACTTCGAACACTTGCTTCGATACCGCGAAGTGTAGGTAAGTACTTTGTGAATAGTGAAAATTCAGAAATAGGTTAGGTGATTAAAATCATTGTAAATAAGTTGATTCCAACTTTTTAAATACGACTAAAATACTTACTTTATTGTCTTTGTTTAACTTGTTATTTTGTTTTCGTGTTCAGTAAGTAAAGTTGTAGGTAATAAAAAGTATTTTTGACAGTCTTAAGCCTGTAAAAGTATGAAGGGAGAATTGGAATAACTTTTTGGGTGTTGTGTTACATTAAATTAACTAAAGATCAGAAAATCAGCTGTTGATAAGCGCAAGGGTTAACGACCCAGTGTTCTGGCGCCCGCGCCGTCAGCCGCTCGGGTCTCGGCCGCTGCGTTTGACTAGGTACTACTATTTGATTGCGTTCATTTTCGAGTTTCGCTTTTCACAATTGTGAATCTGCCATTTTTATATTTTCATAGTAAAGATATTTACTAATCGATTGTACTACCAAAACAAAGTCATTTCGCTGCAGCTTTGCAACGGTTTACATTTCACGTTGTATAGGTTTAATCTGTATTGTTTCATTTTTTTTTGTTTGAACGCGTCGCTTATGTGAACGCAGTTAATGTAAGAAAGGGAGAGTGTGTGTGCGAGAGGGACAGAGAGAGAATAGAGTAATTTAAGGAAAGACGTAAAGACGTGTGCGCTACTGCAATTTTCTGTGAAAAGATATAATAAACGTATTTAAAGATATTGCAACGTTTTTATTTCGGTCACAATTCCTACAGTCTCGTCCGGGATCGACCGAAATAAGCGTAGCGTATTTGAAGACGAAAAAATGTGTGAAGACGAACGCCGGCCGGCACGTGGCGGGCTTGCGATGGACAAAGACAACTCAGGAACGATGCAACCACTAAACTTTAATGTGGCGGAGCCTATTCCAAAATTCATTGGCGACGATATGACCTACTCTTCTTCCAAGTGGGCGCAAGACATCGAAGATAATTCCGAAATCTTCGGGTGGTCAACGCAACAAAGATTAATAATTGCACGGAGGTCGCTGTCGGGGACAGCCGAACTATGGCTAAGAACGGTAAAAACATTCAAGACGTATGACGAGTTGAAAACTGCCCTTCAAAAGGAATTTCCAGATGTTATAAATAGCAAGCAAATGCACGAGATAATGGCGGCACGCAAAAAGCAGAGTGGTGAAAGTTGTTACCAATATATGCTAATTATGGAGCAAAACAAGATTGGTCTCTATGGAATAACGACGTATCCTGCCCTGAAAGAGAAATTGACCCAATATGAGAAATTGGGGCAGAATTGTGACTGTAAGCCCATCAAACAACTACCATCTACGAGATACCTGGGAGTTATAGTCGATGAGTGTCTGGCGTGGCATTCGCATGTCGAGAACATTATGACACGCATTCGAAAATTTATATGGATTTTTAAAAATCTACGTCATGTGATGCCTCAAAAGACACTCAACAATATTTATATAGCACTCGCGCAGTCTGTAATCACATAATAATAATAATAATAATAAAACATACATAAAATATATATATAAAATAACACATACTGCTTACCTGTTTGGGGAGGGGCCAGTAAAACCAAATTTTTAGAGTTAGAAAGAGCCCAAAGGTCACTCTTAAAAGTGATGTACTTCAAGCCATACAGATTTCCCACAGCTAATCTTTATAGAATGAGTGGCCTATTATCAGTCAGGAAACTTTATTTTTTGAACATCATTCTATACTTACACAAACACATCCCAGTTAACCCGGAAAACCAATATAGGAGACGAAAAGATATTGTGGCTTGTTCTCCACGGGTACGTACGGTTTTTGCAAGGCGTCAGTATGTATTCCAATCAGCCTATATATATAATAAAATTAATGCAAAATTTAAGTACCACCATGAAATCTCACATAAATGCAAAGGAATGATATTCCGAGTGGTTAAAAACTCTAACTTACGATGAAACAGAGCATATTCTAGCCAGACTTATATGAATATTTATCTTCTTTATCAGGATTTATACCGTGTGATCACATTATGGTATTCACAACTTTGAAAATTATGGCACTATCAGGATACATACAAATACATTAAAACACTCAAACACACACACATGCATACCCACCCCAATACACACACACAACATACACAAGCATGTACACCCTCACACTTAAACAAGCAAACCCACCCACACTCACACATAAAACCAACATTCATCCATAAATTGACACTTGAAAAATGCTATATTCACACATCCACATACTCGCAATTACACATTACACAAAGCTGATAATTACTTTTACGCCTTTATTTCGTATTTTTCTTTCTTTTTTCTTTTAAATTTTGTTCATAATTTTAAATTTACAAAGCAACAATTTTGTTAAGTGGTCTCAATATTGTTAACAACAAATAAGGGAAGGAGCGAAACAACCCAAACACAAGTGTTTGTGCCCCTTACCGGGGCTGTTTCATTCACACGTAAAATTGTAACCATTTGAGACATTAAAAAACTTTTTTTTTTTTTTATGAGGCAATGAAGCAGAAAATAAAACAGCGAGGAAGTCAAAGTAGTGTCAGTAAGCCGCGAGAATCGAAAAAAACATCAAAAGTGAGCGATAGTAACGTCGATAATATGAACGATAAGCTGGTTCATCGCTGTTTCAATTGCGGTGAAAGGGGTCACATAGCATCAGCGTGCACAAAAGGAATTAAGTGCTTTAAATGCAACAACTTTGGGCACATGGCACCAGCATGCAAAGCTACCAACGTCAGAAACTCGAACGAAGCAGGTGTATCGGGAAGTCAGAATACTCGTAATGTTGGTAGCACGGCGGGAGGAAGCGCTGCCAACATGCGGGCACGACGGTCATCGATGTTCGTTCATGAGCAACGTACGGATGGTGTAGTGAATGATAAAGCTAGTGACGGAACGGAACAAATGAGTGATGAAGTGTCAAACGTCAGATCGGTCGTTCAGTGTCATAGTTGTCAGTGTCAAAACAACCTCAATCAAAATATTCTGAATGTAAACATTAACAAAGCGGTGTTCAATAGATCGATTAAAATAGTTAAAATAGGAGATTTTTCTGTAAGATATTTAGTTGATACGGGCAGTGATGTAAACTTAATGTCACACGATTTGTTTTCGATGTTATCAGACGTGAATAATTGTATACCTGAGAAGTTAGCATTAACTGGGTTAGGAACAAGCCGAGTGTTTTCAATTGGTAAGTTTACTACTAAATTAATTATTGATGGACACTGTTACAGTGTGTCTTTTTATGTGGTTCCAAAGGGTGTTATTCCGTATCCCATAATTCTAGGACAAACATTTTTAGTAAATACAGTAATGTTGATTGATAAGGGTGTTGTCCAAATAAAGCCTCATAGTTATGATAGTTGTTACGCGCCAGCCTTATATCTATATCGCTGACGGTGCATCGACGGTGGAAGTTTACCTTCGCGACACAAATACATAGAATCGTGCAAGCTGACGGAAACGCTGACGATGCGGCACGTGTAAGCGACGCGCGGCGCGGTGGCCTACGTGACGTTGGAACTCGTTCATTCCGATTCCCGCTTCGAATCTGTATACTAGGTTTATTATAATTATAAGTTTTGTAATACTTTTATTAATTAAATAATTATAAGAAATTTCGGTTTTTTTTTGAGTCCTCCGACAGCGTTCGACATAATTGGCGCAGTCGGTAGGATACTCGCGGGCCGGTTCGCGAGATAAATTTCGGATTATAGAAATTAGGCGAGCCGCCCGGGTGGCTTTAGGCACCTCTGAAGAGTATCCCGAACCGTCGAAGAGCTGCGGAGATCCAGACATTGATACTGCTCAGGAGAAGCCGGAATGTACAAGTAAGTGCACAAGAATCTTTCTGGTGTCGCTTTCCTTACCCTTAACCCTTAATATATTTCAAGATTTTTCACCCTAGGGGTTTAGGGACCCGTGAGGCTGTTTCTTATAGACAGTTGAGACGGGAAGATTTAGTAGATAGTAATAGAGATATAGACAGCACTATGGCACATGACCCCGATGCTATCTGGAAGGCCCTCCGCCTGGTCCCAGAATTTGATGGGAACCCCCATATCTTAACTAGATTTATTAGGATTTGCGATAAGTTAGTGAATGCGTATGTACGCGAGGGTCCCGAACATGAGTTAAATAATTTGTCTTTGATTAGTGGTATACTAAATAGAATAACGGGCCCCGCTGCGCGAACTGTCAATTCCAACGGTATCCCCGAGAGCTGGAATGGCATCAGAAGTGTGTTAATAAATAATTTCGCGGATCGTAGGGATGAAACCACCCTCTATAATGACCTCTCGTTGCAGACACAGGGAAATGATACGCCCCAAGAACTTTATGATAGATGCCAAACATTATTTAGCACCATCATGACATATATTACACTTCATGAAACAGTGCCTACAACTATTAATGCTAAGCGCGATTTGTATAAGAAGCTGACAATGCAGGCTTTTGTGCGCGGGCTCAAAGAACCCTTAGGTTCACGCATACGATGCATGCGGCCAGATTCTATTGAAACAGCATTACAATTCGTACAGGAGGAGCTAAACGTGCTGTATCTGCAACAGAGAAATGATAGTTTGCCTAAACTCACTAACACTCATCCCAAGTCTGTGACACAGCCTAACCCATCACCCATGCATGCAGGCTTCCCCGCGTTACGCAATACTAATGCTATGCCCCTACCTAAACCGGTCACGCCCGCTTATGCACAACCACGTATGATGCAGTGGCCGCAACCAACTCAATTCAGATTTAACGCCGGTTTTAATGCCCCCTATAATCAACCCCGTATGCCTTCGCATACGCAACGAACATTTGGCGCTCCACCCCCAAACTACAACCCGCACAATAACGCATTTAGAATGGCTCCAAGACCCCCACCACAAAATCTAGGGCCCAAGCCCATGAGTGGTGTGAGCAACTTTGTTGCTAAGCCACTACCTCCCACTCGCAATAATTGGGATTGGTCTAGGCAAGGCAATCCACCACCCATGAACTACTTCAAAACACGCGATGTAAATGTTAACGAATGCCTAAGTTACGAAGATTTCTATTTTCCCGAATATTACGTGTACGAGCAGGAGCCTAATTACTATGAAAACAATTATCCCATGGACTACTACGGCAATTATCCTTGTGTGTACGATAGCGTCCCGCAGACGCAGACTGAGGTGACGACTGACATGACAAATGACGGCAACGCTCAGGTAGATGAACAGCCCCAGCCTTCCACCAGCAGGGAGGATTTTCGGGGAGTCACGAAATCAAAAAAATCAAAATAGAATTGAACCTTCAAACACAGCGACAATTGCCATACGTTCATATTACTAACCCTAATTTAAATTTATTAATAGACACCGGCGCTAACCAGTCCTTCATAAGCCCGGATGCTGTGGAGAAATACTTTTCACATTTACCATTGAATTATGATCCATTCGAGGTTACCAACGTACATGCGACGAGTAGGCATAACCACTCCATAAATATACCATGTTTCCCCGAATTCAACGATTTAGAGCCTATAAAACTATTCGTATATAAATTCCATAATCACTTTGATGGTCTTATAGGATTCGACCTACTTGCAAAGTGGCATGCGAAATTGGACCTTAAAGATTTGACGTTGACCACGAAATTCGCGGTAAATCGTATTAACATATACAACTCCAGCAATTTAAATTTGTACGAAAATATCATCCCGGCTCAAAGCAGTAAATTACTTAGATTGCCAATTAACGCACAAGACGGAGAAGTTTTAGTTAACGAACAGATTATCTGTAACTGTACTATTCATGAATGCTTAACAACCGTTGCAAGTAACCGTGGCATAGTAGAAGTCGAGAACCCTACCCCTAACGATATAATATTCTCGCTAGACCATCCGGCGCAAGCATCATTGTTTAATATCGAGTGTACGCATACGGAACAATCGTCACCCCGCGTAAAAGAAATCATATCAAAATTGCGTACCAGTCACTTAAATTTGGAAGAGAAGGCAAATTTAGAATCATTGTGCGCTAAATACGCTGACATCTTTTATATCGAAGGAGAACCGCTAACTTTCACCAATAAAATAAAGCACTGCATTAGAACTACCGACGAAAACCCTGTATATACTAAAAGTTACAGGTATCCATTTATTCATAGGGAAGAAGTCACTAGCCAAATATTAAAAATGTTAGAACAGGGTATAATTAGGCCATCGGAGTCAGCATGGAGCTCACCAATTTGGGTAGTACCAAAGAAGGTTGATGCTTCAGGAAAACAAAAGTGGCGCGTCGTCATCGACTTTCGGAAACTGAACGAAAAGACGATCGACGACAAGTACCCAATACCAAATATCAATGATGTACTTGATAAATTAGGGAAATGCCAATATTTTACAACCCTTGACTTAACATCCGGATTTTATCAGGTTGAAATGCACCCCAGCGACATCCCCAAGACCGCCTTCAATGTAGAACATGGGCATTTTGAATTTTTACGAATGCCCATGGGACTTAAGAATGCGCCCTCAACGTTCCAACGCGTAATGGACAACGTCCTCAGAGGGCTCCAGAATGTTATCTGTCTTGTCTATTTAGACGATATTATAGTATTCAGTACATCTTTACAGGAGCATATGGTCAACTTAGAAAAGGTCTTTCAGAGGTTAAGTGAATCCAATTTCAAAATACAGTTAGACAAATCGGAATTTTTAAAATTGGAAACCGCCTATCTCGGTCATGTAATAAGCAATGAAGGCATCAAACCTAACCCCGACAAGATAGCAGCCGTAAAGAAGTATCCCTTACCAAAAACCCCTAAGCAGATAAAGCAATTTCTAGGACTTTTAGGATATTACAGGAAGTTCATTCCAGACTTCGCCCGGATTACTAAACCCCTAACACAGTGCCTAAAGAAAGGAAAGAAAATTACATTTGACCCCGACTACATTAACAGTTTCGAAAAATGCAAGACATTACTGACTAACGACCCCATTTTAAGATACCCTGACTTCACGAAAGAATTCATACTTACCACTGACGCCTCTAACTATGCAATAGGTGCAGTGCTATCACAAGGACCCATAGGATCAGATAGACCCGTATCGTACGCTTCACGTACACTCAACGAGAGCGAAATTAATTATAGCACGATAGAGAAGGAATTGTTGGCTATTGTCTGGGCCACCAAGTACTTCCGACCGTACCTTTTTGGACGCAAATTTAAAATCGTAACGGTAAAGAGCCGAACTCGAGGTTAACTCGATGGCGGCTAAAGTTAAGTGAATACGACTTTACAGTCATTTACAAAAAAGGCAAAAATAACACCAACGCCGATGCCTTATCCCGTATTGAGTTAAACAACGAAGAGACAAGCTCAATGATTGCCAATCCGACAGATAAACCTCCAACCTTAAGTAACTCAAACACTCTCACTGCCCACACTGACAATGAACACCCTATACTTGAGATACCCATCGTTGACGATCCGCTCAACAAATTCCATCGACAATTATGTTTGACCATAGTAGGGGATATAAAAAGAAGACCGACAGTGACAAAACCCTTCGACACACATACCCGAACATCGGTGCAACTATCCGAGTCCAACTTAGAGGAGGATCTAGTCAATGCAATAAAGGAGTATGTAAACCCTAAAATTAAAACAGCTCTCTTTATAAACCCGCCTTTGGCCATGTACAAAATTGTCCCCATCTTACAAGAGAAATTCAAGAGTTCAGCCATGAATCTGATATTAGCTAAGACAGAAATTGAAAACGTCAAGGAATATCTTAGGCAGCAGGATATTATCCGTCACTATCACGATGGTAAAACCAATCATCGTGGTATTAACGAATGTTACCTGACCTTATCACGTAGGTACTTTTGGCCAAAAATGAAGGAGCATATCTCCAAATTTATCAATGATTGTACTATATGTGGCCAGGCCAAATATGACAGGAACCCTGTCAAGCCTAGGTTTAATATAGTTCCACCAGCCACAAAACCGTTTGAAATCGTTCATATGGATCTATTTACAGCACAAAATGAAAAATATGTTACTCTTATAGACGTATTTTCTAAGTATGGGCAGGCGTATAACCTGAGAGATGGTACTGCACTTAGCGTTATACAGGCTTTACTAACATTTAGCACTCATCATGGCTTGCCACTCACCATCATTACTGATCGGGGTACAGAATTTTCAAACCAGATGTTTTCGGAGTTCTGTAAGACACACAAAATAACTCATCATACAACATTAGCACACGCACCGAACGACAACGGCAACATCGAAAGATTTCATCTGACCTTGTTAGAACATTTGCGCATCCTAAAACTACAGCATCGAGACGAGTCTGTCATTAATCTAATGCCATATGCTTTAATAGGGTATAATAGCTCAGTCCATAGTTTCACGAAGTGTAGGCCATACGATATCATTTTAGGACACACAGATCCAAGAGATCCACTAGATATGGATTTAACAGAACATCTGCTACAACAGTACACACATTCACATAGGGAACAAATGAAAAAGGTCTATGAATTAATCAATGAATCATCTCTCTCTAATAGAACTGCAATAATAGACAATAGGAACAAAAGTCGTGAATCAGAAGTAGATTATCAGCCACAGCAGCAAATATTCATCAAAAACCCAAGTGCTAGCCGTCAAAAGCTCGCACCAAGATATACCCAGGATACAGTTTTAGCAGATCTTCCAATTCACATATACACTTCCAAGAAACGTGGTCCAATAGCAAAATCGAGACTCAAACGAATCCCTAAAAGTGCCACATTGTTACAGGATACCACTACTGATGTTGGTCCTCCACCTGATACAGGCGGAAGAGATAAAACTTGAAGGACTCAACAATGGACCGGGAATCTTACCTTTTAAATTAGGACCCATGAGACTTACGACCCACTATCATACATTTCTGCAATACATTGAACTTAAAGATATAAATGATAAAATTAGCTCCGTACGAATACAACTAGTTGAAATCAAAGAAATTCTAGATAACTATACTTACGCCTTATATGAGTTACAGATTGATCATTTAACAAATAAATTAGATAAAGCTTCACTTCAACTATACAGCTTCGGGCCTAGTCGTCCCAAAAGAGGTCTTATAGACGGTTTAGGTTCCGTAGTAAAAAGTATAACCGGAAATATCGACTATACTGATGCTATGAGATACAATGATGCTATTAAAATTCTCAAGGATAATCAGGATAGAATTAACGAATGAAAGAACGAATTAACTTTACCTTTTTATTTACTCGTCAACCAATCTTTTGAAGAAGGCATATTTCCCGACTTGTTAAAAAAAGCACTTATAAAACCTATCCATAAAAAGAATTCAAAAACCGACCCGAACAACTACCGTCCAATTGCGTTGTTACCTACGGCCTCGAAAATATTTGAAAAAGCAATATGCGACCGCGTCTACGCGTTTTGTGAAAAATATAATATATTCAACGACAGTCAAAACGGTTTTCGCAAAAATCGATCAACGACTTTGGCTGTTTACAAATATATTAATGAAGCCCTTAATATAATTAATAATAAAAAATATGCTGTAGGATTGCTATTGGATATGACGAAAGCATACGACAAAGTTCAGTTTGTTATATTACTAAATAAGCTATACAACATCGGTATCCGCGGAAAAAGTCATGATTTGTTCGATTCGTACCTAAAGAACAGAGAACAAGTTGTAGAAATTGAATATTATGATTGCAAAACAAGAGAAATTAAATTAATCAGATCTCAAAACATACCCGTAAATGCATCAATACCACAAGGAACAGTGATAGGATGTCTACTGTTCCTCATTTACATCAACGATCTGCCGAACCACATCAATGAGCCATGCGTGTTGTTCGCCGACGATATTTCTATTTTAACACCATGTGACAATAATATAGACTTAAACCAAAAATTGACTGCCACACTTGACACTACAACACACTGGATGAACAAACACAATCTCGAAATTAACTTCACTAAAACAAAAATAATAACTTTCTACCCACGACAAAAAACACCTATAAATATCAATTTCAATTATAACGGACACAACTTAGAAGTTGTAAATAAATTCACCCTTTTAGGCCTAGACGTAGATTCTCATATAGATTGGAAACCCCACATTCAAAAAATACGAGCTAAACTATCAAAGTTTACATACGCTCTCAGGGAAATAAAAAAAAACAACAGATCTTAAAACAGCATTAGTTACTTACTACTCATACGCATTCTCATGGCTCAAATATGGCATTATCTTATGGGGAAATAGCACTGATGCGCCCATACTATTCATTTTACAGAAAAAAATGATAAGAATATTAATGAATGTCAAAGATACCGACTCCTGTAAACCCTACTTCAAAGAGCTAAAAATATTAACTTTACCCTGTCTCTATATACTAGAAATTTGCAAGTTTGTTAGAAAATACCCACAATTCTATACCAAAAGAGGGGATATTCAAACTAATATTACACTGCGACATAAAAATAGACTTAACATACCCACTTCGCGATTGAAAATGCACTCTTCTAGTACGTTTGTTATGTCTATAAAAATATACAATAAGTTACCAGAATTCATAAAAAATGCAGATAGTAATAATATGTTTATCAACAAACTAAAACAATTTCTAATAGACAAATGCTACTACACTGTAGACGAATACTATAATGATAAACATAAACTATAACATGAACCTACTTACAAAAGTTAATAAATAATTAATCTAAATACATAAAAACTTAATTTTAAAATGATGACGATACAAAAATACCTAAAATTGAATACTATATAGAGACATTAGACAAATTACCTTAAATAATAACATAATTTTATAATAACGATGACAAAACAAGGAAAATAACTGACATGATTTAACAATAATGACGACAAAAATTGAAATATTTGACATAATTTTGCTAATACATAGTCATAATTACATGCTTATTTAATTTAATTAAAATACACATCAAAATAATTCTTAATGCATCACATAATAATAAATAATTAATTTCATAATATGAATTGCTGCTTGGTTTTTCGTCCTCTCTCCTAACTTTGCTGTGCCCGACAGGGTCCATTATGATCTTAACAATATTTTATAAGACCTATATGTACAAATGGAAAGCAATAAAGTATTGAGTATTGAGTATTGAGTATTGAGAATAATTTCTGAACAAAACCACCATATCAGTCTTAGCAAAGATTGGATGGGCCATCATACCGAAATTGTAACCAAAATCGTTGAAAATCAGTCGCAAATTAACAATACACTACATGATTTACTAGATAAACAAAAGTATGCGCAGCACAGTCTCTTAAAATTCGCGAAGTTCGCGCAAATCTTAGGTATAGTTAGCGATAACGTAGATAAGTTACTAGATGAGTTACATAGAATTGAAGATGCAATAGCCTTCAGCCGTGCCGCAAGCACGCACCATTCTATGATAACGTTAGAGATAATGACTAGTATGCTAGGAAAACTTAGTAGTATCTATGATAAGGATCAGCTGTTAGATATAGAGATTAGGGAATATTATGACGTCATAAAACCAGGATCATTCTATAATGGTCAACACATCGTACTAGTATTCCAATTTCCCATCCTATCTCCTCTCAAATATATTCTGTATAGATTAGCTATAGTACCGAACGAAAGTAAGCAGGTAGTAATTCCCCCTTACCCATTCATAGCTATCACTAGAAATTTTCACGTGTACATAGAGGCTTAATGCCCGAAGTTAACCGAGCAGTATCTCTGCGAAGAAAAACTCAACCATCAGTTAAGATCGCAACCAGATTGCATACAACGTATAATAGACGGCAAAACGACGGACGATTCCTGTACGAAGACAACCGTTTCCCTTTCAAGAGAAGCCATGGAGAAGCTGGATGACCGCCACTACGTAGTCGTCTTCCCACAACCAACGAAACTGCAACTCACCTGCGAACGAGATGAACACAACACTTTGACCGGCAGCTTCCTGGTTACCATCCCGCATAACTGCCTGCTGAGAACACATGAATTCACCATAGTCAACATCAATGATCGAGTGAACGGCCAGCCAATGAAGACCACTGAAAGTACTACAAAAATGCATGAAGATCATGAACCTCAACCTCCGCTTAAGATAAACTCCATCAACCTAAGAAATCTGCATAACCTACAATATGAGATCAATCTTCAAACACCTGTTCAACTGGAGAGTCTGGAGTCATCATCATCATTCTACCATACAACCATACCTTTCTACGTAATGTTATCTGGTGCACTTGTACTAACCATCATAGTACTGTGTTACCGTTACAACGCCTGGAAACTCAAGCCACCAACAGAGCAATCACCCAATACTGCTGCTGCAAATCGAGATCATCCTTATGAAGAACCAGAAACATCGCGACGCCAGAGAGAAACTCAGATGCCAGCAACATTTTCACTAAACGTCCTAAAATAGTTGCTGAGCTACGGGGGGAGGTGTTACGCGCCAGCCTTATATCTATATCGCTGACGGTGCATCGACGGTGGAAGTTTACCTTCGCGACACAAATACATAGAATCGTGCAAGCTGACGGAAACGCTGACGATGCGGCACGTGTAAGCGACGCGCGGCGCGGTGGCCTACGTGACGTTGGAACTCGTTCATTCCGATTCCCGCTTCGAATCTGTATACTAGGTTTATTATAAGGAAGTCAAAGTAGTGTCAGTAAGCCGCGAGAATCGAAAAAAACATCAAAAGTGAGTGATAGTAACGTGGATAATATGAATGATAAGCTGGTTCATCGCTGTTTCAATTGCGGTGAAAGGGGTCACATAGCATCAGCGTGCACAAAAGGAATTAAGTGCTTTAAATGCAACAACTTTGGGCACATGGCACCAGCATGCAAAGCTACCAACGTCAGAAACTCGAACGAAGCAGGTGTATCGGGAAGTCAGAATACTCGTAATGTTGGTAGCACGGCGGGAGGAAGCGCTGCCAACATGCGGGCACGACGGTCATCGATGTTCGTTCATGAGCAACGTACGGATGGTATAGTGAATGATAAAGCTAGTGACGGAACGGAACAAATGAGTGATGAAGTGTCAAACGTCAGATCGGTCGTTCAGTGTCATAGTTGTCAGTGTCAAAACAACCTCAATCAAAATATTCTGAATGTAAACATTAACAAAGCGGTGTTCAATAGATCGATTAAAATAGTTAAAATAGGAGATTTTTCTGTAAGATATTTAGTTGATACGGGCAGTGATGTAAACTTAATGTCACACGATTTGTTTTCGATGTTATCAGACGTGAATAATTGTATACCTGAGAAGTTAGCATTAACTGGGTTAGGAACAAGCCGAGTGTTTTCAATTGGTAAGTTTACTACTAAATTAATTATTGATGGACACTGTTACAGTGTGTCTTTTTATGTGGTTCCAAAGGGTGTTATTCCGTATCCCATAATTCTAGGACAAACATTTTTAGTAAATACAGTAATGTTGATTGATAAGGGTGTTGTCCAAATAAAGCCTCATAGTTATGATAGTTGTTACGCGCCAGCCTTATATCTATATCGCTGACGGTGCATCGACGGTGGAAGTTTACCTTCGCGACACAAATACATAGAATCGTGCAAGCTGACGGAAACGCTGACGATGCGGCACGTGTAAGCGACGCGCGGCGCGGTGGCCTACGTGACGTTGGAACTCGTTCATTCCGATTCCCGCTTCGAATCTGTATACTAGGTTTATTATAATTATAAGTTTTGTAATACTTTTATTAATTAAATAATTATAAGAAATTTCGGTTTTTTTTGAGTCCTCCGACAGCGTTCGACATAATTTAGTTCATTCTTGCAATGTTTACTTACTAGTGTTGATAATAATGAGTTGTCTCCTCATGTTCAAAAAATCATTGATAATTATACACCATTGAAGATTAAAGAAGCCCCAATTAAATTAAAGATATGAGAGAGGGGTTCTCAGGGTTAGTAGTAGTTAAAACCAGTTAGTTGATATAATTATGGTTAAAAGTTTAATAAGATGAAGGGGGTTACAGAACCCTAAAATAATAAAGTTTTCGGTAACTTAAGCACTAAGCACAAAATGAAGACACGGGCAAATGGCGGCGGCGCGACGGACTTGCGCACAGGTCTGCGCAGTAAGCGTGTGGGCAGCGGACTGTCGCGCCACGCCGCGAATTGTAACGGCCGTGCGAGAGCAAGACCAAAATCGTCGTCTCACTCTATGTATCGCGGCGGCAAACGACCGCGAGACGCCCTGATTGGACGGCACGGTTTTAGGGTTGCTATATACTCCCCCTCCAGTCCCGGAGAACGTCCCCGCTCCTGGACTGGTACTGGTTTAATAGCAGCATTAGCTGGACGTCCGCGATTTCTTTTTGGAATAACGGGTTTAGGTAGGGAGTCGACGGTATATTTACATTGGCTTGTTCCGTGCTCGCGAGCATGTAAGTTGTTGGACTTACCTTTTTAGTGATTTGGTAAGGGCCATCTCGGCGAGGGTAGAACTTTGAAGTTAGGTCTTTTGACCCTTTGCTCAATTAGTGAGACTTAAGCAATACTAAATCACCTACCTCGAAGGTATCAGATGGTCGGCGTGAAGCGTCAGCGTACTGCTTTGTCTTGTCCTGCTGGATTTCGACGCGTTCCCGGACAGCTGACAGCGAATGTAAGAAGTTTTCGAGGTAAGGGGTAACTTGTGGGACAAAATTTTCTTTATCTCTTATGGCACGAAGGTCGTGAACAACCTCTGTGGGTGACCGCATCTCTCTGCCAAAAGTCAAATAAGCTGGTGACTTGCCTGTTGTGCGACATTTTGCACTATTCAGGGCAAAACGAATCACCGGCAACTTCTTCGGCCATGAGGTGTGGTCGTCTGCCACGAGATGTGCCAGCATTGCTTTAAGGTCGCGGTTTTTTCGCTCGGCAGGATTAGCTTGTGGATGATACAGCGGAACAAAATTTTGTTTTATGTCTAAGACTGACATACATTGTTGCATTACTGCAGAAACGAATTGGACACCGTTGTCCGAAATAATTCTGCGAGGCAGACCGAACCGCATAAAATATTCCTCGATGAGGACATGAGCACAGGCTTCTGCTGTGGCTTCTTTAAGTGCAAACAGCTCTATCCATCGGGTAGCAGTGTCTTCAATGAGAAAGATCCACCGCTCCTCCTGGTCTCCTTCCGGTAGAGGGCCGAACAGGTCCATAGCCAACACTTCACCCCGCTGGTTCATGACCGGTGTTTGGAGCAGTCCTGAGGGTTTGGCGTTGTTAGCCTTATACCGTTGGCAGTGGATGCAGGCTGCTACATAATCGGTGATTATTCTCCGCATCCCTGTAAAATAATAGAGCTGTGCTACCTTCTGGTAGGTTCTTTGGTTACCCGGGTGACCAGCTGTTGGAGAGTCATGTAACTCTTTTAAAATAGCTGCCACCTGGCAGGCAGGTATTACTAGCTGAGGAGATTCACTCTCGGAGTCTGGGTTGTAACGGTACAGGACTCCTTGATCCATGAGGTAACCCCTTTCTAACCACCTTTGAGAGGCAACATCATCAGGTCCTTCTAACTCTTTAATAATCTTTTCCACTTCAGGGTCCGAAATTTGTTCCAGGCGTAGTTGACTAGGTGTCTTTGTGGGAAGGTCACAGATGACTGAACAAACACCACACTTGTCATTCGTGTCGCCAGAACAAATCGGTCTACTCAGCGTGTCTGCCACAACATTCGCTTTCCCTGGGGTATATTGGAACTGGATATCAAAAGATTGGAGTTTTAGAGCCCAACGGACTAATCTGCCTGCTGGTGATTTCAGTGATAGCAACCAGCGTAGAGGCTGATGATCACTACCAATCACGACTGGTTGACCGTCTAGGTAAGGCCTGAAACGCTCCACCGCCCACACTACAGCCAGTGCTTCCCGCTCCGTGGTGGAGTGGTTGCGTTCAGCTGCGTTGAGGAGTCGGCTGGCATATTCAATTGGCCTTTTCTGATTGCCGTCGCCCTGTAATAAAACTGCGCCTAAGGCGTAGTTACTTGCGTCAGTTCGCAGAATGAAAGGACGACTGAAATCGGCTTGTACCAGTATTGGAGCTGTGGTCAGTAGACTCTTCAGCTCATTAAATGCTTGGGTCTGTTCTGAGCCCCAAGACCATACTTGACTTTTTCTTGTCAGGCGTGTCAATGGTTCGGCAACTTTTGAAAAATTCGGTATGAACTTTCTGAACCACGAACATGTTTGTAAAAAGGTTCTCAGGTGCTTTAGGTTTCCTGGTTCCTTCATCTCGAGCACAGCACTCACCTTCCCTGGGTCGGTGGAAACACCTTCTTGTGTAATAACGTGGCCGAGATATTTAACGCTTTCACGAGCAAAAGCGCACTTCTCCCTATTGACATGGAGGTTGAACTCGGCCAGACGTCTAAAAACTGCCTCGAGGTCTTGAAGATGCTGTTGGTATCCCTGCGATATTATCAACAAATCATCTAAATAAGCTAATAAAGTTACATCTTGTAAAGCAGAGCAGGATCGAAGACGATCAATGAGACGCTGAAAGGTAGCGGGCGCGTTCCGGAGACCAAACGGCATTCTTTTAAAACGGTAGGTACCTAAAGGACAAACAAAAGCAGTTTTATCTCTATCAGCTTCCCTTACCTTTACCTGCCAATACGAAGATCGAAGGTCTAGCGTACTCATGAAGCAGTCCCGTTTTGTACTCTGTAGTAACTCGTCGATG
This sequence comes from Hoplodrina ambigua, assembly GCA_949774945.1. Classification (NCBI taxonomy): domain Eukaryota; kingdom Metazoa; phylum Arthropoda; class Insecta; order Lepidoptera; family Noctuidae; genus Hoplodrina; species Hoplodrina ambigua. The sequence goes on from OX458964.1 coordinate 1,825,331, forward strand.
CGTGGCATCGGATATGTGTCAGCTTTGGTGACTGCATTCAAACGCCTGTAGTCGACGCAGAAGCGGATACCACCGTTGGACTTCGGCACCATCAGCGCCGGTGAACACCAAGCCGATTCACATTCTTCTATGATGTCATCTTGTAACATTTTACCTATTTCAGCTTTCATTAGCTCTTTCTTCGAAGGATTTAGGCGGTACGGAGGAACAGCAATAGGCGGATGCTCACCTGTATCAATGCAGTGTTCAGCATATGGTGTTGGACCTCCCCCTGCTCTAAAGACGCGTGCGTGCCTGGTGAGGACGTCAGCGAGCGCTTGCCGCTCAGCTGGTTTAAGGTGAGTACCTTCATCATCCCTAAGAACATCAGTAGAGGCGCAGGACACGTCACGCGAGGTAGGTTCAAAGAACAAGTTATATTTTACCGTATCACAACTACTGAAGTACCAGAGCTCTTTAAAAAAATCAATAACTACTCCAGCAGCGGTTATAAAATCGATACCTAATAACGTCTCGTTATTTGTCGCATCGGGAAATATTAAAAATGGAATCGTGATAACTTTCGTTTCTAAGCACACCTCTAAGGTGGTAGAAAGTACATCCATCGTACGGACTACACCGTCGGCAAGCTTAACTTCGCGTGTCGAAGAGCTGAGGGGATGACCTTGACGTAGAAGGAGAGTATATAGCGTACGACCCGCAATGCAATGCTTGGCGGCCGTATCTATCAACGCGGTACCGGTAAAACCTAGAATTTTTATATTAAAAATAGGTCGTAACTCGCGACCAATAGCGGGTTCCGTATGACTCGCATGACCGTTACCGCGGGGTAAAACATCTCCACTATAAACACAGTTATCACTATTTACATATAAACACACATTCTTATTATTATCAAATTGTGACTTAATATAGTTTTCATTACGAGAATCGCTACACAAAATATCGTTATAATATCGGTTATTACCGTTTTGTTTATCGAACGTGTTATACGCAATATCGTTACAATATTGGGGGTTATTACCCTTTTCACTATTAAAATTATTACATAAAATATTCGTATAACCGTTGGTAGAACATAATGGGTTAACGTTACCCTTTTGTTTACAAACATTTCTACACTTATTTTCTGTTTGTGAGCTATGAACATTTACGTCGATAGAATTTGAACATTGACACATATTTGTTACAAATTGTGAGTTATGACTCGAATTATTATTATAAGAAACATCGTTATGGCAACAAGTAATAATATCTTTACCAATAGAGTCTTTAACTGACGTAATGTTTTTATTTGAAAAGCACTGTTTAGATTCAATTATTTGCGATGAAAAGTTTTGTTTACATACGTCGCGAGATTGAACACAATAGAAAGATTGACTTTGGCCACTTTGTTTTTTATCACCGTTATCACTTATCACTTCCGCGGAGTTATTTTTGGATATGGACTCACCTTGGGTCTGCAACTTACGACACTGGTCCTTTGTGTGGCCATACCGCTTGCAGTAGGTGCAGGAAACTCGTTGCTTCGCCGGAGCCGGGGCGGGAGGCGCGTGCGGAGCGGGCGGGCTCTGCGACGGCGGCGCCTGGGCAGCGGGAGCACTATCGCGAACGGGGACACGATCGCGGTCGACGGATTGTGTAGACGGCGTCGAAGTAGACGGGGGCGGGCGCGTTTGTGTTCGACGCTCACTCGCCGTCGCCGTCGGCGGCACTTTGTTTTCCTCGTCGAAAGAATCTTCTATGTTTCGTGCAAGGCGGAGTAATTCATAGAAATTATGACACTCTTCTCTTCGCAGTCTTTTCTTTATTCTGCTGTGGAGGAGTCCGTAGGTCATATCTAATTGGGCCGACTCTGTTACGTCACCTTTAGGTAGACGCGCGAAAAGGGCGCGAACGCGCGCCACGAATAAGTCGGTGTTTTCTTTGTCCTGCGGCGTCGCAAATATCTCTAAGTAGATACGGTGAGGCGGCCGGCGGTCACCATACGCACTTATCAGGTTTTCTTTAGCTTCGCGCCATGACGACACAGAGTATTTTATTCCTTGCCACCATGTCGCTGCTTGATCTTTGAATAGGTAGGCTAAGCCGCGTAGGATGTTTGAATCCGCTACCTGCGCGCACTCGCTATAGGCTTCTATGGCGTCAATAAATGCTTCAACCGACTCTTGCGGTCGGCCGGAGAAGGTGGCTTTGCAGCGGGATAGGGTATTTTGCCCTAGTAGCGCGAGTGATTCCGGGGTTGATGCGTTGACCCGCGACACCGAGTTAAGCAACTCCCTAAATGCTTCTGTTTGAGAGCGTTGGAGAGAGGCAATAATAGTCGCCACGGTTTCGTTGGAAAAGGTAGCGTTAGCATCGGCGCGCGGCGCGAAAGAGTCTGCGTCGTCGCCATCTTGATTGGCGGACGCCGCGGTTGGCGAGTTTGATCGTGAGGGGACGGGTAATGCGTCGTTTGCATCTTCCCTCCGATTTAAACTAGCCGCTCTACTCCTGGTCACCGGCATTTTAGTTCGTCACTGCAAAACACTCACTACTTTGCACTATAGTCACACGAAAGAACGTTGGAGCGCCACATATGAGAGAGGGGTTCTCAGGGTTAGTAGTAGTTAAAACCAGTTAGTTGATATAATTATGGTTAAAAGTTTAATAAGATGAAGGGGGTTACAGAACCCTAAAATAATAAAGTTTTCGGTAACTTAAGCACTAAGCACAAAATGAAGACACGGGCAAATGGCGGCGGCGCGACGGACTTGCGCACAGGTCTGCGCAGTAAGCGTGTGGGCAGCGGACTGTCGCGCCACGCCGCGAATTGTAACGGCCGTGCGAGAGCAAGACCAAAATCGTCGTCTCACTCTATGTATCGCGGCGGCAAACGACCGCGAGACGCCCTGATTGGACGGCACGGTTTTAGGGTTGCTATAAAGATTATATTAAAAGACGACATTCCGGTAGCTCAACGTCCACGTAGATTTGCATTAAAAGAAGAAGAAGAAGTAAAACAGAAGATTGATGAGTGGTTAGATCAAGGCGTAATAAGACCCAGCTTTTCGGAATACGCCAGTCCTCTTGTTTTGGTGAGGAAGAAGGATGGAAGTATTCGTGTCTGCGTTGACTACAGGAAAATTAATCAGAAGATGATAAAAGACGAATACAAGGGGTATACCTGTGATTGATGATCACATTGATAAATTATGTGGAGCTCGAGTGTTCAGTACATTAGATCTAAAGAATGGATTTTTTCATTTACCTGTTGAAGAAGACTCAATCAAATATACAGCTTTTGTAACCAGTAACCCAGAAGGGCAATACGAGTTCTTAAGGACTCCTTTCGGACTTTCTATATGCCCTAAATACTTTACAAGATTTGTAAACATAATATTTACCGACTTTATAAAAAGAGGTATTCTGGTATTTTTTGTTGACGATTTGATTATTTTGGCCAAAGATGAATCCCAAGCAGTTCAACGGCTGGAAGAAGTATTAAGGGTGGCTTCGGAATATGGTCTTGAAATCAATTGGAAGAAGTCGCAGTTGCTTCAAGGATCAGTACAGTACTTGGGTCATGTAGTCTCTGATGGGACGGTTAAACCCTCGAAAGACAAAACGGAGGCGGTCTTCAAGTTCCCAGAGCCCAGAAACCTTAAAGAGGTCCAGAGTTTTATTGGATTAACTTCATATTTCAGAAAATGTATCCCTGATTATGCTAGAATAGCTAGACCATTGAGTGATTTGTTAAAAAATAAGGAATTTTATTTTAATGACGACCAAAGAAGTGCTTTTGAAAAACTTAAAAAAATAATGTGTTGTGATCCGGTTTTAAAAATATTTGACATTCAGTTGGAGACTGAACTCCATACTGACGCTTCGAAGTTAGGCTATGCGGCAGTGTTAATGCAGAAGGATCCCACAGATGGTAGCATGCATCCTGTACACTACATGAGCAGGAAAACAACTGATGCTCAGCAGAAGTGTAGTAGCTACGAGTTAGAAGCACTAGCTGTGGTTGAAGGCGTAAAGAAATTCAGAAAATACCTTATCGGAATACCCTTCAAAATAGTTACCGACTGTGAAGCTTTCCAAAAAACATTAACCAAGAAGGAAGTTCCTGCAAAAGTAGCTCGTTGGATAATGTACTTGCAGGACTTCAACTACAGTATTGTGCACAGAAAAGGGGAAAGCATGAGGCATGTCGACTCATTAAGTCGAAACATATGTGTCGTTAACACCGAATTACATTACTGGATAAAAAAAGCTCAAGAGGAAGATGAAACTCTTAAAGTTTTAAGAGAGGTTCTCAAGGAAAAAGAGTATGAAGATTACATTCTAGAGAATGATATTATATACAAAGGTGTTGAAAAGAAGCTGGTGATACCAGAAGTTATGGACATTGACATAATCAAAATGGCTCATGGTATAGGTCACTTTGGTAAGAAAAAAATAAAAAACATTGTTGAGAAAGATTATTTTATTTCTAAACTGGATAACAAAATTGATAAGGTGATCTCTATGTGCGTACCTTGTATATTAGCTAGTCGGAAGTCTGGCAAGAAAGAAGGACTGCTGAATCCAATTGACAAAGGAGAGCTCCCGTTAGACACGTTGCATTGTGATCATTTAGGACCACTAGATGCCATGAAGAAAATGTACAATTATATTTTAACTGTGATTGATGCATACACCAAGTTTGTTTGGATATATCCAGTGAAGACATTAACATGTAAAGAGACTGTTGACAAGCTTAAATTACATCAAAAAGATTATGGCAACCCCCGTCGAATAATAACAGATCGGGGCACGGCTTTCACAGGAAAAGAATTTCAGGATTATTGTTGTGAAGAAGAAATTGAACATATTAAAATAACCACAGGCATCCCAAGGGGCAATGGTCAGGTGGAACGTATGAACCAGATTATTATTTCAGTCCTGGCTAAACTATGCATTGAGGAACCTACACACTGGTACAAGCACGTTAGTGAACTACAGCGTGTCATCAATAGTTCTTATCAGCGGTCCATCAATACTTCACCATTCAAGTTGTTAACTGGAGTTGAGCTGAACCTGAAACAGAAAAAAAAATTAAAAATAGTAGAATTATTAGAAGAAGAAAATAGAAGCAAGTTTGCTGAAAAAAGAGAAGAGCTCAGGAGGGAAGCAAAGTCCCAAATCTTAAAAATACAGAATGAAAATAGGAAATCGTTTAATAAAAATCGGAAAGAAGGCCAGATCTATAAAGTAGGAGAATTAGTTGCCATACAGCGAACACAGTTTGGTAATCATTTGAAATTAAAGGAGAAGTTTTTTGGTACATATAGGGTCGTTAAAGAATTAGGGAAAGATAGGTATGAGGTGGAGAAGATAGATAATAGTAAAGTAAGCCCTAAGAAAACAACTACTGCGGTAGACTATATGAAAAGATGGTTCTGATTTAATAATATACCTTACCTTGTTTTTACTTTTTTTTTATAATTATTAAGTAAACACTTACCATTGAAGATAGCTGACTTACCATTCTATTCTTGGAATAAACTGTGTTAAGTTAGAATAAAAAATAGTAGTATGTTTTAGTCACTTATTTTGCAATACTGTAAGATAATAACTGACTGTATTTAGTAGTCTCTTTTGTTATTATATAATAGTTAGTAGCAGATTTTATACTGTACCAGGGTGAGCCAGTCTGGGGGCAGACTGGGGGGCCGAACTGTAGGTTTAATCTGTATTGTTTAATTTTTTTTTTTGTTTGAGCGCGTCGCTTATGTGAACGCAGTTAATGTAAGAAAGGGAGAGTGTGTGTGCGAGAGGGACAGAGAGAGAATAGAGTAATTTAAGGAAAGACGTAAAGACGTGTGCGCTACTGCAATTTTCTGTGAAAAAATATAATAAACGTATTTAAAGATATTGCAACGTTTTTATTTCGGTCACAATTCCTACATATATATTATTATATTATAGATTATAGATAATTATATTAAATATTAATATCATACTATTATATAGTAATATAAATTAATATAGTATAAGAAGCAATTTTTAAAATCGGTTCATTACTTCCGGAGATTACCCCCTACAAACAAACTTACAAACAAATTTTACCTCTTTATAATATTACTAGCTGGCCCGTGCCCACATCGTTGGGCGGTAACCATTTTCTTGTGATGAAATTATGAGTGTGGTTCGGTTAGTACTGAGTGCTATGATTTATTTCCTGCCTAAAGACGCTGCGCACGTGCAGCGCTAGATTCCCGAGCACGGGCCTGCGATGTTCTCCAGCTTTGGTTAGCAAGCCGCTGTGAACGCTCGGAGCTAGATTCCCTAGCGCGTGCTTGCGAAATATTTTCTCTATTCCTTGAGAGGCGCTGATGATTTTCAAGAGCAGACTCTTCCGTACGGCGTACTCGAGCTGCTCTGGGATGTCTGACGGGAAAGTTGTGATTTCCTTTTAGGCATGATAAACAATCGCTGAAACTGTCCGATATCCCAAAAAACAGAAATAAAGCATTAAGCATTAAGTCCGCCTTTGTACATTTGTAGCATAAAGTACGGTAAAGTTAAATGGATAAAACGTCCGTACAAAGCATGTTCTTATGTGGTTCGTGAATGGACGGCGGCATTTTGCGATTTAGTAATTTTATATTATCTTCGAAACGATTTAACCAATTGACATACCGTTTTGGGCAAATCGTATCTCTATGATGTTCTTGTGATGATAATAATATTTTTTTCGATAAGGTTTAATATTTTGTTGTTTAAAAAATCGTCCAAAGGCAAGTACGTCGAAAAATACTTTTTATAACACATAAAAGCTAAAATATCTGTTAAAATATAAAAGATAGAAATATGGTGTCGCGGACTTTTTTGTAGAACTATTAAAGGCGGACCAGGCTGCGATACATTGTTTTCAATTACATACAACTGTTAAGGCAGCGCATGCAAATAACTTTGTTGTAAGAGCAATTTTTTTCCGCCTGGCTATACATAAATTGAGATAGTTCGGCTAATATGCATGATATCTTTATAATTTATAGCCTATAGCACTCACGAATAATGTAGCTTTCTACCAGTGAAAGAATTTTTAAAATCGGTTCATTACTTCCGGAGATTACCCCCTACAAACAAACTTACAAACATACAAACTTACAAACAAATTTTACCTATTTATAATATTAGTATAGATGTCACCGGAAAATAACAAGATCCGTAAGTTTATCAATTTACTAGGAAGTTTATAAACTTTCGTAAGATACTAAACGGGAGATAAATTGTAATATTTTACGTCCACATTTTCGTAAATTTATCAATTTCCGACGTGATACGGTAAATTTATAAACTAACGAATATCTATTCGTAAGATTTTATATGGTTCGACCAATCACAGAAACTCTTTTAAATATACGATCTTTGAAATACGTAAAATAACACACTGCTCTCTGATTGGTCAATGTTCATAGTGGCAATGCTTGTGTCCATAGACTTTAGAATAATCAGACTTGACAAACTATAAATTGGAAGCAACAATGCCTGGTTCCTCTCTGGCACGGATGTAGTGAGTTGAGTTTTATATTATCAGTTTCAATAAGCTATTTAACAGTTACTTGCTAAAATACAGGAATACTCTTATAAAACACACTAATGAACACTACTTTGCTCTATTTAAATAAAACGACAGAAATTGTGTAATACGAAAGGCATTTATTATCAAAAAAATATAAAACATACCAGTTTTTGCAAAAAAACTAAAAGAATTATGGCTTTTTCGTCCGTGTCATACATACCTACTCAGTCGTAGTTCAATAATTCAATAATTAGTAACTCGTTCGTAATTATTCAATTCAGTCTTAACATGACTTAAAAAACATATAGTAAAAATAAGTAAAAATTATATAAGTTTATTTTCCGTGGCCAGCAATCGCGGCCGCGAGGAAGGAGAAGTGACACGTGACAGCCAACCAATCAGATCGCGCGTAGCGTTTGGTTACTGCTTACTTATTATTTTACGAGTGAGTTCAGTAAGTTTATCAATTTACGAAAATGTGGACGTAAAATATTACAATTTATCTCCCGTTTAGAATCTTACGAAAGTTTATAAACTTCCTAGTAAATTGATAAACTTACGGATCTTGTTATTTTCCGGTGACATAGATACATATACATACATAACATCACGCCTGTAAACCCCGAAGGGTTAGGCAGAGGTGTACCCATTAGTACACCCACATTTCGCCAGTTATGTTTCTAGTCCCATGTCATAGGGGGCGAGCCTATTGCCATCAACCGGGCACAAATCCAGACTCCGAGGCTGCTACTGAGAAATTCCTGATGGAAAAACCCAATAACACTTTGCCCGACCTGGGAATCGAACCCAAGACCTCATGCACAGCAGTTGCGCTTGCGACCACTAGACCAACGAGGCAGTCAAGATAGTAGTATAGATATAGTATAGATTCAAACGGTTTTCTTAGGAATCACGCTAGACGACAAATTACAATGGGGACCTCATATATTGGCGGTATGTAAACAACACAACAAAAAAATAAAAAATGGTGTCGTCGATGCACTATCGCGCACACAATCTCAAATAAGGCTTTGTCCACATTGTCAACCGCCACTTGATTTAAGCGTAAACGCGGAGAACCCGCCAAAAATACTCCTCCTTGTTTTCGCCCGTCTGCACGATCACATCGTATTATGGTAAACTCCGATGGTATCAGTTCTCCGTCATGAATTCCATTGTTGAGACCAGACTCCGTAATTGCAAAAAGGTCATAAGTAGATGCCAATACATTATTGAGGAAAGTACTTGTTTTCGTTCGTAATCCCCGGACATTCTGATAATATATATTTACGGCGCAGTCATTGCTTTTCGTTTCTGTTAACACTTGCTGATTTATGGTAGTTCCGAAACCACACCCATTCGTTGAATTTGGTATTTAATGGCCAACTCTCATCCTTGTTCACGTTTTCGAATTGCGACTCTGGTACTCCCACCATGAACGAGGAGTAGTCTCGTTTGGTTTTGGGTATAATTTTCTCGACTTTTATATCGCTGCTTCCACAGATATTAGACACATGCTGGAGTATAGCATCTTCAGTGGTATCAGGATGAAGTGACCAAATATGTAAAAACTTCTTATTTTCGATCGCATGGAACGACGAGATTTGTACGTTACCCCCTTTATGGATCACATTTATTTGCGTTTATTTTATTATTCTTTCGACTAACAACAATCTTCCATTCCGACGATACATCACTTATTATGTTATTATCCTCCTTACTCTTTACTAAGATAATGTTATTAGCTTCGTCTAAAAGCTCCGACTTCTGTAATGTGGACTCGCCCTTATTCTTAGAACGCTCAGTAGCTCGGCGCGCACGTGCGGTCGTGTTGCTTTGCAATAAAGTAGCAACCGTCGTTTCTATATCCGTCTCACTCGCACTCTGCTTGATAGGTTCAACAATAAGTTCATCCATCCCGCTCTTCTCGCCACTTGTACTCGAGGGCGCCAATAGTAAATCCTCAATTTTATTCGATAATACATCGATTACCTTCTTTTGCTCAAAAATGGCGGAGGAATATTTTTCGATGGCCTTTTGTTGTTCGGTTATTTTCTTCGTTTGAGCTTCAATTAGTGTAGATTGATTAGAGATTTTCAATGTCAATGCTACCACTTTCTTTGACAACTCACTAAAAGCTGTTTCAACGTTAAATTTGGACATTTTTTCCAATAAATGTAATTAATTTCGCGGAGACCAAGTTCGCGCGTCGCAGTGTTACCCGCGTTAATTGCGATGCTAATGAATATATGCATTTATTTCATATATTAGAGAATGTTTGTGTTAAGTATGATAAAGTTTTAGTGATTGGTGACTTTAATATGCCTTCTACGACTGTAGAAATTCAAAGTTATTTGGAATATGTTATTGCTTACTGTGGATTTCGGCAGGTAAATAATGTAGTTAATATTAATAATAGAACATTAGATTTGGTATTGTCAGCGTTTGCGTTGTGTGACTTAGGGGTACAACTTTCTGAGGAACCCGTAGTTTATATCGATACACAACATCCGCCGTTGGTTATCTGCGCCAAGGTTTCTAGTCGGGACCTGGAACGCAGCCGGGGGCGTCTTCTAAACGATAATACGCATCCGTCGCCTATTATAAGACACAGATGGAATTTTAATAAAGCCGATTTTCTGATATTATATGATTCTTTTAAGTCAATAGATTGGGAGTTATTGTATGGCATTCAGAGCTCAGAGGAGGCTTTAAAGTACTTTTATAGCGTAGTAAATGAGATTATTGATGAGTGTGTTCCTAGAAAGAATTTCTTAAGGAATAAGCGTGAGTCGAGATTCAATTATCCAGAATGGTACACTTCTGATTTGATAAGTGATATTAGGCGTAAATGGCGATATCATAAATTATTTAAAATTACAAATTCTATGAGTGTTTATGAAACGTTTTCTCGTTATAGACGTCAAGTAAAACATAAGCTTGCGTCGACCTATGACGCCTACCAAAACAAACTTCAGCAAAACCTTAAATTGGATCCGAAATCGTTCTGGAACTTTATTAGGGCTAAACAATCTAGGCGCAATACACCTAAGGTCACAAAAAACGGCTTATTGTTAAAGAAAGAGGAGTGTGCGGAGTGTTTTGCCTCGTATTTCCACTCAGTGTACTGTGACGTACGGCCTGCGCTTGATCCGGTAGCTGCGGAGCGTGAGGGTGGCGGGAAAGCGGGCGCGGCTCGCGTGCATGTTGACCGCCTTAGTGCGCGTGAACTGAGCGCGGCGCTCCTGCGCCTAATGCCTAAGTGCTCAGTAGGCCCCGACGGCATACCACCTTACATTGTCAAAGATTGTCGTATGATTTTCGAGGGGCCTCTGTTGCACATCTTCAACTTGTGTTTACAGGAGGGTCACTACCCAGACGAGTGGAAGATTACTCGAGTTATCCCGGTCCCTAAAGGAGGGGCAGGCACTGAAGTAAGTGGTTACCGACCGATAGCGGTACTGTCGGCGTTCGCTAAGGTGTTTGAATCAGTCTTGCATAAGAGTAAGTAGTGTATTATTGGGCATTCTATACCACTATCGGCAAGTAGCTCGGCGAGTGCGCCTCGCTGCCGATAGTGGTATAGAATGCCCAATAATCGACACTCGACTCGACTCTCCACTCGACCGATAAACTCGAACGAGACAGTTTGTTGTACCGTGTACTTGATTAGGAACGATTTACTCGACCAATGACTAGTAACTTGCTCCTTACCACTATCTTCCATACGGCTGGTCAGTACGCCGCGTTTCGGAGCACGATGAACAATCAACCATTTACTTACCACTGCACTTAACCGGTCACTCGAGTTGCATTTACTGTTAACATAGAATGGTGAACGAGTTGATGATTGTAACAAACCAACGAAATTACAAGTACCTAGTGAAAAAAGCGTTAACGGGTTATTATTGTAAATAAAAAACAACTGTAAGGTACGGTATTTGGTTTAATTATCATAAAATGTTGGTTTGCCTGGAAACAAGATATCAGCCGCACGCACGAGCTCTTGTAATTTTCGCCACTGAGGAGAATCCGCGTCAGTCTGGAACTTGATTCGGACGAGCGCCTTCTTCCACAGCTCGGCGGAGTCGGTAAGGCGAGCGTCGTCAGCCTTGTATACCTTGCAGTCGATGTAGTACTCTCCGTCGGTGCTCGTTGCTCGGCGCTCGCAGCCGCTGGCTACCCGGTTCACAAAGAATGAAGTTAGGTGATCCGATGCATCTTCTTTGTGTGGGATGTCGCGGTTGTTACTGATGCCAAATATGTCGATGCCAGTATTCACTTTTTTACTGAAACAATAACAGAAACTGTAATTAGTTAATGTTTAGAACGAGAGATGCATACGCCAAGAAAAACCTTCTGCTGTAAAAAAAATATAACAATTGACTCGGCTTTGATCAATACTGTAATCGATTAAATCAATCCATCGATTCAAACAATAACCAAGTGAACCTGCACTTGTTTTAAAATAATATGTAATAGTAATTGCACGATTATAATTTAGTCAGTAGATATGTGGCTAGAGTAAGTAGATAATTAATTTACCTGGCACGAGCTACGGTTGTTGATTGTGACTGCATCTTGCGTTTCCCATTGCTGTCTGCAGACGGTTTGCGGCTGCACTTCACTTTTTGCCCTGTGACCGATGCTTGCGAGTAATCACACTCAGAGTCTGACCTGAAATAAAGATAGGGAAAATTTACTCACATAATTATTATTAATTATCTCAATGGAGTAGTGTCAACACAAGTGTGTGCGCAAACATTGGTTCTCCTACATGCCCATGGGATAGCAAACCCATAGAGAGATTGGGTGCAGGTTCGATGGCTTTACATGCTGTTCAAAGCACAGAAGACTGGATGAAAAATAATGACTCCTTCGAGGGATCGACCTCGACATACTATGAGCAGCTCGGGTGATCTGTGAAGTAACACGCCCACAAACAAAAATAACTGTAAATTACAAGCGGTTCACAAGTGTGAGCCATGACAACGAACAGAATATTTTATAGGACTTACATTTTTCAATCAGAAGTTCCACTCGGTTTGATGACTTGGTTGGTGATGGCGGCAGCGGGTGGCTATCGACAATGTCGTCGCTGATATTTGTAGACAACACGGACTGTTTGTATACCGATGATAACAGAGCACTTCGTTGCACTTGCAGACTGCGAATACTTTGTACCGAATACTTGTAGCTTATAAGTAAAAATCAAATTATAAGTAAAGCATGTTAAAAACACTTCAATCAATTTAGCATTGTTGTGTTGAAGTAACTTTTTTCTGTAGTCGGATTATACATGCACGTAAAATGTAGACGAAGGAAAATTTTATGCTGCATCGAATGTCGATGCAGCGAAATTAGCCAGGGCTGACTAAATAATAGCGAGCACGGAATCGTTACACTACATTGATGTAATTATTTTATAGAAGTAAATAAATATTTCTAAGGTAGGTACTTATTTTATCATCTACGTTAGGTCTTGTGTAGAAAATATGAACTTATTGCCGTCAACCTAGTACTTTTCTAGACTTCCTGAAATAAATACATAATATAGTTCTCATAACTACACTAACAGCCATGAGTCAAACCATGGAAATCCGTATCTGTCGATACGCTATGATATATTTTAATCGTAATAATGCATTGTGTAAATTTTGTATTTTGCTGATACATAGAATGATACTAAGTTATTGTCAACCCTAACTAAAATAGCTGATTATTGTGAATGTGAAATAAATAATTAGGTTAAGCACACGTGTAACAATTGCGCAAAAACAAATTTTATGATGAAATACTTTTAGGCAAAAAATATAATTTAAAATATTATTTATTACTTCAAAGGTCTCTCGGAGTGAGCACCTTTCTAAACTGTCACCGAAAAATTAAGTCAATTATTAAATTAAATATTTTATTGATCACACACCAGAAAGTACATACGAACGATTTCATCAGGAGTAACGCTGTTCGGTATATCGTGGGAGGGCCTGAAATACACCTGTTTGGATAAAGCAGATCATTTCATATTGTACAGGTAATTATCAAATATTTTTTTTTAATTTCAATTAACATAATAGTATGACTCTTTTTCAACCCAGAATTTACAATTATATGTCTGATTCTTTATCGGTACCTAATAATCATTTTTTTTTATTTCAGATACATTCTGCCTAAACAAAATATTAATTACCGACTGGTCTGTGAAGAATTATTTAATTACCTGAAATAATTATATCTCCATATTTGGATCACGTAGATACACATTCCTGTGTATAAATCATTTTACATTTTGCAGGTAATTATTATCTTTATATTTCTCTCCAGATTATACTATTATCTATCTAATTAAATTATGTGTCTAATGCACCCAATTTTTTATTATTTCAGAAACATTCTGCCTAAACATAATTACCGACTTACCTGAGAAGAAATTACACAAGGGATCTTGGAACGAACATAAAATAGTCCTGATCAAGTTGTACTACCTATATAAAATATTTTGTTACTGGTATACCTAAGATCGTGAATAATAGTTGTAAGTATTATCTAATCTAATTTTATTGAAATTGTTAGTGTTCCTTTTTGTTAGTGATTTCAACAATAACATAATGCCTCACTGTTCTGATTGCAAAGTATTTGTAGATAATCGCCGATGGTCTGGTCATTTACGTAGCAATGTACATAAAAACAATTGTTCAACTCCTATTTATGATAATGTGGCAATTATTAATTCTTCTTTTAAAGAACGAATCAAAAGTTATAAAATCACAGCGACAGGCGAACAAATACATAGTTTTCCTGAAATGTTCCTCAATAGTATTAGTCCACAAATTAAACATTTAATAGATAGTTCAATACAGAAACATTCCTCTGTCAAAATAAACTTCGAACTGTTTGCTTCCTTTCTTATGTTTAAAAATGATCAACAAGAAATAAAATCATTCCGAACAAAAAATTTTATTACCCTAATTAATTACGATTTTGATTCTACTTACAAATCAGCTGTTAATGTACTACTAAAAAAAATTGAAGAATTTGAGGAAAGAGATAGTGGTTGGACATTTTTAAGTAATTCACATTTAGAATTAAATATTAATAAATATCAACCACTCAGCGGATCTAAATTTTTAACTTTGCCGAAATCCATAAAGGCTAAAAGAGCTTGTTTGAATATTCGAAACAATGATGAGTATTGCTTTTTGTGGTGTGTTGTGGCGGCATTGTACCCCACAAACAGACATCCCGATAGGATTTCGTCTTATCCATACTTTCAGGAAGTTTTGAATGTTAATAATTTAACATTTCCAATTACATTCTCGGACATAGCTATCTTTGAGAGAAATAATCCTTCTCTCAATATATTTGTATATGGTTTAAAAAATGAGAAAACAATTATTGGGCCATTGTATACAACGCTGAATGACAAGTCTAATAAAAGTATCCATCTACTGTTTTTAGAAAATAATAATAATTCTCATTACTGTCTCATCAAAGATTTATCTCGTTTAGTTAGAAATCAGATGACCAAACATCATGGTAAACTATATTTCTGTGAAACATGTTTATTGTTTTTTCCAACGCTTAGTCAAATTGAATCCCACTTGTGTGGGGGGATTGTCACTGTTTTACCGGAAAAAGGGTCATTTTTAAAATTTAAAAATTATGATAGAAAACAAAATATTCCATTCGTCATATATGCCGACTTTGAAACGTTACTTGAACCAATTTCCGGCGCTGAATTCAACACCGCTAACACGTCATACTTAAAACGCCACGTGCCAGCGGCGTTCGCTTACAATGTCGTGTCATCAAATAAAAATGCCACCGTTGAGGGCTATAGAAGTTATCGGGGTAATGATTGTGTTTCGAAATTTATACATTTTCTTACTGAGGACGTAAAACAAATACATAAAATTATATCCAAAAGCGAGCCTATGATATTCACTGATGAAAATTCTCGTGATTTTAAACGTGCCGTTAAGTGTCATATTTGCGACAATTTACTCTTAACCGATAAAGTAAGAGATCATTGTCATATTACAGGTCTATATCGAGGTGCAGCACATCGACACTGTAATTTACAGCATAAAGTACCAAAATTTATTCCAATATTTTTTCACAATTTATCCGGATACGATTGTCATTTATTTATAAAAAAGTTAGGTGAAATTCCAGGTTCAATTAAAATAATCCCCAAGACTAAAGAAAAATATGTAGCATTTACTAAATTTATTCCTATTGCCGATAACGAGTACATTTGTATAAGGTTTTTAGATTCCTTCAACTTTTTGGGAACAAGTTTAGACAAGCTCGCTAAAACATTGCAGGTGGAAGATTTCGTTAATCTACGGTCTCATTTTTCTAAAGAAAGACAGTTTAATTTATTGAGAAGAAAAGGTGTTTATCCATATGATTACATGACCACTTGGGGATGTTACGATCAAACATTTTTGCCGTCTAAGGATAATTTTTATAATTCTTTGACTAACGACGTCATTAGTGATGAAGATTATAATCACGCGCAGGCTGTTTGGGCTGAATTCAATATTAATAACCTAGGCGAGTATACGGATCTATACTTAAAAACGGATGTGCTTTTGTTAACAGACATATTCCAAAATTTTCGGAAAACCTGTAAACAATATTACAGTCTTGACCCCGCGTTTTACATTACTGCACCCAGTTTATCTTTCGATGCGATGTTGCTAAAAACAGGCGTTCAGTTAGAGCTAGTGTCGGACTTAGCTATCGTCAGAATGATACAAAGCGGTATACGCGGTGGTTTGTGCATGTGTTCCCATCGGCATGCTAGAGCTAATCACAAGTACATGCCTGAATATAATCCATCACAACCTGAGAGTTTCATAGTATACTTAGATTGTAATAATCTTTACGGTTTCAGCATGTGTCAGTATTTACCATACTCTAGTTTCAGATTTTTAGGTGATAACGAATTAGCTAATTTTGATGTTACCGCTATAGAAGATAACGCAAAATGGGGCTTCATATTAGAAGTCGATCTATTGTATCCCGAAAATTTACATAATCATCATAATGACTTACCATTTTGTCCTGAAAAATGTGTACCCCCGGGAGGTAAAACCAAGAAACTCATAGCAAATTTGTATAATAAGTACAACTATGTGATTCATTACGTTCATTTAAAAAAATGTTTGGAACATGGTTTAATTTTGCGTAAAATTCATAGAGCTATTACTTTTAGACAGGCTCCATATTTAAAACAATACATAGAGTTAAATACTCAATTAAGACAAAAAGCAAAAAGTTCCTTCGAACAAGACTTTTTTAAGTTATTAAATAACAGTGTTTTTGGAAAGACATTAGAAAATACTGAAAATAGAGTAACCGTGCATTTAGTTAATCAATGGTGCGATCAGTCCAATCGAACTAAGAAATTTATATCCGCTGAGAAACTTATAGCCAACCCCTATTTCCACAGTGCATCTATTTTATCTGAAAACTTAGTTGCGATACAAATGAAACCTGATCAAATTATTTTAGATAAGCCTATCTACATAGGTTTCACTGTGTTGGAACTTTCAAAAGCACACATGTATTACTTTCATTACGATATTGTAAAGCCTTTTTATAAAGATCGAGTGCAGCTATGTTACACAGATACCGATTCCTTTGTTTATAAAATAGACACTAACGATTTTTACCATGATTTGAAATATAATTTTTTACAATATTTTGACAGCAGTAACTATGAAGCCGCAAATGATTTACAGATACCGCTAAAAAATAAAAAGGTACCCGGTCTCTTTAAAGATGAAATGGGAGGAAAATATATATCTGATTTTGTTGGCTTGAGATCGAAACTTTACTCTATAAAAACCCCTAATAATATTATTAAAAAAGCAAAAGGGGTGAAAGCAAGCGTGGTCAGGGATTTAAACTTATCAGACTATGAAACCATTTTATTTAATGGCGGAGTAATCCGGAGAAAAAATTATATGTTTAAATCGATAAAACACGAAATATTTACTCGTACTGTCAACAAAGTTGCTTTATCTAGAAATGATGACAAACGATCGATATCTGTAGATCAAATTTCAACTCGAGCCTGGGGTCATGCGTTTATTTTTAAGAATGAATTACTCTGATCATAATTTAAGTTTAGTATTACGTAATTATCTAAGGCTACTCATGTAATAAGTTTAGTTTTAGAAAATAATAAATGTTAATAACTATTATACAAAAATTAAATAAAATTGGAATTATTGTAACCATTGACTTGTTTCATTTATGAAATTCTATTTACTTTAAAATATAATTACACTCTTTTTTCAATCGGTAAATGAAGTAAATACCGATTGCAATGATTTCAGTTGCACTATGCACCTAGATACCTTGCATCGTAAGGTTGATTTTTGAATAACTAACGTTTACGATTAAGTAACACGCTTACAAGGCACTATTCTTCATTGTATAATTATTGTCTACGTTGCAGTTCATTGGCCTTAGCATGGAGACACAAATGCTTAGATGACATGTAATTAATTATTACACGGTATTTAATTATTTTGCAATCATTAACGAAATATTATTCATCGCGAACACCTGTTTCATATATTTTTTTAACCTTCAGCAAAAGTAATCATGTCGGTGAGTATAATTTTTTTTTGTAACTAACAATTGTGATCGCGGTAGTGTTAATAATCAATATAATAAAGGAATATAGTGAACTCCATGGAAAACCCAATTATAACGCTTTAGAGCGCTATACTAAAGGAATAGTGGTATAATTGTTTTATATTTTGTTTCAGATGTCTGAATCCGAGATCATGTTCAGCCAGTATGCCCAGGATCCTTACGAAGGATTCTCTGAGATGTTTCGCAGCGAACCCGAGCACAGCAAACCAGTCACAAAAGATAAAAAACCAAAACAACGATGCAGGGAAAAGTCGAAAAAACTAAAACCAACCAAATCCTACGTGATGAGTCGACTACAGCGAAGAGGGATTAAATTAATAAAAATTTCAGTCATAGATCTATGTAATAACAATCCTCAAACCATAGACAGTGATAGTGACAGTGAGAACGTTATTATAAACGCACAATATATTGTTCAAGATGCTATCGACAGTGTTATGGACGAAACTGAGTCTTTAGTTAAGAAAATATCGAAATCTTTAATAGATACTGACTTTTAATAATCGTTTGTGTAAATTAATGTCTATAATTGTATTAAGATATTTCCATTCAATTGCGTGTAGTGTTCAGTTATTGGGAGAAGTGTGGGGAGTGTTTAGCAAAATAAAAGCATGTATAACTTATTTTGATTTTTATTGAACAAACCTAAAAACTAATAATCTACATTACACACATTAGTGCATACATTTTATGCCCATTCTAAATACTTCCTTAAACAAAGCACATTTTTAAGCGCACAATGCTTCAGATGTTTATTACAATTAAAATTAGATCTTCCTTCACAGTATGTTTTATGCAAAACAGAGAAATTAGGACATTGTTCTTTACCAAGGTCTAATACTTTACAATTCATACAAAGATCCTTTATCCAATTCACCTTCTCCAAACCATTTACAATGATTTCCTTATTTTCTAGATATGGAACGATTATACGTCGAAATTCTCTGTAGTCAATATAACCTTCATTCCAATAAATTCCCCTATTTCTTTCCAACCATTTAACCTGCTTCTTTTCATCACTTGTTAAGTATTTAAACAAGTATGGTGGTTTTATTAAAAATGTTTGAGTATAATCACGACTAGCAAAAGCTAATTCTTTTATTATAAAATTATTGTACAGGTCTTTAAACCCTTGAACATCTAATATGATAGTATTCGGATTCATGATATTTTTCTCACAGTATTACTTAGAGGCTTATACTCAATTATGCAGTCGTTCAATAAAAGACAATATGCCGAAGTTTGATCTGGTATGTCCGAATCACTCTCTATTTCCACTCGTACATCCACAATAGGACCTGTCTTTACATTATCGGCCTGTCTAGAGCAATCTATGATAAAGAGCGGCGCCAAATCTTTAAATTGTTTTTCACTTAATAAGGGTTCCGGGCGACGTCCGTAATAAGACTGTTGAAATCGAATGTATTGCTCGTATAATAAAGCGATTCTGTTATTCGCGAAACTGATATTTAGGTTTTCATAGGGGAAGTAAGTTGAATTTAGGTATACTCTAACGTCACGAACATGGCAGTGATCGAACTGAGACATATCAGAACTTGAATTGTTTTTTCTATTTGTTTGTAGGCCCATAATTATGTATCTAGGTTTCTCTATTTGCGAGGAAGTTTTGATGGACCAGGTATGTTTTGTAGTTTTAGGTAAAGCTGGATATTCGTAGAGATCCCAATTTCTGAATATCATCTGGAGTGGTCGATCTTTTTCTAACAGTTTGAGTAAACTTATTTTCTCTTTGTCGGACACTTTAACATGCGGTACACGCCAGATGATTTTATTTATTTGAACGTCTTCTACAAATTCACCGGTGTTAAGTTTGACCGCATTAAGGTTAGTATTACTTCGTAGCAATATCAGTTCGTGCCTACAATTTATCACGACTTTCTTGAAATCTTCAGCGAAACCGATGATGTTACTGAGTGGTATAGACGCGGAAAAACTACCCCCATTTATATTTTTTATGCCATCGATATTCCAGCCCCATGCATTAGATATCTTTGACTCACTTTCACTCATTGATATTAACGATTTCATGGTGGTAGTTATACCAGCATTTTTTATTCTATCAATTTCCACTCCATTTAGCTCGTATCTTATATCTTGGAACAGGTAAAGTAGAGCATTATTCGTAAAATTAACACTAGTGGCTTTCTCTTTCATATCCTTTTTGCTTACGATAACAGTCCCTTCCAAATACAAGGTACTAGCTGACGGAAGTATATACAAGTCTTGTTGGTTAATGGGTATACGAATTTCATCGTTCCTATTGAAACTAGTTACGTAGGGCTTGTAAGAGTGAAAATCGATTCCTTCAACCGTGTTGTCGTAAGTCGGAGCGGATAAAACGTCTAAGATATTCATTTTAGTAAACCGATCGCTTTGAGAAATGCCTTGTTGTCTTTAGTTAATTTTATTTTCTTCTTAGGGCGAGCTCTTATATGGTTGGAAGCTTGAGTGGAACTGATATTTTTGATTTGCTGATGCACATATTTATTGTAATCGATCATTTTTTTCTTCTGAGATGCAAATACAGCTGCACTTCTTCACCGCGCAAGTTTATTAAGCGGTTATTTATATCTAACAGCCTGATATGTATGCAGCTAATGTTGTTTTGGTTGATTGGAAAGTATATCGCGTTTTTCGGAATTTCTATAATCCTATATCCGGGAGGAACGTTGAGTGCAAATTCGTGGATAATGTGACTCGGTTCTCCGTTTGTGTACGAGCCGCTTACAATATCACATTCGATCCTGATCACAGTTGTAGGTAAAATGTTGACCGGCAACTGTGACTCATGCCATTTATTTGCTTTCAAGATTTGTTTATTAAACCCTAATAAATTCCTGAAAGTACCTTCTTTATTAAAATTTATGTCCTTTGTACAATATACAGCAGCTTTTAAAGTATTGTTATTGCACTGTAGTTTGATTGAGGCATCTTTCATTTCAGATTTTAAATAATCATTAATATCTTGCAATTCATAGGTGCCCTCCGGTATTTCAATAACTTCGTTAGAACCATAATAGAATTTATTATTCGTTTTGTCAATGTTTGGAATCGAATTAAATGTTGCGAAATGCAATAAGGCACACTCATACTGTTCATATAGTTGCAACGTGTTGGGATAGTAAGTAGATAAAGTTGACGAGTTTCCAGTTATCGATAATGTGAGTGACATTTTGCAAATGATTGAAATAAAAGAAAATCATAGATTTTATATGTTTTTATTCCAAAAAGTCCACAGATATTCTAAACATAAGTGTCCACAATTTACAGTGTTGAATTTCTGATATCTTGTATAATTATAAAAAACATTACAATTCTTAAAATATCGTATTAATTCCATTGGAGGCTTCAAATTTCCAAAGCTATCAAAATATTCACAATAATTGCCTACTTTTACATAAGCTACCCAATGCGTCCCTTCGTTCTTATAATCGTCCAAGTTAACGATACCACATTCAATCGGATTTGGCGTTCTTGGTAATTGATCCCTCATGTACACTCCCCGAAAGTGAGGGATGTCGCGTGCATACCTTTGGATGTCTACATTAGTTAGAGGACGATTAGGTAGCTTATTTTTCAGTTTTTTGAAGATTTCACGAATAAACCTTTTCCATTTTTATGTGGCTTAATGTATAAACCCTGCCCTAACTTTAAAGACTCCATAGCCCTATTATGTCGTTGTGTTTCTAGTAAATTTTGCTGACCAGCTTTGTAATCGTTAACAGTTTTTGCAATACCAGCCGCACCACCAGCTAAAGTTCCTAATGCTGATAAGCCCGCAAAAATCGGGATTAAGGGTAGAATACCTCCAGTCTTTGGTAAGGGTATCACTCGTGGTACTCGAATTTTCTGAATGTTAGGAAATATTTTTATTGCTGCTGAGTAAGCAGCGTTAATTAAAGTTTTACTGTCCTTTGGTTTCAGTTTCTTTATCTTCGCTCTTATTTTTGATACGAAACTTTTAAACGTTTTAACGCCGGCACCAGATTTCAGTTTGGCTTTCATAACTTTGCTCACTAACCACGAACTAAGTTTTTCACCTTTCCCTGCATCGTTCGATTTAAGTCTTTGTTTAGCCATATTAAGTAGTTGTAAATCAGCTTTGTGACGATTGGGTAAGTCTGTATGGTTTGCATATGCAATGTCGTGATGCATGCAAGCTTCGTCTAGCTTATTTACACCTCGGTCACCTCGTAGTAAACGTTTCTGGAGTTTTGTTCCCGGGCCGCAATAATTGTAGCCTGGTAAATGAAGTTCGAACGGCAGATTATTAATTAGGGTATTAACAAGTTCACCTCCTTGCATTGTCTAAATTGTAATGAAAGAAACAATGCAAAATTAACTGTTATATAATTGTTTTATTCCACTATTGCAGTTTTGTTGATCCAACTGTTTTCTTCGTTGTTTAGACCCAACCATTTCACAAACATTTTTGTTCCTTTCCTTTTTAAAACCTTTTCTACCAAATAAATACCCGGATAGTAAGATTTTTGAAGTTCTTGCTCGTAAAAAGTTCCCAATATGACTTGCTTTCGCTGATCTTGTATATGATATGTTACTGGTATGGTATGATTTATTTTTTTTATAGTAAATATTTCAGTTGACCAATTAGGTGTGTAACCTTTCTCAAAATTGTGTTTGTATTTACTGATACGAACAAAGTCACCTACTTTGAACTTAGGTTTTCTACGAATGGTTACATGATTTAAGGTTTTTTTAATATTTTCTTTTATAACTGACTCACTAGATTTATTAACTTCAATTGGCTTAAATTTAATAGTACGATGTTTTGTGTTGTTATAAGTCTTTAACGTAACTTCTAATGGTATACCTAACCATTTATAGTTCCCATTCAAACTAAAATATTTATATAATTTATTTTTAAGTGTTTTAATCAGTCGCTCCACGATCGAAGCTTTTTTGCTAGAAAACGTTGAGTAATGGTTAATATTATACGTCTTCATAAGCGTTTGAAATGAGTTGTTATAAAATTCTGTTCCCTTATCAGTTTGTAAATTAACAGGTTTGCGATTGCTGTTAATCAGTATTCGTTTAAATGCATGAGTAACATCGAGTTTATTTTTTGATTTTAATGACTCTGCCCAAGCGTACTTTGAGAAGCAGTCAATCACCACTAGAATGTAATTATGACCTTTATTATATTTTCTCAGGTTTTGCATGTCCATTAGATCAGCTTGCCACAAGTCATCGACCCCTTTTAGAATGACGGAACGTCGAAGGAAATTTCTTCTTGCTGCTTTGTGTAGTTCATTAACAATTTGCTGTTTTGCCATTATGGAGATTTATTTTGAAGTAATTTATCTACCTCTGCTTTAGTATAAAACTTATCTTGCAAATGAGTTAAAACCTCAGGTATCTTTGCTTTTAAAGTAGCCTGTACTGTACCCTTTGTGTCTTTTATGATTTGAGAACGCAATGATCCAATCATATTATTAAATTCTTTTAACATATTAGCATTCAAACGATCTACATAATCCTTGTCCACAGTCAAATTATTTAATTCTTTTAATGTGTTAGCATTCAATCGATCTACATAATCCTTGTTCACAGCATCGTCTGCTTCTACTGGAGATCTAATTCCTCTCAGTCTTGAAGTTTTTAAATCAAAATCTCCGTTTTCTAATTTTAACAGAGCATTCTCATTAAACTCAAATAACTCAGCAAAACGCATTCTTTTGTGAATGTAGTGTCCGAATTTGTCTACGTTCATGTTTAAGGTGTATTGTATCGAGAGGCTAATAATAAAATAAACACATTTTAAAATATTTATTAATTTATAACTTTACTTTCACGCAATTCTTCAATGATAGATATAATTTCATTATCTAATCCTGTGTTACCAGCATCTCGAGATGCAATCAATAATTTTAATCTATCCACCAGTTCATTGGGATCGTCCCAATATACAAAATCTACGTTTTTCTTCCACGTTTTTGTTAAAGGTAGTAGTCCTTTTCCCTTCGATTGGTGTTCCTGAATTGTACTTCGTAGTTGGAACAGAGGCTTTATAATTTGCAAATATTTTTGTCCTTTATTACTTTTTATTGGTTTACTGGGTTCATAGTCTCGTCGATGTGCATTTGTATCAAGTAACATCGACTTATAATGTTTCATATCACTCTCTGTAACCATGCTTAAATCTACGTTCTTTTTCAGCAGCAATTGTTTTAAACCAGGCGTATTTCGGTATTTGCGTCCAGCCACGATGATATACTCGTCGCTGATCGTTATACGCGCAGAACCTAACATCAATTTGCCGCTCTCTACTCGGACACCAAACGGAATATCTTTCAGTGCTTCTGAGGACACTGACCAGGATGACATATCACATCTCTGGTTGTTTTCAGTTAATGATTTATACGAAGAATCACTTTCGATATCAGATTCATATTCGTCTTCATTGTCGTTGTTATCATTGCTTTCTGAACTAATAGGGTCTTCTTTTTGCAGAGTTTTATCGATAAACGGAACATTGGTTTCTTCATTTTCTATATTATGCAGGAGAGAAGCCTTCTTACTGACATTAGCAATTTGGTTGAGTGGTTCTGTTACCGGCTTGAACACTGATTCCAGCACTTGCTGATTGTTATTCTCAACATCTCTCATCTTTCGCACTTTCTTTTTAACAGCCTCTGCAGCTTCAACTATTTGTCTTTTCAGTGATTTCTCCATAATAATAAAAAAAAAAAAGTTCGTGACTGATTAAGCGTTGCCTGAAGAATAATATTATCGCGAGGGTACCGGTCTTAAATATTAGTATTTTTAATCAAAGACAACAAAAGTGTCAAATTTATTTCTGTAACATCCTTTATTTTTGGAGCAATCCTTATTAATTACTACATAATTGAAAGGCTCACTCCATATTTTCGAACACATTTCACGAAATTCAATCCATGACATATCAGTGTTGACATGTTCTTCATAAATATGCCGTAAATTTATTTCATCTTGTTTAAAAAGTATGATTAAGTTCGCATTGTCTCTTACTAACTGCTTAGGGATTTTACTATACGTTTGGTTTAGATAGAAACAATCAATGCACTTGTGTCTTCCCATCGCAAAATAATCACGCATGTTACTCTGATTTTCACAAGCAACATCATCAAAAATAATCACGGAGTTGGGTTTTGCGTCCTGAACGCTTAGTACTTCCTCATTTCCCTGATATTTCTGGAGGGAAACACCAGGCACCCGTTGCAAAACACTTTCTAAAAAAATGTACTTAGGTTGGTGCAGAGTTTTTGAATAAACATAAACATTTTCAAATCTTAATCCGTTTTCGTGTATTAGAAGACCAATTAATAAATTCGTTTTTCCACAATTGGACGGACCGCAAATAATACACCGTACTGAGTTAGGCAATAATTCTCCGTGACGAAAACTTGTCTTGCAAATATCATCGCAGACTGTATTAACATGCAGCGATTGCGGTTGTTTTACAAATTTCATGATTACTGTCGGAAATGAACCAATTGAAAATGAGTGAATGTATTTAGAACGCTATCATTTATAAACTTACCACAACCTCTTTTGCGTTACTGGTCAGTGATCGAGTCGATTGTTCATTATTGAGCATTCTGTACCACCTTTCAGAGCGAGTTGATAGTTGATTGTTCATACTGACCCGCCATAATATGGAAGTTACTAGTCGTTGGTTGAGTAAATCGTTCCTAATCAAGTACACGGTGCAACAAACTGTCTCGTTCGAGTTTATTGGTCGAGTGGAGAGTCGAGTCGAGTGTCGATTATTGGGCATTCTATACCACTATCGGCAGCGAGGCGCACTCGCCGAGCTACTTGCCGATAGTGGTATAGAATGCCCAATAATACACTACTAGAGTATTTATTCCCAAGTGAGCTCACAATTGACAGACGCCCAGCATGGATTTCGGCCGGTTCACAATACGGGAGGTAACTTGTTGTCATTTGTGAACTACCTGTCGCCGGTTATTGACGCCGGGGGGCAGGTGGACGCTGCATATTTCGACTTCCGGATAGCTTTCGATACCGTGGATAATGATGTGCTTTTATGTAAGCTCTCTGCGATGGGATTCACATTAAACTTACTACAATTTTTCGCTAGCTACCTAAGGCGGCGCCGACAGTACGTGGAGTATGCTGGACGTGAATCGAGGCCCTATTATACGTTCTCTGGGGTTAGTCAGGGCAGTAATCTCGGGCCTTTAGAATTTATTTTATTGATTAACGATCTGCCAACAGTCGTGAAAGAGGCGAAGTATCTGCTGTTTGCAGATGATTTAAAGTTATTTTTATCGATAAAAGACGCAGAAGACTGTTTTAGGCTCCAGGCTGACATCAATAAAATAATTGAATGGAGTAAGTGCAACAAGTTGCAGTTTAATGTTGACAAGTGTTGTGTGATGAGCTACAGTCGTGCGCGTTCACCCTTACGGCACCAGTACGACATGGATACTGAGCTAATGCCGCGGGTCGCACATGTGCGAGACCTGGGTGTGCAGATGGTATCAGAGTTGACGTTCCGTAAGCACATAGTTGGGGTGTGCGGCAGAGCTTTTAGAAATCTTGGCTTCGTTCTGAGACAATGTAAGGACTTTAGTGATACGGCAGCAATTAAAGTTTTATATAATGCACTTGTTAGGAGTCACCAGATGTAGAATTTGCGCAATTAGTCTATTTCAGCTACTTTCATAGCATTATGTCGTATGGCATTTTATTTCGGGCCGCTGACATTGAAGCCATTTTTATTCTACAGAAAAGGGCTGTCAGAGCCATTTACAAAACAATTATTATGTTTTCGTAAGAAAAAATCTAAAACTTTTTAAGAAAATATGTGATAGACATAATATTTATACCAGAAATATAGATAAAATAGCTCAACCATATTTTAGATTGTCTTAAGTAAATACATCGTATATATTTTTACTAAAAAATACCTTCTGTATTAAAATTAAATGTAAGAAAATTTTTGACACATATTAAAAGTACACTTTGCTTTTTCAGTCCGGGTCGCGCACCCAACCGTGACAGTTGCATATAAGTGGTAGCGCTAATTATCGAGTTTCAATGACGGACGTTCTAAAGTGCAATTCGTGTAACATCGTAATCGACGAAATGTTATCATATCAGAACAAAGTTTTCGGTTATTGATGAAGTGACGCTTGTGCAAAGTACTTCGACATTTACCAGTGCAGAGATTAAAAAGTCGAAATCACTGCTTTTCGATTCGATTCATTGCGAAAAATTGTTCGTAAAAACAAAGGAGGAACGAGACCTTGGTAATATTATGAAGTTGTTTAGAACTCATCCTGACGAACTTTCAGTGTTCGTGGTACGGCAACTTGAAAAGTTACCGCCCATCACCTTTGACCACCTCGATTGTACTAAGCTTCTGAAGGATCTCGTACAAATGCAAACTTCAATTGAAGAAATAAAGTCAACGTATGCTACGCTGGATCATCTGAATGCTTTTAAAGCTGAAGTTAGTCATTTAAAGAATGACCCACTACCTGTTGTGCCTACTTCTGTCTCTAAAGTGAACACAAAGCGTGGTGCAGGTGGCGCCTGGGTATTGGAAAGTGGCCCTGTGGGATTATCCTATCTGAACGATTCTCAGAACAATAGCTATTGTGACTCAAATAAAAATACACTTCAATATCAATATATATTATAAATTACCTGACGGCATAAAAGACATGCCAATATTTAAGTTCAAAATAGCTCTACAGAATTTTTTAACAGAAAAATGTTATTACAGAGTAGACGAATTTTTAAACGAGAAATATATATGAAACTAAAAACCTTACTGTAATAGTTCGAAATTATATTTTAAATTTATTTTATTGTTATAGTTTATATTTGTTTTTATTATCTAAGCATGTGAATCTAGTTATTAAGCTCACAACAAACAACATTTGTATGCCAATGAAGCAAAACATAGAGCTACTATATTTTATTTTATTTTTTTGCTTAATACCATCTATGTAAAACCTATGTACAAATGAATAAATGATTATGATTCTCGAGCAATTGAGAGGGTGGAAGGTGAACAATTTGAATGTGAGTTATTTACCGTACAACGGCCAGCGACAGCGATGACACGGTGCGAAACCGATTTGACAAGTTGTTCGGTCGCGAGTCCAGCGGCGGCGGCGGTGATGTCAGCTCCCTGGAGCCCATTAGTACAAGTAGCGGATTGTCAGCTGACTGCTACTGATAACGCCGGCGATAATAATGGCTGTTTAATAAGACGGACGCGTTTGGATGTATTGTGCGTGAATGAGGCAACGTCTAATAGGGATACCAATAGTGATGGTTGGTGCAAGGTTTCATATCCTAAGAAACAATCTAATTATCGGTACCTAGGTAAATCAGGCATAGCAAGTGATCAGAATTGTAATTTCAAAGCTGCCGACAAGAAAGTTCCTATATTTATAACGAATACTAGCTGACCCGTGCCCACTTCGTTGGGCGGTAACCATTTTAACTTGTGATGAAATCATGAGTGTGGTTCGGCTAGTACTGAGTGCTATGATTTATTTCCTGCCTAAAGACGCTGCGCACGTTCAGCGCTAGACTCCCGAGCACGGGCCTGCGATGTTCTCGCGCTCTGGCTAGCGATCCTCTGCGAGCGCTCAGCGCTAGACTCCCTGTCCCATGTTGCAGATACATGCTGCCTTAAATCACTGAGACGCTGCGCACGTTCAGCGCTAGACTCCCGAGCACGGGCCTGCGATGTTCTCGCGCTCTGGCAAGCGATCTTCTGCGAGCGCTCAGCGCTAGACTCCCTGTCCCTTGTTGCAGATACATGCTGACTTAAATCACTGAGACGCTGCGCACGTTCAGCGCTTGATTCCCGAGCACGGGCCTGCGATGTTCTCTTTGGTTAGTAAGCCGCTGTGAACGCTCGAAGCTAGATTCCCCACCGCGTGCTTGCGAAATATTTTCTTTATTCCTTAAGTGGTGCTGATGCTTTTCAAGAGCAAACTCTTCCGTACGGCGTACTCGAGCTGCTCTGGGATGTCTGACGGAATAGTTATGATTTCCTTTTAGGCATGTTTAACAATTGCTGATGTAACATAGTGTACATAACATGTACATTACTACTACAACTACTATAAATAATAAATAAAAAAAAACAACTTAATTTTAACTTAACTTATTTTTTAAATAAACAATTTAAAAAATATAACTTACTAAGTAAACAATATAAATAAAACTAAAATTGTACCTAGGTTGTAGTAGTGTAACAATCAAGTGACGCGGACAACCGCATTATTTTATATATACGGAGTAACAGGTTCCTCGTCGCGGCCCGACAACCGGCCGCGCGCCGCGCGAGCGCGAGGGAGACGACATCACGTAGTCCGCAGCCAAACCTCTTGAGGCACGGACACTGTCGCTCGGACTAATTTCTACATTTGCTTACCGTCATTGTGAAATATAAGTAATAGACAATTTACACCATTCGAATATTTTATACTAAGTATCTTGAGACTGGATTGCTTCTTCATACTTCTAAATTAAAAGTTGTAATAACTATAAGTGACTGTAATTCCCAAACTTGGGTAAGTTATGCACAATTTTGTATAAAGATTCCTAACGGCCGTTACCTACCTATTTTTTTATTATATTATCTTGTGTTAATTTTAAGGTACGAGTCCGTCTAAATTTCGTAGCTTATTCCTATCCTGTGTGTAATGCTTTGCCTTTCTTTCACTATGTTCTTCTTAGTATAATGCTTGTAACCGCCTCTGCTAGCGAACATGTATTTACATTATAGATTTAGATTCACGCTTAGAATTCTTCCCGCCTTATAAGCCCTAATTTGCCAATCTAGTTCTTGCCATGCATACCTAGCGTTTCCCGTGCACCCCTTATACCGGCAGCTTACTGATGTGGCCTTTGTCCCTAGGAATTACGTCACGGTTTACTGACTGAAACCGTATACTGGATCTGTCGCCTACATCACCTGGGTGGAGTGGCCGAGCTGACGGGGACTACGCCTGAAGGACGGGAGCTCGCCAGGGAAGTGTGGTAGGCTAGACAAGTGCGCAAGACCTAGGCAGAACCTTATTTTTTTTTCTTAATATACCTACATATTTGTTAATTCTAAACCTAGTTTTATTTCTCTCTTGTACACGTCCTATACACGTGACAATGGCGCCCAACGTGGTTTAAGGTCTTTCGTACTTGCTTTGGGCATTTTAGTGGTTCTGTGCGGTGGTGGTTTTCCTAGTAGTGTTTCTCTTATTATTTTTTCAAAACCTTAAGTAATTTTGGTATTTCAATGTAATTGCATTTACTTTTGTAGTTTAGTTTAACCTTTACTTCTATTATCTTTTATTTAAGTTATAAAATTTTAAAGTTGTTTGAATCAAGTAACTTAGTGTGTTTCACCTGACTTCACCTGTTTATTATTTTATGTTTTGCGTTTTGTGTTTGTGTTCTTTAAATAAATTGTAACAGAGCGGATTTTGCTTGGCTTATGTGTATAGATAATTGTGCATAGCCTGCCCATTTTTTTTTTTTCTCTTCTTTTTTTATTAATTTTTCAATATGGCAATTCCAATTAAGTATCTGCTGCTCCAAAAGTCTGAGCTGATGTATGAGGTGGCTATCCGGGGAGAACTTCCTTCTGACAGCGTTGCTGGATTAAGACGTCAAGTCACTAAATTAACACAATTATATTCGTCCGATGACATAGTCGATTCGGTTTTTCAGTTTTTAGAGGATAGCAAAGGCTCTCAAGAGACGCTAGAGAAAGTTAAGACTAATCTTGATGCCTTAACGCTTAATTTTGATGAACCACTTTTTAACAGGACTAAAGCTATGTTACACCATTTATACTATATATAGGCTTCAACGAATTGAAACACCGCAGGCGGCAGATGATTCAGCCAAATTAAGTAAATTAAAGAAAAGTTACGAAGGGTATTATGAAATACTTTTGAGCCTTGATAAGTCAAAGGTCAAGGACCAGAAACAGGTCGCGTCTTCGGTTACTTCTGAGGAGGAATTGCCTGTTAATTCTAATTTAGCCGGGATGAATATCGCCGTTTCATGTGATCGCGGGCTAATAGGAGATCTGAACAAATTAAAATATGACGGCAAATCGTGTGTCAGATCGTTTATACAAAAGATTGAAGAATTCCGTATGTCTAAAAATATAACCGAAACTAAAATACTAAGTTCTGCTACCGATATTTTCACTGGTGACGCACTTCACTGGTACCGCAACATCAGGGGCAGTGTCGGTAGTTGGAACGAGGTACTGACTGCGTTGAAAGATGATTTTGATGTTCCCGACTACGACTATCGCATGGCCTCAGAAATACGTCAGCGTACACAGGGCGAGGAAGAGAACATTACGATTTATTTATCTATAATGCAAGGCATGTTCTCTAGGCTAAGTAAACCCTTAAAGGAAGACGAAAAACTTGAAATTATATTACATAATATTCGTCCTTCCTACTCTAATATTATAGCTGCTAGCCCTATTATTAAATCACTCGAAGATTTAAAATTAATTTGTAGAAATTATGAACGTATTAAGGTTCGTTCAGAATTGTTCAAGGAACCACCTTCAGTTTCAATTAATACTTTAGCTCCAGAATTTGGCTACCAGTCTTCAAAGCGTAAGTCGACGACTAATAGCCAAGGTAATTTTTACGCTCGTAAGTATGAAGGTGCTCACCAGCAGGGGTCGCACAAGGTCTCCGAAATTCAGGCTTCTGAGGCCGAAACTTCGGCTATATCCAATGTTCCTTACTGTCACCGTTGCCGCGTTAACACGCATTCTATGAGAGACTGCACGGCTGAGCGCAAAGTTTTTTGTTTTAAGTGTGGCATGAAGGAAGTTCGTACACCGGAGTGTCCTAACTGCAAACCAAAAAACTAAAAACTGAGAATTGTAGGACGCATGCGGTTACTCATACAGATAGCTCGGACTGGACTGATTGGCTCATGTTTGTTAAAAACTTCTTTTCAAGGAAAGATATTTCTACAATTTTCAATGTTAAACCGAGTAACGACCCTAGGCCTTATGCCACGCATGCTTATAAAGGTGAGAATCAATAAAGATTTATTTTTATATGGTTTGTTGGATTCTGGTTCCGCCGTCACTATCCTAGGTAAGAACTCTCATGAATTATTGATAAATCTTGGTTTGATTTTATGCAACGATGAGAGGATAACTGTTACTGCAGCAGGAGGTCAGAGGATAACATCCCTTGGTTATATTCTTCTTCCCTTGACCTTCGAAAACAGGTTTTCTATTATCAAGGCGCATGTTATACCAGCGATCGAAACCGTTTTAATCCTAGGAATCGATTTTTGGAACACTTTTAACCTGTGCCCTAAGTATTTATCAGAGGAGGAAAACTTATTCTTAACCGACCCCAGCCTCTTGGAAATTTCTTCGTCATCTTCTCAGCACCTATGTGGCTATGACGTTTTGAACTCTTCTCAAAAACTGTTAGCTGACAGTGTGGTAGATCTTTTCAAAGACATTTCGTACACAGAGAGAGGTTTAGGTCGTACTAACGTCATTAAACATCGTATAGATACTGGTAATGCTGAACCTATCCGTCAACGATATTACCGCATGTCACCAGAAAAACAACGTGTTGTTGCTGAACAGGTTGATGAGATGTTGGCCCTGGATGTTATTGAACCTTGCGAGAGTCCATGGTCTTCTCCAGTGTTAGTCGTGGGCAAGAAGGATGGAAAGCCCCGCTTCTGCTTAGACAGCCGTAAATTGAACGCTGTAACAAAGAAGGACGCATATAAGCTTCCATATGTGTCTGAAATTTTGGATAATCTGAAAGATGCGCGTTATCTTTCCAGCATAGATTTGTCCAAAGCATTTTGGCAGATATTAATCGACGAAAAGGACAGAGAGAAGACGGCCTTTTATGTTCCTGGTCGAGGAACTTTTATGTTTAAGGTCACAGCTTTTGGACTTACCAATGCTCCTGCTACGCAACAGAGACTTGTCGATCTTTTATTCGGGCCTGAATTCGAACTCAAAGTCTTTGCATACTTAGATGATGTAATTATCATAAGCAAAACTTTTGAGGAACACGTAGAACTACTTCAGAAAGTTTTCCAAAAACTACAATCGGCTAATCTCACTGTCAATCTAGACAAGTGTCACTTTTTCCGAAGTCAGCTACGGTATCTTGGCTACATAGTGGATGCTCATGGCTTAAGGACTGACCCAGATAAGGTCAAAGCCATATTAGACTTTCCCACTCCTGTCAATAGAAAGGAGGTTAAGCGTTTTTTGGGTACGGCGTCGTGGTATAGGCGTTTTATCCCACAATTCAGTACCGTAGCAGGTCCTTTAAATAAGCTAACTTCTAATAAAAAGAACGCCCCTGCGTTTCAGTGGTCACCTGAGGCTGACAAAGCTTTCCTAGAATTAAAGGCTAAACTAGTTCAAGCACCTGTCTTTGCTTGCCCTGACTTTAACCTTCCTTTTGAAGTGCACACTGATGCTAGTAATTTCGGTATCGGTGCGATGTTGGCTCAAACAATTGATGGTGTGGAACATCCAATTGCGTACATGAGCCGTTCTTTAAGTAAACCAGAGAGAAACTACAGCACAACGGAACGGGAGGCACTTGCAGTTCTTACTGCTCTAGAATACTGGCGCTGTTACCTTGAGACAGACAAAACCTTTTTAGTCTATACTGACCATTCTTCTCTTAAGTGGTTTATGTCTCTCACTAATCCAACCGGTCGGCTCGCAAGGTGGGGAGTTCGCCTTTCTTCTTACAATTTTGAAATAAGACACCGCCGTGGTAAAGATAATGTTGTCCCGGACGCCCTATCTAGAAGTGTTCCAGTTGAGGCAATTTCAAACGCTGTTGTTTCCACTGCTTCAGTACCTGATACTCAGGATTCTTGGTACCTGAAGATCTTCCAGGGTTGCCAGGCTAACCCTATAAATTTCCCAAACTACAAGGTGGAGAACAATGTATTATACAGGTACATGAAGACTAAGGTTGACCTTACGGTTGAGTTTGCTTGGAAAAAGGTTATTCCTAAAGAACAACAAGGAGATATTTTAATTGAGTGCCACTCTGAACCTATTTCCGGTCATTTCGGCGTGTTTAAGACATATAAGCGCTTAGCACTTCGTTTTTATTGGCCCGGTATGTATTCTAGCGTAGTTCAATTCGTTTCAAATTGTGAAACATGTCTAGCTCATAAACATTCTACCCACGGAGTCTCTGGAAAAATGGGTAGGCCTAAAGACGTTTCTCGTCCCTTCCAAGTTCTATCAATTGACTTGGTTGGTCCGTTGCCTTCTTCCCGGAAACAAAATCAGTTTATTTTCGTTGTGACTTGCTGCTTTTCTAAGTATTGCCTTCTTTTTCCACTTCGTCGAGCTACCTCGAATTCGATAGTTAAACATCTTGAGGACGATGTCCTTCTCGTTCACGGAATCCCTCAAACTATTATTCTTGATAGTGGAAGTCAGTTTATTAGCCGAGATTTAGATAAACTTTTCAAGAAATACAAAATTCCCAACATACATTTTACTCCGAAGTACACCCCACAAATTAATACAGTAGAAAGATACAACAAAACGATAATAACTGCTGTTTCAAGTTTCGTAGATGGGGATCATAGGTCTTGGGATTCAAACCTTCCTCAAATCCAATTCGCTATTAATAATTCTGTCAATGAAAGCACTGGGTATACTCCATCCTTTTTGGTACACGGAAGAGAGTTAGTCGTTTGTGGTTCTCATTACCTCGAATATCCAGATCCAACAGACCTAATATTTCTACCACGTGATGCTTATGCTGCAAACCTGGGCCAATTATCGCCAATATTCGACAAAGTGCAGGTTGCTTTGTGGGAAGCTCATCTAAAAAACACACAGCATTATAACTTGCGCCGAAAACATGCAGAGTTTAATGTGGGCGATATCGTTTGGAAGCGTTGCTACTTCCAGAGCGATAAAGATGCTCATTTTAGTAAAAAGTTGGCTCCTAAATTTCAAAAATGCCGCATAAAAGTCAAACGATCACCATTAGTTTACGTCTTGGAAGACATGAATGGTCGCGATCTTGGCGCCTGGCATATCAAGGATCTCAAGCTTAGGATATACCCGTCGTAAGCTAATCTTTCGTTTCTATCAAAATGTCTCTTTGCGGATTTCAATAAGTTAAAATCCTTTTTCTGGGGAGAGGGGTAATGTAACATAGTGTACATAACATGTACATTACTACTACAACTACTATAAATAATAAATAAAAAAAAACAACTTAATTTTAACTTAACTTATTTTTTAAATAAACAATTTAAAAAATATAACTTACTAAGTAAACAATATAAATAAAACTAAAATTGTACCTAGGTTGTAGTAGTGTAACAATCAAGTGACGCGGACAACCGCATTATTTTATATATACGGAGTAACAGGTTCCTCGTCGCGGCCCGACAACCGGCCGCGCGCCGCGCGAGCGCGAGGGAGACGACATCACGTAGTCCGCAGCCAAACCTCTTGAGGCACGGACACTGTCGCTCGGACTAATTTCTACATTTGCTTACCGTCATTGTGAAATATAAGTAATAGACAATTTACACCATTCGAATATTTTATATTTATTTATTTATTTATTTAAACTTTATGCAACAAAAAAAGTACAAAGGCGGACTTAATGCCTTAGGCATTCTCTACCAGTCAACCAAAGGTGGTGAAGAGATAACAAAGCAGGTGCAAAAAATTGTACATGAGGAAATAATCAGATAAGAAATTTTAAAATAATTGAAAACAAAATCTAAACAAGTTTAATCGTACACAAGTACATAAACTCATATATACCATATATAATATATATATATATATATAATATACATACTCATAAATACATACATACCTATTTTATAAAAAGAATAGAAAGGATATTTATGATAAAACTCTTGCTAATTGTTCTGAAGATAAATCCGCAACTTCCGCTTGAAAACATATCGACTGGTGGCTGTCCTGATATCAAGAGGAAGGGCATTCCAAAGAAGAATGGCCTGAATTTGAAAGGAGGAATGAATGAAATCAGAAGTATGAGAAGGACAGTTGAGTAGAAGATTATTAGAAGAACGTAAACACTTAGCGTGAGTAGAACAAAGATATTGAAAATGGGAAATAAGATAAGAAGGGGAAGAGGGAGAGTTGAGAAGGGAGAAAAGAGTAGTTAACGCTCGCAAATTTCTTCTTTGCCGAATGGGCAGCCACTTTAGCTCTGCCTTGAAGCTAGATACATGATCATATTTTCTCAAATTAAAAATGTACCGAATGCAGTTGTTTAGCATCCTATCCAGCTTATCCAACCAGACCGCATTCAAGTCGAAGTAGCACACGTCACCATAGTCAATTACAGGGAAGATTAAAGTCTGCACAAGCATTGCTTTCGTCTTTACAGGCAAAAAGTTCCTGAGACGATACAAGGAACGCAAAGTCCCGTTGACTTTTTGACAAACACTGGAAACCTGACTTTGCCAGCTAAGCGTGGAATCAAGATACAAACCGAGATCTTTCACACAAGAGCTAATGGGGATGACAGTGCTATTAAACATAATTGGAGGAAGAGAAGAAACCGTCACTCTGCTCATCATGCGTGAGCTTCCTATAACAATAGCCTGGCATTTTGTAGGGTTTACAGACACCCCAAATCTACCAGACCAATTGCTGATGGCATCCAGATCTCGGTTTATTTCCTGAATGGCCACTGATAAGTCATCAACCTGGGATGAGGCATACAGCTGAAGGTCATCAGCATACAAATGATACGCACACTGAAGAGAAGAAGTAATAAAATTAATAAAAATTGAAAACAATAATGGAGAGAGAATGCCGCCTTGAGGAACACCAGCACCAAGGTCACACTAACTCGATGAACTCTCGTCAACGCGAACCGACTGCTGACGCCCCCGAAGATATGAAGAGAACCATTCCAGCGCCTCTGATGAAACTTTAAGATGAAAGAGCATAGGAAGGAGAATATCGTGACTGACAGCGTTAAAGGCGTTAGAGAAGTCAATTAAGACCAACACAGTAACCTTAGCATTCTCCATCGCTTCTCTAACGTCACCAGTCACTTTAAGGAGGGCAGATGTTGTACTGTGTCCAGGCCTGAATCCAGACTGAAAAGAACTGACGAGGTTGTTACGGTGAACATACCCTGAAAACTGCTTGTGAACGCAGGCCTCAAGCACTTTAGACAGAAAAGGTAGAATGGAAATAGGTCGGAAATGATTGGGAAGGCAGGGATTTGAAATTTTCGGAAGAGGACGGACATAAGCTTTACGCCACAGGGATGGGAATACCCCAGAATCCAATGAACAGTTAATAATATGGGCAATGGGTGGAAGTAGGAAGTCTAGGATTGAAGTGACCATAAGGCGACTAATGCCATCACAGCCCACAGCCTTGGATTTGATGGACAGGACGATCTTTTTAATTTCATCCTCGGTGGCTGGAGAAAACTTGAAAAAATCATTATTAGGACTGGCTAAGCCTGTAATGAAACCAACCGTCTGAGACAACACATGGCGATCCAAATGACAGGTGGTAGTAAAGTGACGGTTGATGTCATCTAAGGCAATAGTCTTTGGAAAATCCACATGACGTTGCTTACCGATACCCAGAGTACCAAGGAACTTCCAGATATCGGCAGGAGAAGAAGAAGTTATATTTTCGAGAATATGGCGGCGTTTAGCATTGCGTATCATTTGATTACACCGATTCCTCGCTACCTTATAAAGATCCCAACTTTCATCCAGCCGATCCCTTCTAAACTTACGGAAGGCAGGATCTCTACGCCTCATCGCCATACGAACCCCTCTCGTCATCCAGGGAGCAGGCGGGCGTTTAAGCTTCACCTTCTTGACAGGAGCGTGGATGTCATAAAGCGCAAGGACAGTCTGATTAAAGACACTCACTTTGTCATCCACAGTCGCTGCCGCTATTAGGTGTTTCCACTCGAGTTCCGACGCATCCTGACGCAGCTTATCCACATCCATTCGTGCAAAACAACGCATGTGCAGAACTTTAGGGAGGGGCTTAGGTGGTTTTAGGAAATAGGATAGATAGATGAGATCATGACGGGAAAAACCAGGTGCAGGAAACTGGCCATGAGAGGAAATAAGAGATGGAGAGGATGTGAGGATAAGATCGAGCCAAGTGTCATCACCTGCGACATTACAGTGAGTGGGCTGCAAAGGAAGGACATGGAGACTGACGGACTCAATGATGTGAAGGAGTTTACGGGTACGAGGGGTATGGTGAGTAAGGTCAGTATTAAAATCGCCCATGATGATGCAGTGCGCATACTCCGACCCCACAGATTCTAGAGCTAATTCAAGTTTAGAAAAGTAATCAATAGTGGGAGGGCAATAGACAACACCCAGGAGAGCTTTAACACCTTTGACATAAACCTCAAGAAAGAGATACTCAGCGGAGGCGCTGTAATTAGAAGGGGAAGATGCAAGAATTTTGAATGGGAAATCACAACGAATGTAAATAGCAACACCACCCCCTCCCTTATCAATCCTATCATTCCGGACAAGAATGAAACCAGGAAGAGGGTAGGTCGTAGAAAGGAGATGAGGTTTAAGCCAACTCTCGGATATCAGAACAGCATGCACGTTAGCACCAGAAAAAGTGTCAAAAAGATCACTGTAATGACTCGGTATACTTTGAGCATTGATATGACAAACATTAAAGTGATCTTTCTGATGGGTAAAGTTACGTCGAACAAAGTCACCAGGAGTGTCAGTCAAAGAGCTAAAACTAGCATTTGCGGAAGAATCAGCAGAACTTATAGCAGAGTAAAAGGAATCATCATTTGATAACATATTATAATATAATAAAATATATATATGTATAAATAAAAAAACAAATATGAATATTAATATAAATTAATATATACTAAATATTGCTAAATTAAGCTGTCCGGTACGAACTAATATCTGTTCACCACCTACCAGCCACACAAGTACATTACAAAAAAAAAAAATATGTTATAAGCTAACACAAAACATAAAGACATGTTCAGGGCAATAAATAGCAATACTTAAAACACAGTGACACGGAACGCAGTATAAAACACAAACGTGGAACAGCGAAATATTAACTGTCATTTCCGATGACGATTCATTTGACATTTCGACATATGACAATTTGACAGATAGGTAAGAAAATGTGAAATAGACATGACATACATTGATACTAAAACATAATGACAAACAATAAAAGTAAAATTTATGCTAATTACCGCCGAACTATGAAGAATAAAAAGTGCAAATTTAACTTATAAAGTGGGTAAGCTAAAGAGCAAGATATCCGAAACACAAACACTAGAACAATAGAGAGAAGTGAGACAACAAAAGTGGCACTCACTCGAACACAGTTTTTATGGCATACTAACTGCGCCGGCTGACTTCCTGGGACACTTCGTCAACAAGGGGCTAAGCTCTTCAGACGAAGTAATTTTATGGCGTACACCATCAGGGGTCTTGATAATTATGACCCCGTCCTGAGTCCAGCAAGCCGGCATCCCGAAGTGCATACGAGCCTCACTAAAAACAGCCTGTCTAGACCTGGTTAAAAACTCTTTAACAGTGACTGTGGAGCCCTTAAGTCTAGCCTTAGCTTTCCAAACAGCAGACCTCAGTTCAATGCTAGCAAACCTCACAAGAATAGGTCTGCTTCTCTTGGGACTATTGCTAGATATACCTAGCCTGTGGCACACTTTTATGGAGGTTGCAGTGACGTCGCTGAAAGCCAACTTGTTCTTCAGCATCCCCAAGACAAGAGCATGGCAATCCTCCTTCTCTGCTTCAGCAAACCCAGTGAAAATTAAAGCTTTCCGCCGTGATCGTGTCTCCAAGCCATCAACCACTCGAGAACACTCCTGGATCTGCTTCCGAAGTAGGCCCAGCATGCCGAATACAAGCTCCCTAAAGGTTCGGAACTCTTCGGCAACCTTGGCAACTGTGTCCTTCGAGGGTCCAGCGGTCTGGATCTGCGCCTCAAGTTCCCCCATCTTTTTAAGGAAGCATTCTTCAAGACTTCTCTGGGCAGTACGGATGTCATCAAGTTGAGACATAGTGTTAGCAATGCTATTGATATTGAGTGATAACAAGTAGCACTAGTGATGAGCTGGCAGGTGATGTGGTTTCTTGCTTATGTCACATAGATTGTTTCACCAACATTAGTAGTCTTTAATTGGATGATAGTGACTTAATATATATAGTAATATTTGAATAATAACAATAAATAATATTTTAATCAAAATTATAAAACAAAATATGTGTGTTAACTTTTTTACACCTACCCACGAAAAAAAGTGACTATACTACTATATTATACTAAGTATCTTGAGACTGGATTGCTTCTTCATACTTCTAAATTAAAAGTTGTAATAACTATAAGTGACTGTGATTCCCAAACTTGGGTAAGTTATGCACAATTTTGTATAAAGATTCCTAACGGCCGTTACCTACCTATTTTTTTATTATATTATCTTGTGTTAATTTTAAGGTACGAGTCCGTCTAAATTTCGTAGCTTATTCCTATCCTGTGTGTAATGCTTTGCCTTTCTTTCACTATGTTCTTCTTAGTATAATGCTTGTAACCGCCTCTGCTAGCGAACATGTATTTACATTATAGATTTAGATTCACGCTTAGAATTCTTCCCGCCTTATAAGCCCTAATTTGCCAATCTAGTTCTTGCCATGCATACCTAGCGTTTCCCGTGCACCCCTTATACCGGCAGCTTACTGATGTGGCCTTTGTCCCTAGGAATTACGTCACGGTTTACTGACTGAAACCGTATACTGGATCTGTCGCCTACATCACCTGGGTGGAGTGGCCGAGCTGACGGGGACTACGCCTGAAGGACGGGAGCTCGCCAGGGAAGTGTGGTAGGCTAGACAAGTGCGCAAGACCTAGGCAGAACCTTATTTTTTTTTCTTAATATACCTACATATTTGTTAATTCTAAACCTAGTTTTATTTCTCTCTTGTACACGTCCTATACACGTGACACTGAAACTGTCCGATATCCCAAAACCAGAAATACCATCGGTAAATGGATAAAACGTCCGTACAAAGCATGTTCTAATGTGGTTCGTGAATGGACTGCGGCGTTTTGCGATTTAGTAATTTTATATTATCTTCAAAACGATTTAACCAATTGACATACTGTTTTGCGCAAATCGTATCTCTATGATGTTCTTGTGATGATAATAATATTTTTTTTGATAAGGTTTAATATTTTGTTGTTTAAAAAATCGTCCAAAAGTAAGTACGTCGAAAAATACTTTTTTTAACACATAAAAGCTAATATATCTGCTAAAATATAAAAAATAGAAACATGGTGTCGCGGACTTTTTGGTAGAACTATTAAAGCGGACCAGGCTGCGATACATTGTTTTCAATTATATACAACTGTTAAGGCAGCGCATGCAAAAAACTTTGTTGAAAGAGCTATTTTTTTCCGCCTGGCTAGACAAAAATTGAGATAGTTCGGCCATTATGCATGATATCTTTATAATTTATAGCCTATAGCACTCACGAATAATGTAGCTTTCTACCAGTGAAAGAATTTTTAAAATCGGTTCATTACTTCCGGAGATTACCCCCTACAAACAAACTTACAAACAAATTTTACCTCTTTATAATATTATATATAATAATATAATTAAATTAACTAAAGATCAGCAAATCAGCTGTTAATAAGCGCAAGGGTCAACGACCCAGTGTTCTGGCGCCCGCGCCGTCAGCCGCTCGGGTCTCGGCCGCTGCGTTTGACTAGGTACTACTATTGGATTGCGTTCATTTTCGAGTTTCGTTTTTCACAATTGTGAATCTGCCATTTTTATATTTTCATAGTAAAGATATTTACTAATCGATTGTACTACCAAAACAAAGTCATTTCGCTGCAGGTTTGCAACGGTTTACATTTCACGGTGGTTTTTTTTTTTTTTTTTTTTTTTTTAAATATTATAAAGAGGTAAAATTTGTTTGTAAGTTTGTAAGAATCACATAAGAACATGCTTTGTACGGACGTTTTATCCATTTACCCATGGTATTTCTGTTTTTTGGAATATCGGACAGTTTTAGCGATTGTTTATCATGTCTAAAAGGAAATCACAACTTTCCCGTCAGACATCCCAAAGCAGCTGGAGTACGCCGTACGGAGGAGTCTGCTTTTGAAAATCATCAGCGCCTCTCGAGGAATAGAGAAAATGCAAGCACGCGCTAGGGAATCTAGCTCCGAGCTTTCACAGCGGCTTGCTAACCAAAGCTGGAGAACATCGCAGGCCCGTGCTCGGGAATCTAGCGCTGAACGTGCGCAGCGTCTCAGTGATTTAAGGCAGCATGTCTCTGCAACAAGGGATAGGGAGTCTAGCGCTGAGCGCTCGCAGAGGCTCGCTAGCCAGAGCGCGAGAACATCGCAGGCCCTTGCTCGGGAATCTAGCGCTTAACGTGCGCAGCGTCTTTAGGCAGGAAATAAATCATAGCACTCAGTACTAACCGAACCACACTCATGATTTCATCACAAGAAAATGGTTACTGCCCAACGAGGTGGGCACGGGTCAGCTAGTATATCAATAAACTTTCATCAGTCTGTATTATTATTCCTTTCCTTTCCTTTTTTATCAGAACTTGTACCGGAATTATGTTCATTTATTTTCTTTTGTTGGTACTTGGTTGGTATTTTGTATTTATAATTATTTTGTTGGTTCGCCATAATTACGATATTGTTCCGAAGTTAGCGGGAACAAACCCGGAGCGGCACGCGTCCTCACCCAACAAGCGCCTGCGCTGCGATGCGCTAGTTTCACTTCCTTACCCCTCTGATCTCGGATCGTCGGATCAGGATCGTTACGTAGCCGCTGCCCTCCCACCCGCACGAGATCAGTAAACGGCTTTGTTGTGTATTAGTGTGAGGTAATATCATTACCGACTTCACAAAAAGGAGGAGGTACTATGTTCGGATGATTGTATGTTTTTTTTTTTATATATTTGTTCATCGAATACTCCGCCAATTGTAGACGGATTTTTAAAATTATTTTTTTGTTCGAAAGTAGATAGTTCTGAGGTAGTCCCACTGTCACCAAGTTAGGATCTGATGATGAGATCTTAGAGAAATCGAGGGCAATCCTCAAATTTTATAGGCACACCTATTGTTACACATAAAATATGCGAAAATTTTATGAAGTATCTTGTGTATTTGCGTATGGTTGTCACCATCTCAGGTAGCTGGGCTGATGATGGAAGCTACAACTCCTTAACAGTAAGAAGTTACTCGAACAGGCAAGGACGGTTTTAGTAAATTGTTTTGATGTTTGATATAGACATTTGCCACATTTGGTCTCATGATCACCAAGTCATGACCTGATGCTGCAGTCAGGGTAGTCTGCTGAGTACCTAACTCCTCGACAACTAACAGCAGATATATCGTGTTTAGGCTCATTGAAAAGGGCTCGATGTGTGGATAAACGTACTATTAATGAGGAACACCGAAGTACAGAGACCTGATGCTGAAGCCAGGACCATCAGAAAAAGTACAAACCTTGAAATTACAGCACCGTAGTCGTGTTTGGGCTCATTTTAAACAGAACTAAATTTTAAGTTCAATGCAATATTGACATAAGTCTGGCCTGGTGCTGCATCCAGGATTATCAGCATCCAGTCTAAAAACTAATAAATACTTACTTACAAGCCATTTAAAGAGGATTGATAGACTGCGTGCATACCGCGAAACTCTAACGCCGAGGTCGCTGCGGAATGTGAAACGTGGAGTGGCACCGACTTCAAGCAGATGAGTAGGTGCTTAGCCCGTAATTATAATAGTATTTTATTTATTTATGTTAAGAGCTAGCATTGATTTAGAAAACTAATATAGTGTAAAAAATTAGACATCTATTAGAATACTTTTCTGATCATTCTTTTGGATTAAAAATCTAGTCCAGTTTATTTTTTCTTTTTATTGCATAAGTGTTTTTGGTTTAGTTTTTAGTACAGTAGTACTCTGCTTTTTTTGAAGTCGGTTAATTTTTTTCTTAAAAAGTTTTTTTTGAATCTAATAATTCTGCCGTCATAACTAAGAATGCAGTAATCGCAAAATGGCGGTTACGAGATAAACGCAAAAAACATATTTCATATCATCTGAGCAAGATGTTCGTATTTATTTGGTCATAGTATATATCTAAAAATTCGGAAAAAAATCATGCTTTTACAAGATAATTTTCCTTTATTTAATTTACTAATAAATGCAATTATAATACGTATTACTGCGTTTCGGTTTAGTATCAAGTCGTTTCCGAGTCAACGGATACTAAAACTAAATGCAGCACTTGCGCGTATTACTGCATTATGTCTTAGCACAAGTCGATTACTGCATTATTTTTTAGTAATTATTGCCATTATTATACGCTCGGAACTAAGTTAAAGTGTACTTAAGTATGTTCTCAAAGACTTATATAGGTGCATTTTCAGGTTAAGGTTTCTTTAGTCTCTTAGCTACGACCTAAGTTTTTACATCGTGGATTGCAAATAAAGTATTGAGTAAACTCCTCCAATTGAGTACTCCACCGAATGACGTCGCCGAACTGATTTACTAAGACAAAACGCGGCAATGGATCGCACTGCT
The DNA here is from genome assembly GCA_949774945.1 of Hoplodrina ambigua. Taxonomy (NCBI): domain Eukaryota; kingdom Metazoa; phylum Arthropoda; class Insecta; order Lepidoptera; family Noctuidae; genus Hoplodrina; species Hoplodrina ambigua. The sequence goes on from OX458964.1 coordinate 1,870,258, forward strand.
ACGACTTCGCATGCCTAAAGGCTTGCTTTAAATGCAGTAATGTGGAGTACTGCGTTTTAATTTAGCAATTTCTCTACTGAATTTAAAACAAAATAATATAGTAGTGGATATTACTGCATTCTGTTTTAGGGTATTCTTGCAAGTGCTGCATTCTTTCTTAGGTCATGTTTAATACTGCGTTTTTTCTTATCATTGAAGCAGTTTTTATGCAAGTACGGCGAAAATCATTACATAAAAAACTTACTTCGAGTGAATTTTTTTATGAAAACATATTTTTTTCATGTACATGAACCTCTTGGGATGCCATTGCTAGAAAAAAGTGAAAATCTCAAAAATGTCGATTACTGCATTCTTTGTTATCAGGGCAGAATTGCAGACAATTAATTTTTGTTTTGTTTGAGAAATGCCGCTATTGGCTTATAACATACGTAAAGTCAAAATATAAGTATGTCAAATATCTAAATATACAATATGTAACAAAAACCCTGTCCGATCCAATAAAGGCGTAGGGTGACTTAGCCGGTTTTCGGCCAGTTAAGCGACTGTCTGATTTCATGGCGATTTTTTTCTTTGATAATGAAGTCCCAGATTACTTTCTCCAATACTTTTTAACTCGAAAGATAATGTAGTTTTAATATTTTTAGACGTTTTACTAGTCAATGTCATAACAAAATTACAAAAAATAAAAATCTCTGAAAATAGCGATTTCGCCGGTTTTCGGCCACCTGTGTCAGTTCCCGGCCGTTATTTATGCTAGTTTTCGGCCACTTTTCTACTATTGAAAAATGATCTCTATTTGCTCTGCAGTAGGTACTCTAATAGATCAAAAAGTAAATAGTACCTATGAATCAACGATTTTAAATAAAACCTTTAAAATATTACTTAAACAGGAACATTTATGGTCAAAATCACAGAAAAAATCGCTCTAGTTCACAGAGTAGGCAGGTAGGTACTTTTCTCTTGGTTATTTACTTGCGACAGTAATAAATCTTTTGTTTTTTTTTTTAATGTTTGGTTTGAATTTTACCTAGGTACCAACCCTTTTAACAGTGAACTAAAATCTTTCCCTCGTACTTTCCACGGGGTTAGGGGCGTCACCTATTTACTTGTAGTTGTAAATAGGCAGATACTTGTACTCTTTTACTCTCAAGATAAAGAAAAACAGGCGTACCTATTTAAAAATTAGAGCTATTTACAAACATTGGCTAAGGACTCACCTATTAAGTAGGTATAAACTTTACACTTCCCTGTATCGAAGCAACTGCACAAAATGGAGTCCATTTCGCTCGATACATAAACGGGCGCGTTTAATTAAATTGTCTTTAAGTTTTATTAATGTGTCTCTGTCTCTTTTCACTACATTAAAAGCGTCCACTATCGCACTTCTTAACTCTTCTCGAGTAGTATACTCCACGGTATAAACTAATCTTTTAATTTCGGACCACAAATAAAAATCCAGTGGTGTCAAGTCAGGGCTCCTTGCGGGTCAAGGCACAGGGCCAACACGACCTATCCACCGCTGACCAAACTCACTATTTAAATATGCACGCACTGAAGTAGCATAATGAGCAGCGCATCCATCATGCTGATAGAACATGCCGCGTAAGTATGCCAGAGGCATATCCTCTAAAAGCTCCGGAATAACGTTAAGCAGCATATCCAGGTAAGAACGGCCAGTCAGATGACCTTCAATGAAAATGGGGCCTATTATGCGGTCATCAATAATGCCTGCCCAAACGTTTACATTAAATCGTATCTGGTGGTTACCTTCGCGAATGAGGTGCGGGTTCATGAGTGACTAAAAATGTTCGTTATGAACATTATACAGACCCACTCGCGTAAATAGGGATTCATCCGTCCACAGAATATTGGCAGTGGTGTTTTGCAGTAAGGAACCACTGGCATAGAGCGATTCTTCTTGGCCCGTCCCCATCATAAATAGCGTGCGCTCGTCGATAATGATATGGATGTAATCCATTCAAATTTAATGTTTTCCATACAAAGTATTGGCTAACATGGAATCGCCTTGCCGCCATTGTGGTACTTCGACGTGGATCGCGTTCGAAGAACTCCAGTATGTCCTCCTGAATTTCCGTTGAGTACGGTTGCCTACCGCGGCCCTGTGCGTGTGTGGGCACTGTAAACTGCCCATGGTCGAGGAGGCGCTGGGTTGCAGCTAGGATGGTGGAGGTGGTGGGAACTTGAGGGCTGGCGATTCCACGTGCGCGCAGTGAGCGCAGGTGTTCCGGCCGAGCATACACGATTGACGGGCCTGTTGGTCTAGTGGTTAGTGGCCCTGACTGCTAAGCCGGAGGTCGTGGGTTCGATTCCCACCCAGGATAAACTTTGTGTGATGAGCATGATTGTTAGTTCTGTGTCTGGGTGTGATTTATCTATAATATGTATGTATTTATAAATTATATAAGTATGTATATCAGTTGTCTGGTTACCGTAACACAAGCTCTGCTTAGCTTGGGATCAGATAGCCGTGTGTGAGTTGTCCCAAGATATTTAGATATTTAGATATTTATTTAGATACAATCGCCTTGCCTCTTGCAGGTTAAAGTTCGCCATTCCATATAAGTGCACCATTGCTACATACTCCACATTCAAGTACACGTATTGACTCATCTTAGGTTGCGCGTGCGTTACCTAATGCAGCGAAACGCGGAACAATACTAGGGCGGGCGGCCGGCTAGCGGCAAGACTAGCGCAGGGTCAAGGGTGGGAGTGTAAGGAGACGGGGGCGTGGCTTAAGGATCATGCTCTTTGATCGATGAATGGATTTTTCAATGGCTACCGTTCGCGTGTGAAGCCGAGCATCGATAAGGTTTACACACACATATGCATTGACTGCGAAAAAGCGTTACTTTGAGTTCTCACTATTTCACTTTAAAATCAATGATTTTAAATTTTCGTGTTATTTTTTTTTTTGTAATTTTTTGAAAATAATAATGCCAATAGTTTCTGTTACGGTGATAGAGCTTATGGCTTTCGGTTAAAGGACGACTTAAAAGTAACCGTGTATATTTCTTATGTTAATAATTAGGTAATTGTTGTATTATTTATTATTACCTATAAATATCAATCTGCTAGGCTGATTGCCTGACAAGACATTTTATGTTAAATGCTATGCTGTTAATGCTATTTCGCGCGGTAGTGGCGCATATTTCTTATTTGTTTTTTTTTTTTTTTGCTTTTAGTTTTTAAGACTTAATACCAACTTGTTTTTATTTTGCTTTTTCTTACATGTTTTCTTATGTAATGTGCGTCATTTTTGTGTAAATAAACAGTTTTTCTTTCTTTCTATGTAATTTTTTCAATATATATATATCTGTAATGTTTTTTTGGACAATCTTGAAAAGATGCATTAAAATAAAATAAATTATAATTTTAATTGTTGTTTTTTTCCTGCAAAAATTGGCAAATCCTAAGTGAATTATAAAGGACCCACAAGCAACCAATGCATTTATCACACTAAGAGTAACTTTAAAACAAAAATCTCTTACCTACTATACATGAGATGAAAATATTTATTTATTTATTTATTTATTTATTTATAGTTAATTAAAACGGTTACAAACCAATTACAATAATTAACCTAGAACTCAACACTAATATTATTATAAAAACTACTAAACATTTAATAAATAACAGTGGATATTCTTTCATACACACTCGCATTATCTCTCTCCATTCATCGGCAAACAGATCACAATCAGGATTGACTGCCAGGAGGGCATTGAGGGCTTCCAGAGTCCGACACACCGGCGACTCTGCTCTAGTGACCGTACGACATGCTGGCCGTGCAAACAATTTGCGCCTCTTACTAAAGCGGTGACCTATATAGTTGCCAGGTACATATAATTGACAATATAGATTATGTAGCTCAGGACAGTCAAAAAGCCCTCTGAGGGTTTTGCCGGCTACCACAATCTGATTCAGACCTCGTCTAACCTCCAAGGAGTTGTAACCCAACATCCCACAAAGGAAATTCGTTGGGTACATGTACGGAAAATACTTGTGCACTTTTTTAAACAAGAACCTAAGGAAGGTTTTTTGGACCTTCTCCAACATTAATGTTTGAGTTGTAGTGTAGGGATTCCACACACATGCACTTGCTTCTAATTTAGATCGTACCAGGGTATTATACAAAAGTTTGATAACATGTGGGTTGTCAAAGTCACGGGCATTGCGCAGGACGAACCCTAAACGCCTGAAGGATTCCTTTGCAAGGGCGGAAATATGGTCTCTGAAAGTCAGGCCTTTGTCGAAAGTTACTCCCAAGTCCTTAATGTTAGTGACGCGTGTAATTTGTTGACCGTCTAAGGTGTAGCCATGATAGATTGGTCGCAACTGTCGAGAGTATGACATGACGTAACACTTATTACGATTGAAATATAGCTTGTTCTCAATGCTCCAACGGTGGATAGAGTCAATGTCATTTTGCAGGTGTCTACAATCATCGTCCGTATTCACTTCCATTAATAACTTTAAGTCATCTGCATATAAAAGATATTTTGCGAAATGGATTTCCTTTGCTAGATCGTTGATCATGATCAGAAACAGAAGTGGACCCAATACTGAACCCTGGCTGACACCTGAACTCGTATTATAGGTCTTAGACTCGAAACAGCCATGTCTGACAAATTGTTTGCGGTCGCGCAAGTAATCGGCGAAGAAGTTAAGAAAGCCTGAGGATAAACCAATGGCACATAGTTTAGTCAACAGCACATCATTGTCGACCCGATCGAAAGCCTTGCAAAAATCAAAATAGACGACGTCAACTTGTTTACCGGAATCTAGACTTTTAGAGATAAGGTCCACATGGATCATTAGGTTAGTATCGACAGAGCGTCCGGGTCGAAAGCCGTGCTGAGCATCTGAAAGATACACATTTATCTGTTTGATAATAGTGGAATGAAGACCGTGCTCGAAAACTTTGGCAATTGTAGGAAGAACTGCAACAGGCCTATGATTTTCTACTGAAGTTTTGTCACTAGATTTGGGTATAGGAGTAACACGTGATACTTTAAATTGCTTTGGGTAAACACCGGATCGTAGAGCTAAGTTAAAAATGTGACAAAGAGGAGTTGCCAAGATTCGTTTGCATCCCTTCAGAACATAATTAGGAATGTTGTCAGGGCCGATCGAGGCATTAGGGTTAAGTTTTTCAATACTCTTTTCTACATCGAAAGGACTCAGGGAGGGAAGAGGGATATTATTCCCTTCGTCGGTGGTCAGGTTCAAGCTACTTGGGTCTAGTTTTGGCGTATCCGGTAGAAATACCCCTGCAAAATATTGAGCAAATGTGTCAGCCGCTCTGATACCCGATATAGACTCTCCCTTATACGTTACGTTAGGTTCGAAACCTCCCTTAGATCTCATATTAGATATGTGATTCCAGAATTGTTGCGGGTTCTTCCTTATATTTGTTTCGATGAGGTGGGAGTATGATTTATAAGCCTCCTGGGTTCTGAGTTTTAGATCCGATCGTAAGGCATTGAACTTTGCGTATGTACGTTCACAGGTAGTGCGTTTCCAGTTATTGTGAAGTTTGATTTTTTTCTTTAGATCAGTGATTAGATCTTTGGTAAACCAGACCGGGAACCTTCTATTATCAGCGTTTTGCCTTTTTTTCTTAGGTACTGTAGTGTTAAAAAGATCATACATTGTACTATAGAACTTATCAGTGGCAGAAGAAGCATTATTACAGTTAATAACCTCGTGCCAAGGGGCCGAGTGTATATACTCATACAAAAGTGCATAATCTCCTTTTTTAAAGTTCCAGTCGCGACTATGATTAATGTTACTGGGGTCTAACTTTTCCTCGCCCCCTTTATGTAGTGGTATTGGTATTACTATATCCAAAGGTGGATGATATAAATCGATCGGAACCAACTTAGTCCCTTTGACATACTCACAATCCACCTTAGTACCCTCCCAGGTCAACACCACATCTAACTTGCTCCCGCGCATATTCATCACACCATTCACATCAGCTAAATTACAGAAATTCAAGAAATAACAGTAATAATTATTAATATTTACAGATGCACTTTTCAAGTTAAGGTCTCCTAATACTATTACAGTACACTTAAAATTACAGATAATGCTCTCAACCTTGCAGAACCACGTCATGTAGTCATCATCAGTGGCAGACGGTTTCACATAAACGACACATATATATATATTGCGACCATTAATTTTGAGAGACACCCACATATCCTCGCCACTGTCCGTCTCGAGTTCACGCCGTCTTCTCAGGGTGATACCTGGCCGAGCAGCCAGCAGTACCCCGCCACCCGCAGTTTCTCTGTCTCTACGAAGGATACTCCAACCGACAGATATCTCATGGTCTTCTACAGAATCGTCTAAATTCGTCTCTGTCACAGCTACTAAGTGGTGCTCTGTGAGTATTAAGCTTGATTTCCATGTTAATAATTTGGTTTTTAAACCACGTACATTCTGATACAATATACGTAGGTGCTCATTACGCTCGTTGGAGACAGGTGGAGTGAGGTGGAATGGGTTACAGTGCTTGACTTTCATTACTTTTAGTACGAAAATTACGACGCCACGGCTTCACGCAGATATCTTCAGCCCAGTTATGAGCCGACATGACACACTCCGCCAAACGCGTTGGCACCGTTATCTTGAAAGATGCATAATTTCCACGAGCTTTGAGTACCTCAACAGTACAAACATCCGATCCACAAATATTTGCTAAGTGTTCGCGTACCTGCTTGTCGGTAGTACCTTGTTTTACGTAGTAAAGATGTAAATATTTCAGTCGTTCGGACGCCTCCAGTTTGGTTTCACCAGGTGCTGCAGTGCCACGCAGAACGGAATTGATTGTACCACGATGGCGGCTTCGGCGAACCTCGATCCAACCAGCGTTGTCCATATCGACCTTCTCAACTGCTTCAGTAGGTTCCTACAGAGAGGCATTGGTCTCAACCGCCGATGGCAGGTTGGAATAGTCGCACTGCTGGATGGCAGATGATTCTATACATTTTGGTGTCCATGAAACTGATGCAATAGGCTCCTGTATAGTGGCGCTAGCTCTAATTGCTGGTGGTAGGCAGGTGACCTCACCCTGCTGAATGACTGGTGGTACAATATGTTTGGGTGCCATTGGGACTGCTGTAATCGGTGCCGCCAGGTGTATTGAAGATAGGGATGGTTCAACGTCTTTAACCAGAGTCTTGGGCTTCTGAGTGCTCGAACGTGTTAATGGTTTTGCAATTGGCTGTTTAATAACTACCTAAAATAAATATTTATTTGAAAAACTATTATTTAATAACTACCTAAAATAAATATTTATTTGAAAAACTAAATAAGCACTTAACTATCCATAGAGGTAGGATTTCCAATAATTATGTTATAATAGAGTTAGTTGCAGATGAAACTGATAGAAGCGTGCTAATAAAAAAAAAATCTACAGTTTTTTATTGAGTTAATGTAAACTAAAAATGTGGATTTTATTAGTCAATATCTGTTTTAAATTCTCCAGTATTAAATACTCTGTAAGAATAGAATGTTCAAGCGGATAAAATTCCTATAATTACATATTATAATAAAACAGTCCCCCGCGGCCCACCGCGCCGCATCTCAAAAATTGCAGTACTGATTTACGTGGGATTTTACCAATATACAGAGTTCATAGAAATTTAGGTGTATAGGTATATATAAATATTATATTAGAGAAAAACTGAACGTTTCAGTGATTTTTAACACCCGTGCAAAGCTGGGGCGAGTCACAAGTAGTTGTTTACATGTTATCTTAGTACGCAATATATTTTTTTGTGGAAGGTTGATACTTATTATATAATACCAATAACACATTTTCAAAATCAAACATAATATATTATAATGAGTACGAAATAACTTCTTGTCAACAATTAATTATAAAAGAGCTCACGCGGGCCATAATATCATTGTTTTAAAACCGAAATGACAATTAGAATTTGTGACCATTGAAAAAACATTTAACAAAACGAGGGAAACAGGTTACTATTGTGCGCCCGCACGCTAGTGTGAGTGTCCACTTCTACACGTCATTGTATTACGACGAACACAACTAAAATTCGCTTCCTGTTAGTCAAAACGCATGCATGACGGTGATCGAGTCGAGAGCGGTGCTATGCGATAATCGCCTTAGAGGTGAGCATGCGCGGTCGATGGCCCTTTACGAGGCCCCGGTGTGGGCGCGGGGGTTGAGGCGACGTGCCGCCCACTACCTAAACGCGTCCCAACGGGTGATCGCCATAAGGGTCATCCGAGGATACCGCACGATCTCCGGTGAGGCGGCGAGCCTCCTTGCCGGATTGCCGCCGTGGGATCTGGAGGCGCTGGTCCTCGCGCGCCTGCACGAGTGGCACGTGGAGGTACTAGGCCGGGGGGAAACTCCGCTGCCGCGGCAAATCGCCGCTCAGCGGACAGACCTCCGGCTTGATCTCATGGTGACATGGAGAGAGCGACTGTCGCAACCCCGTGCAGGGCACGCCTCTATCGAGGTGGTAAGTCCCCTCTTTGAGGAGTGGCTTGAGCGGCGCCACGGCGCCCTCACCTTCCGCCTGACGCAGGTCCTCACCGGACACGGATGTTTCGGGAGGTTCCTGCACATCATCGGGCGGGAGGAAACGCCCGGGTGTCATCACTGCGAGGATCGCCCCGAGGACACGGTGGAGCATACCGTGGCGGTGTGCCCTACTTGGGCGGAGCACCGCGACGTCCTTGTGGCGGCCATCGGCGGCGGCGAACTCTCGCGTTCGGCCCTGGTGCAAGCCATGGTCCGGAGCGAGAGGGAATGGGATGCAGTCGCCTCCTTCTGCGAAGCAGTAATGCTAGCGAAGGAGGAGGCGGGCCGCGTGAGGGAAAGAACCACCTCACGCCCCAGCCGCCGCGGGAGACGCTCCGGGCGTCGGGAGCCGCGTGACGACTCCCGGCCACCGTAGACGCGGGTCTGTGGGCGGTGAGCAATGGGTAGCTCACCGTCCGTTCGTTGATAACGACAGACCGTGTCGACGGCGCGTTCGTGTTCCACGCGCGCCTCAAAGAGATGTCAGCAAACAATTGAAGGGGCCACTAAGGGCCGATGCCTGCCGGGGCTGCGGGTTGTTCGAAAGAGATACCGCGCCCCCGGAACGCAAAGGGCACAAGAAGGAACATGGATGGGTTTTAGTCAGTAAAAGTCTGACACTCCCTCCCGCCCCGCCCAGGGCGGGGGAAGTCATTTGATGATTTCCCATCGGTAAAAAAAAAAAAAAAAAGAGGTGAGCAGGCGGAAGTTTGGTCGATAGTACGTCGAAAAATACTTTTTAAAAATTTATTTATTTATTTATAGTTAATTAAAACGGTTACAAACCAATTACAATAATTAACCTAGAACTCAATACTAATATTATCTATTATAAAAACTACTAAACATTTAATAAATAACAGTGGATATTCTTTCATACTTTCTCTCGCAAAACTTCAGACACACTCGCATTATCTCTCTCCATTCATCGGCAAACAGATCACAATCAGGATTGACTGCCAGGAGGGCATTGAGGGCTTCCAGAGTCCGACACACCGGCGACTCTGCTCTAGCGACCGTACGACATGCTGGCCGTGCAAACAATTTGCGCCTCTTACTAAAGCGGTGACCTATATAGTTGCCAGGCACATATAATTGACAATATAGATTATGTAGCTCAGGACAGTCAATAAGCCCTCTGAGGGTTTTGCAGGCTACCACAATTTGATTCAGACCTCGTCTAACCTCCAAGGAGTTGTAACCCAACATCCCACAAAGGAAATTCGTTGGGTACATGTACGGAAAATACTTGTGCACTTTTTTAAACAAGAACCTAAGGAAGGTTTTTTGGACCTTCTCCAGCATTAATGTTTGAGTTGTAGTGTAGGGATTCCACACACATGCACTTGCTTCTAATTTAGATCGTACCAGGGTATTATACAGCAGTTTGATAACATGTGGGTTGTCAAAGTCACGGGCATTGCGCAGGACGAACCCTAAACGCCTGAAGGATTCCTTTGCAAGGGCGGAAATATGGTCTCTGAAAGTCAGGCCTTTGTCGAAAGTTACTCCCAGGTCCTTAATGTTAGTGACGCGTGTAATTTGTTGACCGTCTAAGGTGTAGCCATGATAGATTGGTCGCAACCATCGAGAGTATGACATGACGTAACACTTATTACGATTGAAATATAGCTTGTTTTCAATGCTCCAACGGTGGATAGAGTCAATGTCATTTTGCAGGTGTCTACAATCATCGTCCGTATTCACTTCCATTAATAACTTTAAGTCATCTGCATATAAAAGATATTTTGCGAAATGGATTTCCTTTGCTAGATCGTTGATCATGATCAGAAACAGAAGTGGGCCCAATACTGAACCCTGGCTGACACCTGAACTCGTATTATAGGTCTTAGACTCGAAACAGCCATGTCTGACAAATTGTTTGCGGTCGCGCAAGTAATCGGCGAAGAAGTTAAGAAAGCCTGAGGATAAACCAATGGCACATAGTTTAGTCAATAGCACATCATTGTCGACCCGATCGAAAGCCTTGCAAAAATCAAAATAGACGACGTCAACTTGTTTACCGGAATCTAGACTTTTAGAGATAAGGTCCACATGGATCATTAGGTTAGTATCGACAGAGCGTCCGGGTCGAAAGCCGTGCTGAGCATCTGAAAGATACACATTTATCTGTTTGATAATAGTGGAATGAAGACCGTGCTCGAAAACTTTGGCAATTGTAGGAAGAACTGCAACAGGCCTATGATTTTCTACTGAAGTTTTGTCACTAGATTTGGGTATAGGAGTAACACGTGATACTTTAAATTGCTTTGGGTAAACACCGGATCGTAGAGCTAAGTTAAAAATGTGACAAAGGGGAGTTGCCAAGATTCGTTTGCATCCCTTCAGAACATAATTAGGAATGTTGTCAGGGCCGATCGAGGCATTAGGGTTAAGTTTTTCAATACTCTTTTCTACATCGAAAGGACTGGAAAGGAAACAGGAAAAAAGGAAACACATAAAAGCTACTATATCTGCTAAAATATAAAAGAAACATGATAGAAACATGGTGTCGCGGACTTTTTTGTAGAACTATTAAAGCGGACCAGGTTGCCATACATTGTTAATTGCCATACATTGCCATTCAATTATATACAACTGTTAAGGCAGCGCATGCAAAAAAACTTTGTTGTAAGAGCTGTTTTTTTCCGCCTGGCTAGACAAAAATTGAGATATTTCGGCTATTATGCATGATATCTTTATAATTTATAGCCTATAGCACTCACGAATAATGTAGCTTTCTATCAGTGAAACAATTTTTAGAATCGGTTTATTCTCTTCTATATTTATCCACTGTATCTTTCTCTAGCAAAATCATCTCCACAACATCACTCGGCTTCTTTAGTAATTCCACTACTCTAGGCTGATCAGACCTTTCGTCAGTAGGTTTACTAATTGGCGGTGATACATTCTTACTCTTCTCATCACTTCTCTTTTGTGCTATAGTCATGATATTAACTTACTCTTTAATTCGCTAGAAGTTACATTTACCCTGGATAATGCACCTGCGACTACATTATCCTTTCAAAGTCAAAGTCAAAGTCAAATCATTTATTTCAATTAGGCCAATAAGGCACTTTTTAACGTCATACACAAAAAACAAAATAGGATTGAATCTAGTTGCCCCTTCCAAAAGGTAGTTTTGTATGGAGAAGAATGGGCAAGAAAATCCATACTTACTCTTTTAAAATCTGTGTTTACAACATTTGTTTACAGAATCATACACGACATGGTACGTGAAAGCAATGTATGTACCCAATAAAAAACTAATTAATCATAATAATTAAAAGGCACAAATTAAGAATTTAAAAGTTTAAATATGTTCAAATATACATAGTTTTTACGTGTTTACAAATATTGGAACTACAGACGACCACTCTTAACATCTCAACCAATATAAAATAGTGTGAGTCCGCGCAATCTATAACACACTTTAACACAAAATAAAACAAATAAAACAAAAATAAGTATTAAGAAAAATGAAAAAAAAAAACATTAATAACCAGTTTGATTTTGTCTAGAATGTGTCATTGTCCCATGGAGCAGGACCAGCATGTTTCCAAGCATTCTTTTCTTAAATATAATCCTCTAATTTGTAATATGCTTGTTTGCAAAGCGTTAATGTGTGTTTTAAATTTTCTTTCATTTAATTTTAATATATGAGAAGGAAATTTATTGTAACATTTAACACAGTACCCTATAAAAGATGTATTTACTTTAGACAACCTAAAATATGGTTGAGCTATTTTATCTCTATTTCTAGTATAAATATCATGTCTATCACTTATTTTATTAAAAAGATTTAGATTTTTTCTCACATGCATAATATTTTCATAAATAAATTGGCAAGGCACTGTCATAATATTAATCTTTTTAAATAATTCCCTAAGAGATTCGCGACGAGGTAGATTATAAATGACTCTGACAGCTCGCTTCTGTAAAATAAAAATCAGCAGCCCGAACCCACAGTAGAATGCCATACGACATAATGCTACGATAGGAACTGAAGTAGACCAGTCGCGCAGTTTATATATCTGTCAACTGTCTTATCTTTTTTTATTTGAGTTGTCCCAAGATATTTATTTATTATTTATTTATTTATTTATTTATTTATTTATTTATTTAAATAAATAAATACTAAATATCTTGGGACAACTCACACACGGCTATCTAATCCCAAGCTAAGCAGAGCTTGTGTTATGGTAACCAGACAACTGATATACATACTTATATAATTTATTAATACATACATATTATAGATAAATCACACCCAGACACAGAACTAACAATCATGCTCATCACACAAAGTTTGTCCTGGGTGGGAATCGAACCCACGACCTCCGGCTTAGCAGTCAGGGCCGCTAACCACTAGGGCACGCCTCTATCGAGGCGGTAAGTCCCCTCTTTGAGGAGTGGCTTGAGCGGCGCCACGGCGCCCTCACCTTCCGCCTGACGCAGGTCCTCACCGGGCACGGATGTTTCGGGAGGTTCCTGCACATCATCGGGCGGGAGGAAACGCCCGGGTGTCACCACTGTGAGGATCGCCCCGAGGACACGGTGGAGCATACCGTGGCGGTGTGCCCCGCTTGGGCGGAGCACCGCGACGTCCTCGTGGCGGCTATCGGCGGCGGCGAACTCTCGCGTTCGGCCCTGGTGCAAGCCATGGTCCGGAGCGAGAGGGAATGGGATGCAGTCGCCTCCTTCTGCGAAGCAGTAATGCTAGCGAAGGAGGAGGCGGGCCGCGTGAGGGAAAAAACCACCTCACGCCCCAGCCGCCGCGGGAGACGCTCCGGGCGTCGGGAGCCGCGAGACGACTCCCGGCCACCGTAGACGCGGGTCTGTGGGCGGTGAGCAATGGGTAGCTCACCGTCCGTTCGTTGATAACGACAGACCGTGTCGACGGCGCGTTCGTGTTCCACGCGCGCCTCAAAGAGATGTCAGCAATAATTGAAGGGGCCACTAAGGGCCGATGCCTGCCGGGGCTGCGGGTTGTTCGAAAGAGATACCGCGCCCCCGGAACGCAAAGGGCACAAGAAGGAACATGGATGGGTTTTAGTCAGTAAAAGTCTGACACTCCCTCCCGCCCCGCCCAGGGCGGGGGAAGTCATTTGATGATTTCCCATCGGTAAAAAAAAAAAAAAAAAAAAAAAAAGGGCCGCTAACCACTAGACCAACAGGCCCGTCAAGTCAATTAATCGTCAATTTATTTAAGTAACATGGAAGACGTCATGGAAGATATCAGATGATAGGTTCGACGATTCGGTAGAAAGAAAAGGAGAGGAAATTGGTTGTCTAACATTGGGATTGAGAAAAGTAGAATGAAAGTATTCGGAAAAAGCCTGGCATATAGATTCCCCAGTTCGCATAGTGTTGTTTTTATAGTTCAGGGTACTTGGGATTGCATTTGAATTATGACGCTTTTTCACAGGTCCAAAAATATTTTGGATTATTTTTAATAGATAATTCAGTTAAATCCAGATAGTTGCGGTAGCATTGCGACTCTAAGGATTTAACTCTTTCTCGGAGAAGCTTGAATGTTAATTCATCAGATTTATTGCCGTAAATTTTAAATCTTTTGAAATATTTAAATTTTTCTTTAATTGTTTTAATAAGTGACGAACTATACCAAGTCGGATACGATTTGTTCCGGGACAGTTTCTGAGGGATATATTATTTCTGTAAATCATAGACAAATTGGTTAAAAAAGTTCACCGAATCGTCGATTGATCGCGCCGAAAACTCAGTTTCCCAGTCAGTCGTGCAAATTTCTCTGCTGATAGATTCGTAGTCACCTTTATCAAATAAAAATTGAGTACGTGACTCACAACCAAGCAGAGGTGCAATTAGTAAATCTAAATTAATTAATAATGCTGGGTGATAGGCATCAATGGGTACCAATGGGCTAGAACATTCAGCTACGTTCACTTAATGATTAGAAAGGACTAGATCCAGGATTCTACCATACCTATTAGGCACGACGTTATATTGACTGAAATCAAGGGTGCATAATTAATCACAAAGCATGACTTCATCATTGCTGTTAGGATTCAGCGGGACAAGCGACATATTATCAGAAGGAACCCAGTTAATACCGCTTATATTGAAGTCACCTATAATGAGAAAAGTATCAGAAGAATTATTAATAACAGTTTGGTTTAATTTAGCAAGAAAATTGGAAAGTTGTAAAGAAAAGGAAAGACCTAAGTTTTGTTGGCATATAACACAAATATGCAGGGTAAAACTATCCCGAGAGGTAGAATGTTTTAGGCGTATCAAACCAAAATCAAAGGAGGATTTTTGGTTTTGGTTTGATAAATGCTGCAGAATAAAAATTTGGTTGACAAATAACTGGCAGTTCTCTTCGCGTAGCAATAAGTACCCCACCACCACGCGATTGCCCGGTTAAAACGTAGTCACGATCGCGGCGCCACACAATGTGCCAATCATCAAAAAACTCTGAATTTAGAACCCCATCCAATAATCAAGTCTCAGTTAGTACTATAATATCATACGAGTTAAGTAACATTTGACGATAGAGAGTAAGAGATAAATCTCTTACTCTCTATCTGTTCGAAGACCGCGAACGTTCTGATAATATATGCTTAAGTTATTGGTCATTGTAAATAAAGTCAACAGTTGAATACAAAACGGTATGACGAACAACATTAAAATATTGTGTTAAATTATTATGCATAGTAAGGTAATTACGATGGGTGCAACCGGAGGATCCAAAAAAATGCAAATTTATTTTAATAAACTAATTTATTACTGTATTACAAAGTATTGAAATTACGACTAATTATACTAAAGTGTCAATTGGTCGATGTCAGATCCAAAAGTGCCGCTCCACGTTTTTATGTTTCTATGGAAAGGTTCGATTGACGTCAATTGGTCACGTTATGCTGAGCTTGCGTTTCGTGCCCGTAGGTGCCGTGTGCAATGTATATGCAGGTATGCCGATGCAGCGATCTATTAAGGTTGACCATGCGTAACACCTCCCCCCGTAGAACAGCGAGTATCGATGGACTTGTTCAAGATGGTCGCTGGTAGACATCCAGGGTCAATCCTTATTTGGCTTGGGTTGATAGTGCGTGGTGATGGGATTGCATAGACGACTTCAGGGTTGCTGTTGAAGTTTTCTGTGATTTCTCTGGATGCTTTTCTTATGCGTAGCCGACGATAGATTAGAGTGGCGATGAGTGCGCATGTACCGGATAGTGCGAGGTACATGGGTATAGTAGTGTGGTAAATGACGGGATCGGTGACGTCATCTATATGTACAGGCAGTTGCGTCGCTATCTCGTTGCTAAACGTGTGAAGTTTTTGTAGATTTGGCGAATTTAGGATGAGCTTCGGATAATTTTCAGGCCTCGACTCGTTGTATAGGGGCATCTCAATGATCTTCACGACATGTCCTTTGATGTGGTCGTCAGTGTTGGAGATAGTGAAGGCGGGTGTTCTCAGGTTACAGTTGAGGGGAATGATTGCCAAATAGCTGCCTCGTAGGGTCCGGTACTGTTCTTGACCGCAAGACATCTTCACTTTTGTTGGTACAGGAAAACTTAAGGTATAATGCTTGTCGTCCAGGGTTTCCAGGGCTTCGGTGGTGAGAGCTACGGGTGTCAGCTTGCAGCTGGGTTGAAGTTCTTGATGGACTATGAGATGCTGGATACAATCTGGTTTGCTCTGGATTTGTAGGTTGGCTGTTGACTCACAGAGATATATGGAGTTTACCTTCGGACATTCTGTCTCTATGTACCTAGAGTCTGAGCTAGAGAGTGCTACGAAAGGTGAGGGTGGTATAAGAGTTTCGTGGTTTCTGTTAGGAACAAGGGAAAGTTTATACAAATTATATGTGGAGGAGACAACTATCGGGACTTTTATAACTACTACTATCTGCTTATTAGAATAGAAGTAACCTAGTTTAATTATTTCATAAAAATGCCTAATTTCTACGTCAAGGATTTCGTCATTAGCATATAAAATCCTTAATTTACCTAACATATACTTAATTTCATCTAAATTAAATAAAGAGTACGGGGTACTCGACGCACGAATAAATGTTAGGGTGTTCTCTAAACTTCGTAATTCTTCATAAAGATCTTCTACATTATCTCCTAAGATTAACAGATGTTGGGCCAGATGGGCGTATTTAATTAAATCTGTATCCCTATTAGCGTTACTTTCCAAAATTAAGTTTAGTGCTTTACTCATCTTATCTTGATTTGAAATTATACTATCTATTATTTGAGAGCTACGTGAAATAAATTTACTATTTAAACTAACATGGTTATTAATTTCTAATTCTAATTTATGCTCATTATTACGTAAGGTGTTTATGGCGTTTCCGTATTTAAGTGCATCGGTGTAGTCTAAATTACCAGAAATTGATTTTATTACGGAACCCAAACCGTCGATAAGGCCTCTTTTACTACGAGTTGATTCAAACATACTAATTTTACTAGTAATTAAATTGATTTTACTATTGAGATGTTTCAGATGAGGGTCGAATAGGAATAAGGTTTTATTGTTAACTAAGGGACTTAATTCAGCCATCTGTGTTTTTACCACTTCAATTTGAGGATGGATATTCTCTAAATCTATATGACTTAGGAAAGAATGGAAATGGTAAACGATCTTTGCCGCTCCTAATTTGAAGGGAAGTAGTCCTGGTCCATTGTCAAGTGATTCAACTGTTATCTCTTGTCCTTGGGCCGGATGTAGGGTCATCAGCCATAGTATTATCCTGTAACAAAGTGGGATCTTTAGGACTTCGCTTAAGGCGAGATTTTGCTACTGGACCGCGTTTCTTCTTCGTATAGATGTGGATTGGAAGATCTGCGAGTACAGTATCTTGCGTATAACGCGGGGCTAACTTCTGTCGAGACGCCATGGGATTGCGTACAAAGATTTGCTGGTCGGGGGTATAGTCCTTCTCGGGTTCTCTGTCCCTGTTACGGGTTTCAGTCAGTTGTGTCCTGTCATGTAAGGATGTCTGGTTAATAAGGTCGTATACTTGACTCATTCGTTTCCTATGGTCTTGTGAGTACTGTTGCAGTAAGTGTTCAGATAGGTCAATATCTATTGGGTCTCGAGGGTCAAAGTGTCCAGTTATCAAGTCCAAGGGTCTACATTTTGTGAAGCTATGGATCGAACTATTGTACGCCAAGATGGCATAAGACATAAGATTAACGACTGGTTCATTTCGTCTCTCTAATTTCAATAACCTAAGATGTTCTAAAATGGTAGAATGGAACCTTTCTACTATGCCATTGTCGTTAGGGGAATGCGCTAATATTTTATGGTGAATAATTTTATGAGTTCGGTTGAATTCTAAGAAAAACAAAAAACATAACTGGCGAAATGTGGGGGTACTAATGAGTACACCTCTGCCTAACCCTTCGGGGATAACAGGCGTGATGTTATGTTTATGAATTCTAAGAAAATCTGATTTGTGAATTCAGGGCCTCCGTCCGTGACAATAGTCAATGGGACCCCATGGTGGGTGCAAAATACAAGTAGAGCTTGTACTACACTTAAAGCGGTGCTATCTCTAAGGTGATAAGCTTGTGCATACTTAGAGAAAGCGTCTACAATGGTAAGGAATTTCTCTGTTTGAGCTATGAACAGATCTAGATGGATAATTTCAAAAGGTTTACTAGGGGGTGGTACAATGTTAAATCTTTGCTTGATGGGGTGACGGTCGTACTTAGCCTGACCACAGATAGTACACTCATTTATGTACTTGGAGATGTGTTCTTTCATCTTAGGCCAGTAGAATTTAGAAGATAAGGCTAAGTAACATTCAGTGATACCGCGATGATTTGTTTTACCTTCGTGGTATTTCTTTATGATGTCTTGTTGACGCAGGTAGTCTTTAACATTCTCTAATTCAACTTTAGTTAGAACCATGTTCATTGAAGAGCTTTTGAAGTTGTCTTGAATTATGGGGATTATTTTATACATGGCAAGAGGAGGATGGATGATTAAACCGGTTTTGACTTTAGGGTTCACATATTCTTTAACTGCATTAATAACGTCGTTAGTCAGGTTAGACTCAGATAGTTGAATGGTAGTTCGGGTATGCGTTTCAAATGGCTTACTCACTGTCGGTCGTTTTTTAATATCGCCTACAAGTACAAAACAGATTTGTCTACTGAATTTATTTAAGGGTTCGTCTGATATTGGCACTTCTAGAATAGGGGCTTCGTTACTAGTGTGAACAGTTGCTGTGTCAGAGTTGTCGAGTATGTCAGGGTTGTTTATAGGGGCTGTCAGTGTTTCAGAACCTACCGTTGAGTGAGGCTTTTCAGATACATTTACCGCTATAGACATAGCGTCCTCGTTGTTGATTTCAATGCGGGACAATGCGTCGGCGTTAGTGTTCTTTTTGCCTTGCTTGTATACTGTAGTAAAATTGTATTCACTCAACTTAAGTCTCCAACGTGTGAGTCTGGAGCCTGGTTCTTTAAGGCTCATAACCCATTGTAAGGGTTTATGGTCTGTAACTATCTTAAACTTTCTCCCAAACAAGTATGGACGAAAGTATTTAGTAGCCCAAACTATGGCTAATAACTCCTTCTCGATTACACTATAGTTAATCTCACTGGAGTTTAATGTCCTAGACGCGTATGCTAAGGGCTTATCTTGTCCTATAGGTCCTTGAGAAAGGACAGCTCCTATGGCAAAGTTAGATGCGTCAGTCGTAAGCACAAATTCCTTAGAAAAGTCAGGGTACTGCAGTATAGGGTCGTTAGTCAGTAGTAATTTGCACTTTTCAAAACAGTCGATGTAGTTAGGGTCATTGAAGGTGATCTTAGAACCTTTCTTGAGACATTGCGTCATGGGTTTCGTAATGCGCGCAAAGTCAGGAATAAATTTCCTATAGTATCCTAACAGGCCTAAAAAGCGTTTGATCTCGGTAGCTGTCTTAGGAATAGGGAATTTCTGGATGGCAATGATCTTATCGGGGTTAGGCTTAATACCGTCCTTACTTATTACGTGACCTAAGTATGAAGTTTCAAGCTTTAAAAATTCCGACTTATCCATCTGGATCTTAAAGTTTGATTCCCTTAATCTCTTGAATACTTTTTCTAAATTTACCATGTGTTCCTATAAGGAAACACTAAAAACGACTATGTCATCGAGATATACGAGACATATGACATTTTGGAGGTCCCTGAGGACATTATCCATCACGCGTTGAAACGTGGATGGAGAATTTTTGAGACCCATGGGCATGCGTAAAAATTCAAAGTGCCCATGTTCTACATTGAAGGCCGTTTTGTGAATATCGGCTGGGTCCATTTCTACCTGGTAAAATCCACTTGCAAGGTCTAGAGTTGTGAAGTAATGACAGTTACCAAGTTTATCTAAGATGTCATTAATATTGGGGATTGGGTACTTGTCATCGAGGGTTTTCTCGTTGACTTTACGAAAATCAATGACTATGCGCCATTTAGTCTTTCCGGACGCATCAGATTTTTTTGGAACTACCCAGATGGGTGAGCTCCAGGCTGACTGCGAGGGACGGATTATCCCTTGGTCTAACATTTTGCTAATCTGATCCTGAACTTCCTGTCTGTGAACAAAGGGATATCTATAGGTCTTAGTATAGACAGGTAATTCGTCGGTGGTATGAATACTATGCTTTATCTTATTGGTGAAAGTTAGAGGTTCACCATCGATGTAGAAAACGTCAGCATATTGTGCACAAAGAGATTCTAAGTTGGCTCGTTCTTCAGGATTCAGATGGTCAGTGCGTAGTTTTGATAATACCTCGGATACGCGATCGCTAGGCTGATAGATAGTCGCGCTTTGCTCGTTAAAAAGTTCCGCGGTAACTGGCCTGTCCATTGAGAAAACTACATCATGTTTAGTTGGATTAATTATTTCTATGATGCCACGGTTATTTTTAACAGAAGTAACACAGTCGCGAATAGTGCAATTGGAAATAGTCTGCTCTGATATTATTACGTCACCATCATGAAGATTAATGGGGACTCTAGCTAATTTGGATGAATTAGCGGGTACTATGTCCTCGTAAAGATTACAATTACGTGAATCATACATTCGCAAGGGATTAGATGAATTACGTGTAACAAGAACCTTATTCTTTAAATCTATATTAGACTCTAACTTTCCTAGTAAGTCTAAGCCTATTAAGCCGTCAAAATAATTGTGGAACTTGTAAATGTATAGGGTAATGTCACAGGTTTCTTTAAAGTCCGGGAAGCACGGTATAGTAATGGAATAATTATTACGAGTTGTCGCGTGGATGTTAGTGACTTCGAAAGGCTCATAATTACACTGGATATGATGATAAAATCTTTCTACAACGTTCGGGCTAATAAAAGATAGGTTCGCACCGGTATCTACTAATAGTTTAATGGGTGGATTAGCAATCTGAATGAATGGAAGTTGTCTCTGGGTTTGTAAGTTAATCTCTATTTTGGTTTGTCTGATTTCGGGGCTGTATGAAAATCCTAGCCTTCAGCAGACGTTTCTTGGGCAGATGTTGCTTCAGGCACATTCTGATGTTCCTCTACGTGCACAGGAACATAATCACTATGAGCTAGTGGCTCATACACAGGTTCGTAATTGTAAGGTACAGGGTAGAACTGGTCGTAATAGTCATTATAGGCATAGTCGGGGTATTCATAATAGTCGTAAAAGTCTACTTCGTTAACATTCATCTCACGAGTCTTAAAGTAGTTACTGGGAGGTGGATTTCCTTGTTGAGTCCAGTCATGTCCTGTCGAAGGTCTCGGCATAGGTTTAGGAACAAAGTGGCTTACACCACTCATGGGCTTAGGGCCATTATTAATGGGCGTGTAACTAGGCCTTTGTTGAGGCAATCGGAACACGTTGCTCTGGGGCCTATGGTTAGGCGGGGGTGCGCTTAACATTTGTTGGGTTCGCGTGGGACCGCGATTGAAAGGCACTTGGGGTCTCCAAGCTTGCATTGGCCTTGGCGGTTGTGGCTGATAAAAACTTTTGGAGGGACCGGGCTGATTAAACGGCGCTGAAAAAGTGACTGGCTGTGGAGTATGCAAATTAAATGGCTTAATCTGATACGTACTGGGATTAAATGAAGACGTAGACTGCACAGGTCTCCGCTCCGGCAAATGGTCATTACGCTGCTGTAAGTACATGGTGTTAATTTCCTCGTGCACAAACTCGAGAGCCTTTTCGATGGTGTCGGGTCGCATGCACCTAATACGCGAGCCTAAAGGTTCTTTTAGGCCACGAACGAATGCCTGTAGGGTTAATTTTTTATATAGTGCCCGTTTGGCCTCGATGGTAGTAGATATGGACTCATGCAAGGTCACATACGTCATAATTGTACTAAATAAAGTTTGGCACTTTTCGTAAAATTCCGGTGGTGATAAATTCTTTTGCGTTAACAGGGCCAAATCATTGTATAAGGCGGTCTCGTCCCGCTGGTCCGAGAAGTTATTAATCAGGGCGTTTCTAATACCCTGCCAGGTTTCGGGAATGCCGTTTGAATTTATTGTGCGGGCGGCATTTCCGGTAACTTTATTAAGTATGCCGTTCAACAAGGATAAATTACTTAGTTCGTAACAATTAACACAACATAATAAGCTGAATTGTGTAGACATTAGTAATGACATTAGACTTGTAGTACCTAGATCGATTAACCGCCGTGGAGTGCGCGAGTACCGATTGTTTGATCAGGCATCATGTCGGACAAACGCGGGTAAGCGTGCACCCCTTTGGCGTCTCACGAAAATTTATAATGAACACTTCATAGATATAGACATATTTATGCTCAATAGAAATGCTTTTAGAAGTAAAGTTATTAATGTACTGAACAACTTAAATGTAGCTTTTGATAACTAACTACCTAGCTTTTTTTATTATTATTGTTCTCTCCTTATTTTTATTTTTTATTTTTTGTACTGATTTGTAACGTTATAAAATGTTACCTAGATTGTAAGTAGTAACTGGCTCATCTAGTCCTTATCATAGCATAGACACCTCTTTGTTAATATGTGGAAAATGTTGTTGTTATTACATTGATTTTGTTTTCATGTAACATATTGATAAGCCCTTTATGTAATGTAATATCGTTTATTTTCCCAAATAAAGTAAAGTAAAGTAACCTGGCTCTGCCTTAACAAATTGCGCGACAAGTTGGTCACATAAACGTACAAACCGCGTGAGCACGTTCGGGTTCCCGTCGAATTCGGGAACGAGGCGTAAGGCCTTGTAAACTTGATCTACCAAATCGGTACTCATTTTGTTAGTTAAATTATTCTCTATAATTAAGTAAGATTCTACACTTTCACTATCTTCTAATATAGTATCTAAATTCCTATTCGCATCGATTTGCGAGTTCCTATTAGAAATACTCGACTTAGGAGTCCGTGATATACGTGGGTGAAAAATTTTGAAAGTTTAATAGAAACACTTGAGGAAATTAACACAAAGGAAACACAGAAAAAAAAAGGAAATTACACAAAGGATACTAAAATATAGGAAGGCGAGCAACTCTAGTAGATCTAGGTACTTACCAAATCTGCATCTCTCTGTGGTATCGATATTCGGATACTCCTCCGTAGCCGCACACCCGTAGGTTCGAATAGCCCGTTGTCGGTGATCGATTCACTGAATTTACTGCAGTATCCTACCGACTGCGCCAATTACGATGGGTGCAACCGGAGGATCCAAAAAAATGCAAATTTATTTTAATAAACTAATTTATCACTGTATTACAAAGTATTGAAATTACGACTAATTATACTAAAGTGTCAATTGGTCGATGTCAGATCCAAAAGTGCCGCTCCACGTTTTTATGTTTCTATGGAAAGGTTCGATTGACGTCAATTGGTCACGTTATGCTGAGCTTGCGTTTCGTGCCCGTAGGTGCCGTGTGCAATGTATATGCAGGTATGCCGATGCAGCGATCTATTAAGGTTGACCATGCGTAACAAGGTAACATAAAAATATAAACAAACAAGGAAGGTATGCTTTAAAAAGCTTGCGTGAGAACAATGATCATGCGACAGTAAGTTATTAGCAGCTGTGCGAAAGAGCAAGCAGCAACGGGAGACGCGCACAAGTGCGAGCGAGTAAACTGTATTGAAATGCGTTGGATCTGTAAAGTAAACAGCGCGATAAGGAACAAAAAAGATTTTTTTAGGTAAGTTGAAGTGAGGTTTCATGCTCATTAGTGCGACTGAGGTGCTAAACCTTTTGTACAAAAGTCTTAAGAAATTATCGATCAAAACAATAATGAGTATTTGAAACAAAATAGATTTTTGAAATAAAAATATTAAATAACTAAAATTTTATAGGAAGCAAGTTATACAATCTTGTTTAAACCTAATTAATTCCGAATAATTGCTACTTTACAATTCGCATTTTTTAGTACATGAATTTTACCATGCTTTACCCATACGAATTCGTAATGTTTCTCCTTAGCCATGATTTTCACCCTGCTTAAGAGTTTCTTGTGTTCAACGCTCAAGTGATCATTGACGTAAACCCGCTGAGATGTGCCCTGAAACCCGATGTGCGATGTTGACAGGTCCTTAACGGCACGAGCAGCTGCGATGAATTCTTCCTTCACGTAACGGTTCAAAAAACTAACAATTATCAGCTTTTCGTTAGAGTTGAAAATAGGCACCCTTGATATGTAGTTAACTTGAGATTTGGGGCAGCTGTAATTCACCTTCCGGCCGATAGCTTCAATAACTGAGAAGAGATCTTTCTAACAGCATAAGATGCTGAGCTTAACCGTCCCGCAATTGATGTTATGTGAGGTCCCCATTGTAATTTGTCGTCTAGTGTGATTCCTAGGAAAACCGTTTGAAATGATATTTATTCAGTAAATTTGATTTGATATTCAGTAAGTTTAATTAATAAATTTCAGTTTTAATCCATTCAATATGATGTCACATTTGCTACTTCTAACGTTTGGTAAATTGACGTTTGGTAATAAAAATTCCATCTTTGATGAACATCAGTACAGTTTCACCAAAGGGCGTTGTACAACTGACGCCGGTGTCAACCTACTAAAGAACATATTTAACGCCTGGGAGGAAGCCCAAGATGCCATTGGAATCTTTTGCGACCTCTCAAAGGCGTTCGATTGCGTTAACCATGATGCCCTTTTGCTGAAACTCGAGCACTACGGTATTAGTAAAATATCTCTTGGTTTACTAAAATCATCCCTGATAGGAAGACAGGCTAAAGTTCATGTTAACGGCGTAAACTCATTGAGGTCTGAAATGATAATGGGCGTTCCTCAAGGTTCGATATTGGGTCCATTTCTATTTCTAGTTTACATAAATGATTTACCTCAATTACTACAAAATCAACCGAGGATGGTGTTATTTGCAGATGACACATCATTGATCTTTAAAATAGACAGGCGATCACAAAATCTTGACGACGTGAATAGCTCTATTCTTCAGGTCCAAAATTGGTTTAGTTAATAATTTAGTATTAAATGAAAAAAAAAAAAACTAAATGTATTAGATTCAGTTTACCAAACGTTAGAAGTAGTAGTAGTAGTAGTTAGAAGACATCATATTGAATGGATAAAAACTGGAATTTATTAATCAAACGGTTTTCCTAGGAATCACGCGCTAGACGACAAATTACAATGGGGACCTCACATAACATCAATTGCGGGACGGTTAAGCTCAGCCGCTTATGCTGTTAGAAATATAAGACAGTTGACAGATATAGAAACTGCGCGACTGGTCTACTTCAGTTACTTTCATAGCATTATGTCGTATGGCATTCTACTGTTGGGTCGGGCTGCTGATTTTTATTTTACAGAAGCGAGCTGTCAGAGTCATTTATAATCTACCTCGTCGCGAATCTCTTAGGGAATTATTTAAAAAGATTAATATTATGACAGTGCCTTGCCAATTTATTTATGAAAATATTATGCATGTGAGAAAAATTCTAAATCTTTTTAATAAAATAAGTGATAGACATGATATTTATACTAGAAATAAAGATAAAATAGCTCAACCATATTTTAGGTTGTCTAAAGTAAATACATCTTTTATAGGGTACTGTGTTAAATGTTACACTAAATTTCCTTCTCATATATTAAAATTAAATGAAAGAAAATTTAAAACACACATTAACGCTTTGCAAACAAGCATATTACAAATTAGAGGATTATATTCAAGAAAAGAATGCTTGGAAACATGCTGGTCCTGCTCCATGGGACAATGACACATTCTAGACAAAATCAAACTGGTTATTAATGTTTTTTTTTTCATTTTCCTTAATACTTATTTTTGTTTTATTTGTTTTATTTTGTGTTAAAGTGTGTTATAGATTGCGCGGACTCACACTATTTTATATTGGTTGAGATGTTAAGAGTGGTCGTCTGTAGTTCCAATATTTGTAAACACGTAAAAACTATGTATTTTTGAACATATTTAAACTTTTAAATTCTTAATTTGTGCCTTTTAATTATTATGATTAATTAGTTTTTTATAGGGTACATACATTGCTTTCACGTATGGTACGTGAAAGCAATGTATGATTCTGTAAACAAATGTTGTAAACACAGATTTTAAAAGAGTAAGTATGGATTTTCTTGCCCATTCTTCTCCATACAAAACTACCTTTTGGAAGGGGCAACTAGATTCAATCCTATTTTGTTTTTTGTGTATGATAATGTAGTCGCAGGTGCATTATCCAGGGTAAATGTAACTTCTAGCGAATTAAAGAGTAAGTTAATATCATGACTATAGCACAAAAGAGAAGTGATGAGAAGAGTAAGAATGTATCACCGCCAATTAGTAAACCTACTGACGAAAGGTCTGATCAGCCTAGAGTAGTGGAATTACTAAAGAAGCCGAGTGATGTTGTGGAGATGATTTTGCTTTTATACTATAATAGTATTATTAATATTAATAATATTATATATTATTATTTTTTATTATATTATTATTTATTATATATTATATTATAATATTATAAAGAAGTAAAATTTGTTTGTAAGTTTGTTTGTAGGGGGTAATCTCCGGAAGTAATGAACCGATTTTAAAAATTCTTTCACTGGTAGAAAGCTACATTATTCGTGAGTGCTATAGGCTATAAATTATAAAGATACCATGCATATTAGCCGAACTATCTCAATTTTTGTATAGCCAGGCAGAAAAAAAATGCTCTTACAACAAAGTTATTTGCATGCGCTGCCTTTACAGTTGTATATAATTGAAAACAATGTATGGCAGCCTGGTCCGCCTTTAATAGTTCTACCAAAAAGTCCACGACACCATGTTTCTATCTTCTATATTTTAGCAGATATATTAGCTTTTATGTGTTAAAAAATTATTTTTCGACGTACTTACTTTTGGACGATTTTTCAAACAACAAAAGATTAAACCTTATCGAAAAAAATATTATTATCATCACAAGAACACCATAGAGATACGATTTGCCCCAAAACAGTATGTCAATGGGTTAAATATATTACTTTGAATCCTGTGGCATAGAAATACTGAGTCATAATTTAATTATAGTATGCATTTATAGAATTCCAGATTCAGATGTTTCTGTATTTTTTAAAAATCTTGAATCACTGTTACGCAATCTAACCCGCAAAGTCAAACAAAATATTATTTTGTGTGGGGATTGGAACATCGATGTATTAAAAGATAATAAACATTCTAAAGAATTAATATCAATTCTGAACAACTTTAATATTTCTCCACATGTTAGGATGCCTACTAGGAAAAATACTAGTATTGACCAAATAGCCAGTAATCTCCCAGCAGGTGATATTAAATGCTGTATACATAATTTAGCTCTCTCCGATCACGATACGGGACAATCATTAACTTTTTTCCTTGAGAAGGCGAATAATAATAATGATAAATCAAAAATTGTTCAATTCTGGTATGATACAAAGAGAGATTACGATAAGAGCAATATAGCAAAATTTTTAAATTGCTTATCAGCTCTAAGTTTTGGTGAAATGTACGAAGAAAGAGATTGCAATAAAGCATTTAATATTTTCCACGACTTATTCACGCTCTTCTATAAATTGTGTTTTCCCGAAACATTAGTCAAAAGGACCAATAAACCCATAAAAAACCAATGGCTCAGTAAGGGTTTAAAAATTTCATGCATTAAAAAGAGAGCTTTATATTACGCATATCAACAAGATGCTATGAGTAAAGGTTACCACAAGAAAAAATACCGCAATTACACGAAGATTTTAAAAAGATGCATGGCAAAATCACAGCATATCAACAACCACAATTTTTTCAATAATTCTAAGAATAAATGTAAAGCGACATGGTCAATAATAAAAAATAATTTAAATAAATCTAATAATAATAACTACATAAATGAATTAATAATTAGTGACGAAAAAATTAATAATCCTGTTGACATATGTAACCAATTTAACAATTATTTCATTGAGCTGACACAAAAAATTAACAATAATAATCATGACATTAATAACATTGACATTCAGAATAATTCAAATACTTTATTTTTGACTCCTGTTAATGAAATTGACATTATAAAAATAATTTATTCATTAAATAACACGAATTCTACGGGATTTGATGAAATAACAACTAAAATAATAAAATTAAGCGCAAAAATTATAGCATCCCCACTTAGCTACCTAATAAACCTCTCGTTTGAAGAAGGTGTTTTTCCGTCGACACTAAAAGAGTCTATAATTAAACCACTATTTAAAAAGGGTAATTGTTCCGATATGGGTAATTATAGGCCCATTACACTGATCCCAATCTTTGCAAAAATTTTTGAGAAAGCAATGCATGGCAAAATAAATAGCTTCATCACTAAATATAATCTAATTGTAGAGAGTCAGTTTGGTTTCAGGAAAAATTGTTCAACAACTCTAGCCTGTTTTTCATTAGTAAAACTAATTACCGAAGCTCTGGATAAAAAGATGTCTGTTTTATCGGTATTTTTAGATATGAGCAAGGCATTTGATTTTGTCTCACATGAGCGACTGCTCTACAAGTTAGAGAGATATGGAATAAGAGGCAAGGCGCATGATTGACTAAAAAGCTATTTGTCTGATCGTCAACAGAGAACTGTGATCTCTAAAATAGAAAAAAACACAAGAACGACATATTGCTCAGAATTAAAAATTAATAAATCTGGCGTTCCACAGGGAAGCGTTTTGGGCCCGCAACTATTTATATTATACATAAATGACCTAATCAAATGTTTAAAATATGAATGTATACAATTTGCTGACGATACAACTTTGACCATAAAATGTTCCAACAAAACTGACATAGAAAGTAATACAAACGTTGAATTAATTAATGTAATCAAATGGCTCGAGGACAATAATCTTAATGTTAATATAAACAAAACTAAAATTGTTCAATTTCAAACGTGCAACATGTCAGTAATACCAGCAACAATTCGACATGATAATACAATTTTAGAACCAGAACCATCGGCTTTATTTTTAGGTATAATAATTGATAATAAACTGAACTGGAAGGAACACGTAGAAAGGGTATGCAACAAGCTTGATAAATTTGTGTATGCTCTTCGTAAGCTAAGACTGGTGTCCAGTAAACAAACTGTCCTAAGTGCTTACCATGGGTATGTTTCATCAGTATTGCGTTATGGCCTAGTGTTATGGGGTAATTCAGTGGATATGGAAAGAGCATTTAAAGTACAAAAAAAATGTATCAGAGCCATGAGCGGTGCAGAATATTTAGACCATTGTATACGGGAGTGGGAGAATTTTTAATTCTTTAAATAGTGGCCTATTTAAAGAATTAAAAATTCTCCCACTCCCGTGCCTGTATATTTTTGAGGTTTCTTTATTTGTGAAAAAATACCCTCATTTATTCCCATTGAATAAACAAGTCTCCCAAAGACTAAATACAATAAATGCCGGGAAATTGCGAGTACCTCTTCAGAGATTGCAACTGTATAGTAGAAATGCCAGTTGTATGACAGTAAAAATTTATAATAAATTACCATCTGGCTTGAGAATGTTACCAATTAATAAATTCAAATGTAAAATGTTTACTTGGCTCTTAGACATCGACGTCCCCCGCGAATAATCCGGTAATGACCTATTACGGGGTTTTTCATGTTATGCGTTTTTCGGCATCTAGAAGTTAAAATACACCATGTAATTTTTTTTTAGAATTTTTCTATGTTTATTTACGAAGATATTAAAAACTACGCGTATATTCCATAAAAATTAATTAAAATGTATTTTAAACGAATAATATGGTTTTAGATCTTTACGATAAAAAATATCAGATATGATTTGACAGTAAACATTGTTACGATATTATTCGGATAAATACACTCGCGAGCAAAAGTATGGAATCACTAACTTGGAATTGATTCCTCGCCATCTTGAGTACTTAATAGCTAGTTAAGAATAATAAAAATGCTACCATTTTAAAGGTTTAACTGTTAACTTTAAATTAATACCAAACTCATTCAAATCACGCCATTATTTTAGAAGCTATCCCGGATAACGTGAAAAAATAAAGAAAAAGATATGTGTGAATTGCAGATTTTCTTTAATAGTCTGCTTTCACACGTTGACCGGTACACATCTCCGCTACTTTTGACCCTTGAACTTGAAAGGCAATGGATACTACACCTACAGAAGCAGCACAAATCGTCGCCCTATTGCCAGAAGGGCTCAGCCAGCGGGCTGTCGCACGTCAGCTTCACATAAGCCAGTCCTGTGTTTCGAAAGTTTATAAACGCTTTCGGGAGACTGGTGGCTTTATCCCGAGACCAAGATCTGGACGGCGCCGGTGCACATCGGAGAGGGACAACCGTTTTATCGTATCAACCTCTCTCCGAAACCGTTATTTGACTGATGTCGACGTTCAAGAGGAGCTCCAAAATGTTCGTGGGGTAGCTGCCAGCGAATGGACAGTTCGTCGAAGACTTAGCAAGCTAATTTGACTCCAAAAAGGCCTGCCACAAGCCCGAAACTTACGGCAGGTCACCGACAAGCACGCCTTCAATTTGCTCGCTCCCATCTTGATTGGGAGGTTGAGCAATGGAGGCGAGTTCTGTTCTCCGACGAATGCAGAATGTGTTTGCATGGCAGCCATTTACGCAGTGCTATTTCGCTGAGAACAGCAGTCGGTTCTTGTATGATGTGGGCCGGCATTTCCTTCGACGGTAAAACGGAGCTTGTTTTCGTGCCTGGTGGGGGACGAGGAGGCGGTCTAACTTCAGACCGCTACATTTCGGATATATACTACTGGAACATGTCGTTCCTTATGCGGGATATATCGGTGATGACTTCCTCCTTTCGCACGATAGCGCTCGTTGTCTTCACTTTCCGTGCCACTACTGAATACCTCGAAGAAGTCGGTATCGCCACATTGGACTGGCCAGCGCTCAGCCCGGACTTAAATCCCATTGAGCACGTGTGAGATGAACTGAACAGAAGGGTTCGTTCCAGAAATCCTGCTCTCTATTCTTAACTAGTTATTAAGTACTAAAGATCGCGAGAAATCAATTCCAAGTAAGTGATTCCATACTTTTGCTCGCGAGTGTAGTATCATCATGAACGCTAAAGTCTCCGGAGACAAATATATCCTAAAAGAAATGCAACAGTCTGAAATCCTCAATATAAAAGAACTTCTTGAACCCAAAAGATGGCTTCAAGATAAGACAGAAGAAAAAGTACGATGGTCCGATGTGATGGAGGTTAGTGTGTCATACAGTAAACCTAACGGTTTTCTTTTCAAATATGATTTTGACCAGGATTATATGGAATTGGATTACGATGCAGGCAGTATAATTAATATATAATTATTACTACTAATATATTAATACTTAAGTAAACTATTCGAATAAACAGTAATAGTCATAACAATAAAATGTACGTTACTGTTAAACAATCGAATAACCTAATAATTGCTTTTTACAAATGTTCAGTACACAAAACAAGTTACACGAATAACAGCGCAACACGATTTTACCGTTTCCGTTGAAAATATAAATTTACACGAATAATATCGCAACAAGATTTTAATGTTGCCGTCGAAAATATAAATTTACACGAACAATATCGTAAGTGACATTACTGACCAGAGCTTGACCTACACTAATATAGTAAAATGCATCCAGCTAAATTATAACGAAGCCCTTGGGACTGTTGAAATTTTGTTGAAATAACCAGATAGCCGAAAAAATTAGCTTCCAAATGCGATATAAAAAGTCTCTGATACTTGTTGTTTAATAGAGTTATTAAGGAAAAATGTTTTTTTATTTTTCCTGAACATTTACACTTTTACGATTACCGGATTATTCGCGGGGGGCGTCGACATGTGTTTCTATTCGGTTAATGAATTTTTAAATCATACCTTTGACAAAAATATTCGTAATTAACATTCTAAGTTTGTATTTGTATTTCAACATTATAATTTATATTTTGACACTAAAACCTATATTTTTGACATAATAATGGTTTTCTTTTTATTGACATAATTATTATTTGAATTTTGACATTACAAATAATACTATTTATAAATTTAAATCAATGAAATGTATCAAATTAAAAATATAAATTCATGAGCAACTTCATTAATTTATTAAAACTTTTATTGTAATGTCTATGATTTGCATGCACTTGCTTATTTTATTTTTTCTACACCAGCAATGGTAGTATATGTGACTCTATGTTTAATTTAAGACCTCAATGTACCATATACTTAGAAATAAATTATTATTATTATTATTATTAAATCGTTCCGAAGATAATATAAAATTACAAAATCCATTCACGAACCACATTAGAACATGCTTTGTACGGACGTTTTATCCATTTACCCATATTTCTGTTTTTTGGGATATTGGACAGTTTCAGCGATTGTTTATCATGCCTAAAAGGAAATCACAACTTTCCCGTCAGACATCCCAGAGCAGCTCGAGTACGCCGTACGGAAGAGTCTGCTCTTGAAAATCATCAGCGCCTCTCGAGGAATAGAGAAAATATTTCTCAAGCACGCGCTGGGGAATCTATCTCCGAGCGTTCACAGCGGCTTGCTAATCAAAGCTGGAGAACATCGCAGGCCCGTGCTCGGGAATCTAGCGCTGAACGTGCGCAGCGTCTCAGTGATTTAAGGCAGCATGTCTCTGCAACAAGGGATAGGGAGTCTAGCGCTGAGCGCTCGCAGAGGCTCGCTAGCCAGAGCGCGAGAACATCGCAGACCCGTGCTCGGGAATCTAGCGCTGAAAGTGCGCAGCGTCTTTAGGCAGGAAATAAATCATAGCACTCAGTACTAACCGAACCACACTCATCATTTCATCACAAGAAAATGGTTACCGCCCAACGAAGTGGGCACGGGTCAGCTAGTAATATTATAAAGAGGTAAAATTTGTTTGTAAGTTTGTTTGTAGGGGGTAATCTCCGGAAGTAATGAACCGATTTTAAAAATTCTTTCACTGGTAGAAAGCTACATTATTCGTGAGTGCTATAGGCTATAAATTATAAAGATATCATGCATATTAGCCGAACTATCTCAATTTATGTATAGCCAGGCGGAAAAAAAATGCTCTTACAACAAAGTTATTTGCATGCGCTGCCTTAACAGTTGTATGTAATTGAAAACAATGTATCGCAGCCTGGTCCGCCTTTAATAGTTCTACAAAAAAGTCCGCGACACCATGTTTCTATCTTTTATATTTTAACAGATATTTTAGCTTTTATGTGTTATAAAAAGTATTTTTCGACGTACTTGCCTTTGGACGATTTTTTAAACAACAAAATATTAAACCTTATCGAAAAAAATATTATTATCATCACAAGAACATCATAGAGATACGATTTGCGCAAAACAGTATGTCAATTGGTTAAATCGTTTCGAAGATAATATAAAATTACTAAATCGCAAAACGCCGCCGTTCATTCACGAACCACATTAGAACATGCTTTGTACGGACATTTTATCCATTTACCGATGGTATTTCTGGTTTTGGGATATCGGCCAGTTTCAGCAATTGTTTATCATGCCTAAAAGAAAATCACAACTTTCCCGTCAGACATCCCAGAGCAGCTCGAGTACGCCGTACGGAAGAGTCTGATCTTGAAACTCATCAGCGCCTCTCGAGGAATAGAGAAAATGCAAGCACGCGCTAGGGAATCTAGCTCCGAGCGTTCACAGCGGCTTGCTAACCTAACCTAACCTAACCTAACCAAAGCTGAAGAACATCGCAGGCCCGTGCTCGGGAATCTAGCGCTGAACGTGTGCAGCGTCTCAGTGATTTAAGGCAGCATGTCTCTGCAACAAGGGATAGGGAGTCTAGCGCTGAGCGCTCGCAGAGGCTCGCTAGCCACAGCGCGAGAACATCGCAGGACCGTGGTCGGGAATCTAGCGCTGAACGTGCGCAGCGTCTTTAGGCAGGTAATAAATCATAGCACTCCGTACTAACCGAACCACACTCATAATTTCATCACAAGTTAAAATGTTTACCGCCCAACGAAGTGGGCACGGGTCAGCTAGTCTTTAATAAATGTGATTAATGATATAAACTCAGTTATATTTTTTTACATGAAGACATTGTGCGTAATTTACTGGTACAACTTCAGACATATCAGTTAAC
This sequence comes from Hoplodrina ambigua, assembly GCA_949774945.1. Classification (NCBI taxonomy): domain Eukaryota; kingdom Metazoa; phylum Arthropoda; class Insecta; order Lepidoptera; family Noctuidae; genus Hoplodrina; species Hoplodrina ambigua. The sequence continues at coordinate 1,904,441 of OX458964.1, forward strand.
ACAAAGTCAAAAGTTTTTTCTTTTGTGTCAAATGATACATGTGAAGTTATATTATTATGCACGTAAATAGTACTCAAAATAGGGCATAAAAATGTGTATTATAGTGATACTTCTTCTATCGCGGGGAATTGCGCGGGCACAGGGGACGGCATTACGGGGTATATGCGAGCCGTGCGGGGTCAGTGGCGATAAAGTTTTAGACGGAGAGCACGCATGCGCCTACGCAATGGATCGCTATGGCTCACAACAGATTTTCAGAGCGTACAAACCGCATGCTAAATATATTAAATAAGGACATCGAACACCTTAGCCCTCAATCACCATTTCATGCTGTTAATAATGAGGAAGTTATGCCTCATGTATATTCGTTTTTTTTTTATAATCAAGTTCACAATAAATATCCCGGTATTATAAAAAATATCCATTACTCTGACACTTGCGCTGGGCAGAATAAAAACTCCATGATGGCTACAATGATGCTACTTGCTGTTCATGACCTACCTTATATTACATCCATAGAGCACAAATTCTTGATACCGGGCCATACAAGAATGGAAGTGGATAGTGACCATTCTGCAATCGAAAGAGCTAAAAAACGAACGACTATGAACATCCATCATCCAAGATATTGGGCGCATTAATCCTAACATAAGGAAAACCTGGAAAATTTACCGTAGTTGAGATGACAGAATCTATTTTTTACGATTATAACGAACTAGCAACCCGCCCCGGCTTCGCAAGGGTGCAATGCTGATACATATATAAAATTTCTTTATATACAACGTTCATAGCTTTTTTATCATTAGACAGAAATATTGATCCCGATTTATATTCCAGGGAGGACGACTGCAGCGACAAGTGCTTCCGCTGCGGTCAGCCCGGTCACATGGCCGCCTCGTGCAACGCCGCGCCGCACTGTTTCGCATGTGCGGCTGCTGGCAAGCCGGCCACCGGGCAGGGGAAAGGCCTGCGCCCCGCCCGCCAAGGCCAGGGGCAGGGGTAAGCCCTCCGCTGCCGCCGCCGCTGCCGCTATCGCCGCCGCTGCCGCCGTAGCCTCCGCCGTCGCCGCCGCTGGTGCGGCTCCGCCCTCGAAGAGGGTCCTGGAGGGGGATGCAGGGGACCCCTAATCACGGCTCCATTGCGCCTCCTCCAGGCGAATATCAACTACTGCGCCGCCGCTCAGGATCTCTTGGTCCAGAGCATGGCGCAGTGGCTGATCAACATCGCGGTAGTCGCCGAGCCGTACGATGACGGCCTCGACGGCTCGGTGGTTATAATTTATTTATAATTTATTTATTTATTTATTTGATCTTACAAGCTAACAGGTATACATCCAAAACGCTTACAAGATTAATTTAGGAAACTAATTAATTTAACGAACATAATTAATGATATGACAAAGTAAGTAGTGTTAAATTGGGCTATCTGGATCACAGGAGATCCAGATACCCCAATTTTAACTTCTCGAGAAGTGATTTTGAGTTTTTGAGAACTGATTGTCGTTCTTTCAATAACTTGATCTATTCAGACCGCTTTTCTTAGCAACATCTACAGAACTGATTTCGTTTTCTCTAGAACTGAATCATTCAAACATTTTTGTCTCGATCATTCAAATACGAAGATTCAGATACACACAACTTTAACTACTCGAGAAGCGATTTTTAGTTTTTGAGAACTGATTGCTGTTCTTTTAATAACTTGATCTATTCAAGCCGTTTTTTAGCAACATATACAGAACTGATTTCGTTTACTCTAGAACTGAATCATTCATCCTTTTTGTCTCGATCATTCAAATACTTACTAAAAAATATCCTCTAAAAATCTGTTTGAGAACTGCGGAACGGACATGTTCATAAATCCTACTACTATTATAAAGGCGAAAGTTTGTAAGTATGGATGTATGGATGTATGGATGTTTGTTACTCTTTCACGCTTAAACGGCTGAATGGATCTGGATGAAATTTGGCACAAAGATAGATTATAGTCTGGAATAACACATAGGCTACTTTTTATCCCGGGAAAATGTACGGTACCCGTAGGATAACACATCAACTGTGACGCGGACGAAGTCGCGGGCAGAAGCTAGTCTTCCATAATACTCAATGATAAATAATTAATCAATTTTTATTATAACTTAACAATACTAGAAACAGTTTACTTCTCGAAAACTGGTGTCTGTTTCTGATTGATACTAATTTAAACATACGGTATACTGAATCAGTTGCTCTCGCTCAGCACGCAGCAACTCTATAAAGTATGTATGATGAGAACTTATCATATCGAGAATTGAAATATATTTATTTATTTATGGGTAATATAATAAGAATAATTATATTCTTACATATCAAGGTATTGTAGTGAATCTTTTAACAAATAAAACAAAATTTATATCTAAGCATTTATTTCTTTAATTCTCTAAATTATTTTGAATTTTTTGAATTAATTCATTTGCGGATTTGTAAATATCATCAAATAATACATGTTTTACGACATGCTGCGCACACAACTCCGCTTTACATTTGCAGAGGGTGTCTTCCCGGTCCATGAAATCTTTGGCATCATATATTTCAATGCGTACAACCTTGAATCCCAGGGCAGGTTTTTTTATAAATGTATACGAAGTCACGTTGTTATCTTCACCATTTGGTCTTTTAAGATGCAATCGATCCCCCTTGTTTCTTTCTGAATGTACTGCTTCCATGGGAACAAAGTTGAATAATGGTTCTTCTGAATCCTGAAAAAATAAAATTTAAACAATGAGATATGCATCGCGACAGTTCCAAAGTTGAATCGAGAGAGAAGAAAACAGTGTTCATAATTTTATAATAAGTATTGCGAAACAAATATAGCAATCACGGTACGAGGTGACTTATATACATTAGAAAAAAAGTGGAATATTTATAAGTACGTAGATAAAATTGTGTATTACATATATAACATACACAAAATACAAAAAATACAATAAATGTATGTATGTGTAAAAAGTACAATAAAATACTTACCGAATTCATAATTTAACAATTTCTGTCACACACGGCTTACACGTACCAAATATTATTAAAGAATAACAACTAAAGAATAACATACTCTAGTCTGTAGTTTAAAGCTTCATTTTGGAACATTTTTTGTCTTTGTTACTCACCTTTGTACAGTACACCGACACATAGCTACACATTTCCAATAAAACATGGTCTCACATTGTATATGCTTCCCGTGTAATAATGGTTCAGTTTATACTGGAAAGTTCAGCTTGTTGTGTCGTTGTGTGTGCATTGATTTAGGATTTGAAAATAGACTCACTCCTTATTTAGACTTTGTGTAGACTTAGTAGCGCCAGAGAGGCGTCGGATGCAATCTGAGCCTGCCTGTGTTTACAAATTTCTCTAGTAATAAATTAATAAGTGTCGTACGAATGTACACCCATAGTAATGTATTGTAATGAACGACTTTTTTCATAAATTAAATGCAAAGCAAAACCACGTGAAACTAGTCGTATATTCATTGCGTATTATTGCTACCTTAGCAATATTTTTAGAATTCCGTCGGGGAGGTATCATCCTCGTTGAGCAATGACTAATCTCAAGTTATTCGAACATTGATTAATATAAATCATAAGGAATTAATGTGGACAGAACCCTCATTCGTATAAGTAGTCAAACTTGACATAATTTTCCTTCTGGTCATCATTTTTTTACACACACGTATAGGGATGAAATACTAATGCGTTCACACTAATGAAGTATTGGTGCCTATTAATAGAGATGTTAAATTCTATGGTTCAATACTTTCTGCTTAGAGCTGCTAGTAAACACTTCAAGTTACGTACGTGTTTGTGACAGTGCATATACTCATCAAGAAGTATTAGTTTTTCTAGTGAAATAACTATTCAATAACTTCATCATCAAGAAGTATCAGTTTTCGAAACAACTATTCGATAAATTCATCAGTTCATTATGTAAGTATTATTTTAATGTTATTTACTTGTTAAAAGCCTCAATCAATATTGAACACAATATAACATGTTTTTCAACCATTTAAACCGAGTGATTGTGGGTTCGATTCCCACACAGACTAGTTGATATTTGTCTGGTCTGAATATTTTTGTAATACGTTTCTCACTACTATTAATTTAAATGTGATGTGTCTTATCATATAAATTTATCATATAGGTTTATTACTAGCCTTCGAACTATCGACTTCATTCCCAATAACAACATCTTTGGTATTTCAGTTTTAGAATTATAGTTTAAATATCTTAATTAATAAATATAACAATGAATATAATAACCGAAAATTATAATAATATTTATAATTTTTATTAATATATTTTTAATAATAGGTATTTATAATTGTATTTTATAAATCAATTGTCGTAGTTTTTTGTAATGTTTAAACATAGATCAAAAACTTCTATCAACTTAAAATGCTAAAAAATAGTTTTAGATAAAATCTAAATTTGAATAGGTTCCACTATCATATGCGTATTTACATCTAAATACAGTGTCAAATAAATTATCATGTATTTTTTTCTTTACAGGTCGAAACTTGTAGACGACATTTACCCAACGGACGAGGTGTCATCCGCTGAAGAGCCGGAAAAGAAGCGGGTCGAAAAAAAGAGCACGAAGAAGAGATCTCATCGCTCAGAGCCGTCGAGCAGTGGTGTACGCACCGGCGGCGGTGCCAGCGCTCGCTCCGACCGGGACATTAAGCGGGCTAAAGCCGAGAAAAGGAGCAGCGCGGCGGCTCTGTTTGGCTCTGATAGTGAAGATGATCACACTTCTCTTGATAACGAAATCGGTAAAAAAGTACCCCCTTTAACTTCTTATGTAATGAGACGCGTTACGAATGGATATTCGCGCCAATCTAATGCATTAAAACCGGGGACACATTTCATTGAGTTAAAAATATACAAATGTGAGGAAATAGAAAATGTGTCCCCTATGAATAGGTGGCGTCATGCAATTGTTACCGTAAAGAATAGAACAGATATTGATACCGAAAGTTGGCGTCACTTATCTGCTTATTTGAGTGCCATTCGTAAAGAATTTAAAAACTACCCCTCTATGATTATTAATTCTTATAATTAATTAAATAAAACATAATAGCATACATTAATAGCTGTGTAGTTTAACTATGCATAACTACACACATTATATAACTATTATACTATATAACATTTCTAGTAAAACAGTTTTATGATTTATAAAATAAAACTATGTATTCGTTAGGTGTAAGAGATATAGTGGGTTTAAGGTTTCTTTTTGAACCCATAACATTTAGATAAATAGTGAAATATTATTGTATAAATATATACATAATAATATATTATTCTTCTTGTTACTTATTAAATAATAAAATATTCTTATAAATTTTTAATTGTTTACAGTTACCCTACATCATGAGGATGAACCCGATAAAATTAATTTTATGTTATGTGAGAAATGCAATTTAAGAATATTAAAACGAAAATTCAAAAATCATACCAGATCTAATTTACATAAGTCGAACTGTCTATTGAGTACCGAATTTGAAAGTATTAAAATAATTGCTACTGCATTTAAGAATAGAATAGTTACATACAGACTAAGTCCACTACAGGAAGACGAGCACCTCACACCAGAGGCGTTCCTGTGCTATTATAAGAATGATATAAATAGAATTATTGAACTATCATTAGCAAAACATAAGTGTATCAAAGTTAATTTTGAGCTATTTGCTTATTTTATTTTACCCAAGTCAGATGAACAACAGCTTAAATCATTTAATACAAAATTTGAAATTGTATGCTGTAGTACAGATATAAATTGTATGATTATTAAAATAATAAATATTTTGGTAGAAAAAATGATTGCATTTGAACACTGCGAGTCCGGTTGGTCATTTTTTAAAGTAAATCATTTAGAAATTAATATAAATAAATATTCACCTATGAAAGGAGGTAGTTATTTAGAATTACCTTCAGTTATAAAAAATACTAAAAGTTGCATAAACATTAAAAACGATGATAAATACTGTTTGTTATGGAGCATCGTAGCTTCGCTGTATCCTGCTAGAAGTAACGTATGTAGAACTACATCCTATCCTCATTTTTCAGAAGTTCTCAATATTGAAGGGATCACATTTCCGCCTACTATTAATGATTTGAAACTTTTAGAGAAACAAAATCCTGATTTAAGTATCAATGTTTACGGACTAGATAAAAAATGTAATGTTACTGGGCCTCTTTATTTGAGTAGTTTAAAGAAAGTTAATCATATAAATTTATTATATATAGAAAAAGAAGAAAAGGGTCATTACTGTCTTATTAAAGATCTCCCCCGACTAGTAAGACGTCAAATTACTAAACATAATGGAAAACTAGAGTTTTGTGATTCATGTTTACAGTTTTTTGCAAGTAAGTCTCGATATAATTCCCATAAATGTTCTGAAATTTTAGCAATATTACCAGGTGAAAATAGTAAATTAAAGTTTCAGCACTATGAAAGAAAATTAAAAATTAATTTTATAGTATACGCAGATTTCGAAAGCATATTGTTAGATTGTGATACAAAATCAAGTGTTAATAATACAACTAACATAAAATTGCATCAACCGTCATCTTTTGGTTATTATATTTGCTGTTCTCATGATTGTAGCTTGAATAAATATGTTTGGCATAGAGGTCCAGACTGTATTGAAATATTTATAAAAAACTTAATTAGAGATGTGAAACGAATCTATAGAATATTATCAAATAAAAAGTCTTTGTCTTCATTATCTGAAGAGCAAAGAGACAACTATGATATGGCCAATGTATGTCATATCTGCGAACAGCCTTTATTAGGAGATAAAGTTCTTGATCACGATCATATTACTGGTGAGTATCGCGGCGCAGCGCATACTCATTGTAATTTAACTTACAAAGTATGTCCATTCATTCCAGTAGTTTTTCACAATTTATCTGGATATGATAGTCATCTTTTTATAAAAGAATTAACTAACTATGAGGGCGACATCAAGGTAATACCTAAATCGAAAGAAAAATATATGTCGATAACGAAAAACATCTATTATGAAAAGTTGTCTCGCCACATACAAATAAAATTTATAGATTCATTTCAATTTTTAAGTTGTAGTTTAGATACATTATCAAAATCTTTAACAAAAGAAGAAAATGTACATCTTGCCAGTGAATTCAGAAATTATGATCAATTCGTGTTACTGAAAGAAAAGGGTGTTTTTCCTTACGAGTACATTGATTCGTGGGCTAAATATGATGAAAAGGAGCTTCCAGCTAAATATACATTTTTTAATAGTTTAACATCAGAGCATATAACAGATGCTGAATACCAACGTGCACAAAAAATTTGGAATGTTTTTAAGATTGATACTCTTGGTAGATATAATGACTTATATTTAAAGAGTGATGTATTATTACTTTGTGATATATTTGAAAAATTTAGACAAATGTGCTTGAAATATTACAAATTAGACCCAGCTCATTATGTATCTTCACCTGGCTTAAGTTGGGATGCTATGCTTTTATACACAGGAGTTCAATTAGATTTGATTTCTGATTTGGAAATATACGAATTATTAGAAAATGGAATACGTGGCGGTTTGGCTCAATGTTCACTTCGATATGCCAAATCTAATAACAAATACCTACCAGATTATGACGTAACTGAACCTTCTTCTTTTTTAATATATCTTGATGCTAATAATTTGTACGGGCATGCCATGACCAAAAAGATGCCGATATCAAACTTTTATTTATTAAATGAAAATGAAATATCAAAATTTGATCTGTTTAACGCCGCAGATGATGCAGATTATGGTTATATTTTAGAAGTAGATTTATGTTATCCACATCACTTGCACGATTCTCACAGTGATTTACCTTTTGCGCCCGAAAAAATAATACCTCCAGGCGGAAAAACTTATAAACTAATAGCAAATTTATATGATAAAACCAAATATGTTATTCACTATACAAACTTAAAACAATGCATAAAACATGGATTGATTTTAAAAAAGATCCATCGTATATTAGCTTTTCGTCAAGACTGTTTTCTGAAAAAATACATTGATTTGAATACTCAGTTACGTCAAACATGTAATTCAACATTCGAAAAAGACTTTTTTAAATTACTAAATAATGCTATTTTTGGTAAAACAATTGAAAATAGACGAAAACAAAAAGACGTGAGGTTAATATCACAATGGGCAGACACGAAAAATTTAACGAATAAAAATGTAGGTGCTGAAAAGTTAATTTCAAAACCAAATTTAAAAAACATCTATATATTAAATGAAAATTTTGTAGTTATTCAATTGAATCAGGAAAAAGTAACCTTAGATAGGCCAATATATATTGGTTTTACTGTTTTAGAATATGCAAAACAACATTTGTATCAGTTTCACTATGATTTTATTAAAAATAAGTATAAAAATCAAACAATGCTTTGCTACACAGATACCGATAGTCTACTTTATTATATACATACTAATGATTTTTATGCTGATATTAGTCAAAATATTTCACAATTTGATACTAGTAATTTTTCTGAAGATAACCCTTATGGAATTTTAAAAATGAATGCAAAGGTTCCTGGTTTATTTAAAGACGAACTAGGAGGTGATGTAATTTCTGAATTTGTTGGGCTTAGAGCTAAATTATATTGTATAAGCAGTGTTAAAACACATATAAAGAAAGCAAAAGGCATTACGAAGAATGTAACAAGAAAATTATCATCAGCTAACTACAAGACAGCCTTGTTGAATGACAAGACATATAAACATAAAATGATGATTATAAAATCGATGAAACATGTTCTGTATACCCAAGAAATTAATAAAGTAGCATTAAATAGAAATGATGACAAAAGGCAAATTTTACCAAACCAAATATATACTTTACCTTGGGGGCACTACAAATCTATCAAATGAATTTAAGATTATGTTGTATGTATAACTGCGCTACATTTAATTTAATCTATATTTAAATGTATTTTAATCATTAAGAATGAGAAAAAATATATTATTCATATACAACCTTATATTTTGTTTACTATATTGTAATTATAATTGGATTACATAAATATGGTTATAGTTCAAACATAGATATAAGTACATATTTAGCATATAACATGTTTTATCATACTTAAATAAAATACTTTTTACCTACAAACCTGTTTTTATTTATGTTACCTTTAAAAATAAAATTAAAAAAAGAATATATTAATCTGTGATAAGAATAACATCATTCTTGCAAAGGTGGCATACTTGAATTAAATTTATTTTTAATTCGTCCTAATATTTTGCATATTATGTATATATGTGAATGCTAAACAGTATTTGATTTAATCGACAAGATGAAGTTGATCAAGCAACCCATATCCCTAAATGTTAATAATATAAGATTAAGTGACTCTACCCACTACATCAGACATAGCACTTTATTGCCGAATACCATTCGCTGTATAATATGTGGTCCGTCGAACTGTGGTAAAACGAATGCTATGATTAGTTTACTGCTGCATGAAAATGGGCTCAAATTTAGAAATCTGTATCTTTACTCGAAAACTTCTTTTCAACCTAAATACCGTTTCTTGACTGAAGTATTGAGACGAGTACCGCAGGTTAATTTCTACGAGTTCAATGATGATAAAGATGTCATTTCTCCGAGTGAAGCTTTAACAAATTCTGTATTTATTTTCGATGATGTTGCTTGCGAAAATCAAATAAATATCCGCAATTATTTCTGTATGGGTAGACATAAACAAATAGATTGTTTCTATTTATCTCAAACTTATTCAAAAATTCCGAAGCAACTGTTACGAGACAATGTTAATTTTCTTATTATATTCAAACAAGATGATGTAAATTTAAAGCATATTTATGAAGAGAACGTTAGTTCTGATTTACAATGGAAAGAGTTCAGAAATCTTTGTCATACCGTTTGGAGTAAACCTTACAATTTTCTACTTATTAATAAAGAATCATCATTAAATAACGGTAGGTATAGACAGAATTTTGATATGTTTTTTAAATTTGACTGACTGTTTATATGTACATATAAGTAAAAACATGCAAAATTAAATTCAGTATAATTTGATCTTTAGCTTAATACAGGTGTTATAATAGGCACAACATGGAGAAAAATATTAAAATAGAATTAATGAAGTCTGTAGATTCCATAAAGAAGAAAATAAAACAAATGAAAAACCAGGAACACTTAATGAACTTGTCACTTGACAAAATGTTAAAACCTGTCACAGATCCCCTTAAAACCCTAGTTGATTCGAGCAAAACAATGGAAAAAATACAAAATGTAGAAAATACACACTCTAATTTTGAAGACATGGAATCGGATGACATTAATAATACTAGCTCATCTACAAAGTTTGAAGAATGCTGCGATCCAGAACTGAATTCTATACAGTTCGTTAAAAAGTCTCCCCAGACAGAACTACTGGAAGATTTAGAAATATCATTAGAGGGCTGTGATATCCATGATATTTATGATGGGGTAAATATACCATTTGGAATAAGGAGTGCAAACAAAAAATTACTAATGGGTAATTCAATAGTTTCATTTTCTAAAATAGATAGTGTGAATGATGATAATGTCATTTTAATTAAAGTTGGTGACAAAAGCTACAATTTAACCCCTGGTTTAAAAGAACTCTTACTTCGAAGAAAACCTGATTTGAAACTAATATCGAGCAAAGATAAACTTGTCTATAAAGATATGTTGCATTATACAAATGCACATAAGAGAGATTTCAATCCTAATGGACAAATTAGAGGTGATAAAGGTATAAAATATCGTGAAATAATTAGACCATTGTTTTCTGAATCGTTAAACAATAATATTATCACTAAATTTGGAGGAAGCTTACCAACGCTAAAGAAATACAAAAATAACACTGACTTGGTATATTGGGATGATCCTAACGAACTGGTTGAGAGATTGAAACTATTAATTGCTTCCCGAGATGCTGGTAATACTAACCATGATAATGAAATTTTATCAATAATCGAAGAATTAAAAGAAGCTGATATAATTAAATAATAAATACTCATAATAATATGCTTTTTATTCAGTATAATAGCTGAGTTCAAGACAAGTATACTGAATTGTGAACATGAGCAAAGCTGACGTGGTAAACGAAATTCATAAAAATGCGAGGGTGAACTATCCACGAAGACATGTTATCATGAAAGATATAGATGACTTGTGGCAAGCAGACTTAATTGATATGCAATCAATTTCAAAAGAAAATAAGAATTACAGATATATTCTTGCCGTTATTGATACATTTTCGAAATATGCTTGGGCCTTTCCTATGAGAAGTAAAACCAAAGATGATGTGTGTAACTCTTTCAAAACTTTGTTGGATAAAGGGCGTGTTCCTAAAAATCTGCAAACGGATAATGGAGCTGAATTTTATAATAACAAATTTCAGAAGCTTATGAAATCATATAATATTAACCATTATTCAACCTTCTCAACAAAAAAGGCTTCAATAGTTGAACGATTCATCAGGACATTGAAATCTAAAGTTTATAAGGAATTTAGTTTAAAAGGCAATTACAATTGGATAAATAATACCCTAAATGACGTCATTTACAAATACAATCACACTCACCATCGCACTATTAATGAAATCCCTGCTAATGTGGACAATATTAATAAAAAAATGATATTAGAAAGGTATTTAAAGTTGCATAAAAAATATAATTTAAAAAGCAAGTACAAAGTAGGTGATTATGTGCGTATCAGTAAATACAAAGGAACATTTGAAAAAGGTTACACTCCCAACTGGTCAACAGAAATATTTAAAATTCGTAAAATACAAAAAACAACTCCCATAACTTATTTAATTGAAGATACTATCAGAGGTCACCCTATTTTAGGCGCATTTTATACGCAAGAACTTCAAAAAACAAAACATCCTAATGTATATTTAGTTGAGAAAGTTCTTAGAAGAAAAGGTAACAGAGTTTTAGTAAAATGGTTAGGTTTGTCTTCGGCTGAAAGCAGTTGGATTGATAAATCGAATGTAATATTATAAATAATATTAGCAACAAACTTGAATCGATAACTATTTATTAAAGTATTCAAACCGGAATCATCAGTCTTATAATGTGTTTTGGAGAGAGTAGTCTACTCAATTGGCTTATTAATAATTTACCATTTGAATTACACTTACCAGGATATAATTACTATGGTCCTGGCACTAAATTAATAAAAAGGCTTGCACAAGGAGATAACGGCGTAAATAAATTGGACGAATATTGCAAAGATCACGATATTGCATATCACAAGTCATCAAACTTGAAAGATCGACATAAGGCTGATTTAATTTTGTTAAAAATGGCGAAAGAGCGAGCGTTTGCTTCCGATGCTAGTATAGGCGAAAGACTCGCGGCACGGTTAGTAAGGAAGGCTATGTCAGCAAAAATTAAAACTGGTTCTGGTTTGAGCAAAAAGCGTTTTCCAAAAGTTACATCTGGAAAAGGATTAAAAAGTAAATTAAAAACTGTTATTACAAAAGCAAAAAGACACATAAAAAAATTAAAACCTAAGAGCTCCTCTTCCCCCCGGACCTCGACCACGAGTAGACGTATTATAAGTTCACGTTTGTTTATTATTCCTTAATAAAGTAAATTAAAATCTAAATTCATAAATCCAGTACAAAAAATAGGAGTGCATAAGTAACCAGGAGTACGAGTCAAACTGTCGCCACGCCGCGCCGCGCCGTGAACACACTACACTTGGACGTTCGTGTGTGCTTCCTGCTGCCGTGTGTGAGTACCTGCTGTACCTAAGTACGAGTGAACACAAAATTGAATAATCAACCTGTCTTGCTCGGCCGCACTCACACGAGCCAAACCTATGACCACACCAACGTCAACTCATGTATTCCTGGTATTGCTGAACATCGTATTTTGATACGCGGATACCTCTGTCAGTGAACTTCGTGGAGAAGAATTTCCTCGGCCTGTGGATGTTTGAATCATCGCGCCATTTATGTTCCTGGCTTATTTATTATTGTCAATAACACTAATATAATATATCAACCTCCAGACAGTCAATGCGAGCCTGGTACTTGTAAAGATGTTTCTGGGCTTGTAATAATACGAAAAGGAAACCATTCTGTCAACAAGCCACTAATAGGTAAACCACTACAATCTTGTGCGATCCTGGTGACTCATATACCACCATACTTACGGTGACACTAGTCACACTACCTCCGGACCTTTCCTGTAATTATACGTGCGTTGTCAAGTTCTTCAACGAAACATGCTCTCCTAGTACTTGAAGATAGTTAACACAACTAAAATTTGAGATCTACTTATAAATTATATGTTAACAAGTACTCCTACAAGGTACTGCTCTCCTGGTACCTGAAGACAAATTGATACACACAAAAAAATTGGCACCTATTTGAATCTCGCGCCATCTGGATATCCGAATATTGATAAATTACATTAATTATAACACCAAGTCCTTCTACGAGCTTTTGCTCTCCTGGTACTTGAAAACAGATAAACACCTAATTTGGCCTATTTGAATTTCGCGCCACTTGAACTTCGCGACACTAATAAATTACAACAAGTCTTCCTACGAGTTTATGCTCTCCTGGTACTAGAAGACAGATTATACATACAAAAATCCTTTTTGGATTTCGGACCGGATATCTGAACATATCTCATTCTCATCCTACCTCTCTGTGGTCTCCTGGTGTTCACAAACATGAATAAGTCCCTGTCTGAATCAAACTTGAACGACCAATCAATAACTGAACCAAATGTTACTACTCCTCCAAACTTTGTTTTTGGTCGTGCTAAAAAGAGAAAAGAACACGACAGTCCTTCTGAAATAAGACCGTCTACCCCCAAAACAGATTTAAATGACTTGTATGTATTCAAGGAAGAAATGCGAGAGATGTTTGCCTCCTTACTTGCAGCCCAGCGACAAGAATTTAATAGCATTAACCCCACTTTGAAGAAAATTCAAGAAACCAATGCCAAGATTGAGGCTTCTATTGAATTCTTACAAAAAGAAAACACTGAATTGAGAAAGAAGATTGAGAATTTAGAACAACAGAAAAAAGAAGATGCGAAATATATTTTCACCCTGGAGGACAAACTTGAACACTTACAGAAAAACTATAGAAAAACCAGCATCGAAATTAAAAATGTGCCGAAGCTGGAGAAGGAGACAAAAGATGAGCTGATTAAATATGCTAGGAGCTTATCCACCACCGTTGGTGCAAACATAACGAATGCGGACATTAAGGACATATACAGAGTTCGTGTACAACATAGAAATGTTACCAATGCACCTATAGTAATAGAATTGACATCAACTCTGATAAAGTCTGACATACTGCAGAAATGTAAGGACTTTAACAAAAAGAACAAAGAAAAACTCCGCGCAAAACACCTCGGATTTGTTGTTAACGAAGAAACTGCTGTATTCGTCTCTGAGCAATTGACACCTAAGGCCTCACGATTATACTTTCTCGCACGGGATCTTATAAAATCAACTGCATTTACCTTCTGTTGGACGGCCTATGGAAACGTATACGTTAAAAAGGACGAAAACTCTAAAACTATAACCATCACTAATGAAGCTCAAATCCAACAGCTTTTTAACAATATGTGACTAGCTTTCGTTTTCCTTATAGTTTGTATTAATATTTTTTGTAATCCTTTTATCTCAGTACTGGTACGTACAACTTACATAGTATGTCTACACACTTTAAACAAACGTAGCACAAACACACTAAATACAGATTTTTATACATTACAAACCACTCACATTCTTCACATTCACATTCTCCCATGCTCGCACATAACAAACACTTCTAACACTATTTACACATGCATACTAGCACTACTAAATAAAACTAACATTATTTGTTACTATATCTCCTCTTGTCCACTTCAGTGGCATGTGACCACTTCTCCACAGATTGAAACCCAGTATGAAACCCTACAGATAAATGGCAAACAATATCAGAAACCTAAATGAATTAGACGAAATCGTGGTAGCAAAATCGGTTTCATGTGACATTGCGAATCTAAACAAACATATAAAATATACCAAAACTGATTTAACGTTAATCCAACAAAATATAAGAAGTATTTATTGCAACCTTGACAACTTTGAAGCCTCACTCTCGGATCTCATCCCAGAAATAGACGTCATTATATTTACAGAATGTCGCCTCAACATAAAAAAACCCATCCCGTCTATAAGAAACTACTCACATTTTGCTACCATGCATAATTGTAATCAAAATGATGGTGTGATCATATACGCTAAATCTAAGCTGAATCCAGTTTTTAAGGAACATATCTTGGATAATGCCTCGTGCGTACAGTTAAACATATGTGGATGTACTATCCTGGGAATATACCGATCACCTTCACATCAGAATGCAACTAGATTTATTACCTCACTCAATACACTTTTAGACACTATCAAATTCAATCGGAATATTATAATATCTGGTGACATAAATATTAATCTAATTTTGAAAGATAATGAATCATCTTATGAATGTAGTAATCGGGCCTCATACCTTACTATGCTATCTTCACACGGACTTCTCCCAGGACACATAATTCCCACACGTGAATATAGTTGTCTAGATCATTATATTTTAAAAATAGACAAAACCAAACTCTCAGCTAGTATTGCAGTATTAAATACTACCATAACAGATCATGCATCGGTATTCATGAGCTTATCTAAAATAAAAAAATACTGTTCTCCATCTGTCAAGACCTTTATTGATTTTAATGCAGCTGCTGAAAAGCTTATACACCATAACCTGTCCACATTATTACTAAGCGACGACCCTAACTTTGTGATCGAACAATTGACTAATAAACTTCAATCATCCCTGGAAGAGAGTGTTAAAGTAAAGAGGATCTGTAGCAAGCAGCGCATTATTAAGCCCTGGATCACCAGTGGTCTTTTACGTTGTATCAGAAACAGAAACAAAATGCAACTAAAATTAAAGTCTGATCCGTGTAACGAAACATTAAAAATTACATTTACCAGGTACCGTAATTACTGTAGCAAATTAATTAAAAGACTAAAGCGCAAATATGAATCTGAACTGCTAAAAACTAATATTAAAAGCTCTAAAGATCTATGGAAGTCTATTAAACAAATATCGCATCTTAATACATCTAAAATAGGAAGTTATGATTTACTTAGTACTCGTAATTCTCCTATAGAATCAGTTAACTGTGTGAATAGCTATTTCGCCAGTGTCGGTAAGCGCCTTGCAGAAAGCATCCAAAGTGGGCCCTCACATCCGGTTGATGGCCTAGTATCTGCCCCAAAAATTCAACAGTCTTCATTTGTGCTTCTGGAGACTGACCCATGGGAGGTAGACTGTGTTATATCAAACTTGAAAACTGACAGTGCTTCCGGTTGGGACGGTATCCCGACTGGGTTCGTTAAATTGATTAAACCACTCGTTGCTCCCATTATCAGCCATCTTGCCAACCTCTGCTTCCGAAAAGGTATATTCCCGATCTTGCTTAAAAAATCCATCGTGACACCGGTTTACAAGGGTGGTGACAAAAGAGATATTAATAATTATCGACCTATTTCAGTCTTGACCGTTATCTCAAAAATTATTGAAAGGCTTATCAACTCACGCCTTATTACCTATCTCGAAAAATATAATATTCTATCAAAATCACAATTCGGGTTCAGAAAAGCAAAATCCACAGAAGACGCTATAACAGGACTGACCTCCTTGGTGACGCAGTATATAGACCGTGGAGTAAAATGTCTCACAGTCTTCTTAGACTTGAAAAAAGCTTTCGATACTGTATCTGTCCCCACCCTTGTAAAAAAGATGGAACATGTGGGCATTAGGGGTATGCCGCTAAAACTCTTAACTGACTACCTAAAAGACCGTACTCAAAGCGTTAAAATTGACAGCTTCACAAGTTCTGACACTAAAATTGAATTCGGCGTGCCTCAGGGAAGCGTCTTAGGGCCCACGTTATTCTTAATATACTTAAATGAATTAACGAATCTCAAGATAGACAAAGGGCAAGTGTTTTCATATGCAGATGACACTGCCATTGTGTTTAACGGTGCTTCCTGGGACTCCGTCTTTGAAGCTGCTGCGAACGGTCTTTATAAGGTTGCAAACTGGCTTAAATCAGCTCTTCTTACTCTAAACATAGCCAAAACAAACTACATTTGCTTTGCAATAAATAAGCGTACACTCCCCCCCCCAAACTTAAAACTAAGTATTCATTCCTGTGACCTTAACAATATTAAGCATTGTGGTTGCGAAGAGATCGGATGTGTCAAATCCACTAAATACCTTGGAGTTATTCTGGACAACCGACTTTCTTGGCACCCTCAAATCGAAGCTGTAAATGATAGGATCCGGAAACTCATTTGGGTTTTTAAAAAGCTGAGACATGTCACCTCGCAAGATCTCCTAAAACGTATCTACATTGCATTGGCACAATCTGTTATGAGTTACTGTATAGCTATCTGGGGCGGAGCTACCAAAATTAAATTTCTCGAAGCAGAAAGAGCCCAGAGATGCTTGATAAAGACTATGTTTTTTAAGCCCTTTAGATTTCCTACTGACGAATTATACCTAAGTCATAAAATACTGTCACTAAGAAAACTTTATATTGTCAATTCAGTACTTAAACTACATAAAACATTACCTTACGTACATAAAGCCCACACAGGTAGAAGAAAATGTAATGTGGCCACCGCTCCTCCCTGTAAAACTCTATTTGCCAGGCGTCAATTTCTTGCACACTCTGCCTACCTTTACAATAAGCTTCACGAGAAATATACAATATATAATCTGCGACTCCATAAATGTAAACAAATAATACTCCAAGAACTTGAGCCGCTTGGGTACAACGAAACAGAGAACTTATTATTTAAATTCGAACGTTAGGATAATACTCATAATTTCTAGTAGTACTTACCGATCATCGCTTACATCGCAGGGGTGGACAACTCCGAATAAGAGCATAATTATTCTCGCAACTATATCACACACACATATACAAACACACCCTCGCACACACCCTTACGCACACATACTTACATTCATCCATAGACACACATACACATACACTCACATAAACACACACAGTACCATACCAGTATCATTTAGTTATCTAAATAATTTTGTTCATGCTTTCGTTTACTATAGTTATATGAAATAGTTTAATTTATTTTTAAAGACCTATCGTATGACCGCAATATTTAGTCCTAAGGAAGAGCGGGACGACCCAACACAAGCATTACTACATGCTTCCCGGGCAGTTCCGGCAACTAAATAGTATTGTATAAGCAAAGTTATAGAAATAAACTATTTTTATTATTTATTTATTTAAGAGCAAGAAAATGGCTATAGAATTAGCTATTGCTGCTACCAGAGAATTAGCTGATGATTCATCGATTAAGCTCCCTCGTGTTATTCCTATTCCAAAAACTGGGGGAGTACTACCTCTGATTCCTATTTTTGCGGGATTATCAGCGGTGGGAGCTTTAGCAGGCGGTGCAGCTGGTATTGCCAAAACCATAAATGAATTCAAAATGGCTAAAAAGCTGTATGAGGAATCGAGGAGACACAATGAAAAAATGGAAGCTCTATGTATCGGGAAAGGACTACACCTTAAACCACATAAAAGCGGCCTTGGAATTTTCGTATCAAAAGAAAAAAACTAAGATATCGGCTACCCAAACGGGCCTTAACTAACTTTGACATTTTAAAGTATGGAAATAGAATTCCTTATTTTAGAGGTGTCTTTATGAGAGATGAGCTCCCTAAATATCCATATAAAAAAGAATGTGGAGTTATTAATTTAGATAGTTCTAAAAATACTGGTTCTCATTGGGTAGCCTATGCAAAATATAATGATTATGTTGAGTATTTCGATAGTTATGGAAATCTTAAACCTCCAAAGGAATTTATAAAATATGTAGGTTCTAACATTCAATATAATTATGAAAATATACAACGTGATCACCCCTTCAACTGTGGACATCTATGTTTAAATTTCCTAAAGAATTTTTGGTATAATCAAGAAATAAAATAAACAGGCTCATTTAAAAGAGCTCAGTATGCAAGCATGTCTACTACGGTTACCATCTCTGGAAATAAATCAGAACTGGTCTCGTATTTTCAACCACCTCTTCATTTAACTGATAAATACGAGTGCGGTTTACTATACTTTTCAGTATTAAAAACAAGGCCGAATGTGCCCGTTAATAACAGCAGTTTACCAGCTGTAATCAGAATTGAATGTGATCTTGTGTGCGGTTCATATTACAACGGATTACCGACTCATTTTATTCATGAATTCATATCTAATACTGCTTCGAGTCAGTACACAGAAATACCCCAGAACGTTATTTACTTCCCAGTGAACAAAAATATAATTTCATCTATATCTATTAGGATTGTTGATCAACTTGATAACTGTATTAACTTTGGTGAAGAACATATTCAATTGCGCCTTCATTTAAGAAAAACAAAATGATAGTTTATTATAAAAACACTCCTGTGAAAATCAGACGTCTTATTCCATCTACGACCATTAAGGTGCATAGACGTAAGAAAAAAGTCAAGAAATTGAGTGAAGCAAATAAAGCTTTTCTTAAAGCTCTAGGTTTTAAAGTATGAATATACTACAAATTACTGAATTACCTCACTTCGATAGTTCGATTGAAAGCTATGAAGTCCACACATACAATCCCTACACTAACAGCTTTAGAGAAAACGATGAAATCAGAATTCCCATACACCAACAAGACATATACGTGTTACCATCAGCCAGTTCAATTTACGTCGAGGGTCAAGCAAAGTTCTTCGACAAAGATGGAAAACCGATTAAGAAAAATATTACGTTCAGTAACAACCCTGTTATGTTTTTGTTTCAAGATATCAGATACGAAATAAATGGCATTGAAATAGATCGCATTAAAAATTCTGGAATAACGTCGACAATAAAGTCATACGTTTCAATGAATGATGGAGAAAATAAAGTTGCTGCTCTGTGGGGTTGGAACCTAGATGGATTCAAAAGTGATGGTCATTTTAGTGCTATTGTACCTCTTAATAAGATTTTAGGATTTGCGGAGGATTACAATAAAATTGTGATAAATTGTAAACATGAACTTATTTTGAACAGAAGTAACTCTAACTTAAACAGTATCATAGCAACTGATGATATTGCGAATTTTCAAATAGACATACAAAGATTGCAATGGCGTGTACCACATATAAAAGTGTCAGACCGTGAACGACTGACACTACTAAAACACTTGGAGAGAGATAAACCTATTCAAATAGCGTTTCGAAATTGGGATTTATATGAGTATCCTTTGCTCCCTAAAACTACAAAACATTCTTGGTCAGTTAAGACTGCATCGCAATTAGAGAAACCTCGATATGTAATTTTTTGCTTGCAAACCAACAGAAAAAATAATAAAACCAAAGACAGTTCTCTGTTTGATCATTGTGGGGTTACTAACGTAACACTATTTTTGAATTCACAGTATTATCCTTACGAGCCTCTAAGCTTAAATTTTTCTGAGAACAAATACAATATATTATATGAAATGTACGTGAAATTTCGTCAGTCGTATTACAATTGTCCTGCAGACCCCTTGCTTAATTTGGTTGATTTCAAGGAGAAAGCCCCTCTCTTTATTATAGACTGTTCAAGACAAAACGATAGTTTGAAAACAGGCCCCGTAGATGTACGGTTGGAGATTGATTGTTCAGCACCAATACCAGATAACACAACTGGATATTGTTTAATTATTAACGATCGACTTGTGGAATATAAACCTTTAAGTAACATAGTGCGCAGATTATCATGACAGCCATTGTAGATGTTCAAGGTTTTAAAACAGAAACAAATGAATTTATAATTAAAGAATTTGCTGTATTGTTAAATAAAAAAATTCAGGTGTTCTTAATTAAGCCACCATTTCCATTTTACGATTTAACGAAACCTGAAAAACGACAAGTCAGTTGGATTGAACGTAATAGAAGGATATACTGGAGAGACGGATTTGTGCCCTACTCAAATCATCAGAATTTGATTGTAGATATTTTAAGAGATAAAAGTGTTTACACCAAAGGTTTAGAAAAAGTGTTGTGGCTAAAAAATATTTTGAATAATAATAATAAGAATATAAATAATTTAGAAGATGAAGGTTGTCCTAATTTATTAAGCTTGTACAATAAATATGAACATTCTCATGATGTGTATAGTTGTATTTATCATGATAAAATATGTGCTTTAAAAAATGTAACATGTTTAAATAAATGGTGTATAGATAATAAATTTTTGAAATAAATATTCGCTTCTTTAATTTTAAAATTCTCTATCCCTACCAATTCCCTCAAATGTTAATCATTATAAATTGCTGGCTACAGCAGTACGATATCATTTCACCTTTATAATTATCTGTATGAAGAACTATATAGCGAGTGAGAAAATGTCTCAAAATAAATGTAGCCCTCGTTATGACATGTATAATGCGTATAAAATGCGTGAGATTTCATTTAGACATTATTGGGCAACGGCTAATTCAAGGAGAAGGTTGGTGATGGAAATGGCTGAAGCCGGATTTTTTTATTATGGAAATAGTGTAAATGATAAAGCAGCGTGTTTCTCATGTGGAGGTGTTATAGAAGATTGGGAGATTTACGATGATCCCTGGATGCAACATGCTATACATTTTCCTCAATGTTTTTATTTGAATGCCGTGAAAGGAATATATTATATTAATAACTGTCTGAAACAATTACTCTATTAGAATATGCGCTATTGCATTGTGCTCCGAGTCGGATTATATTTACCCTATTAGAATATATTATGTATGTATATTGCACTTAAAATGAGTTAAATTTGTGTACATATTATAGAGATGTCGTGCATCGCAGCCATTTCACTACAGTGTAAAGGTTCAATTTTTAAATTTATCTCATAAATAAATAACTATATTTATTGATATTAATCTATAATGTCTCAGTCAGTGAAATCTGATTTTGATTGCTACGAGATACTGCCGGGAAATGAAATTTGTTTCATATAAATTGTACAATAGTAGTAATGTAGAACGCAAATAAATTGTTAAATTAACATTTTTAGTTTTATTTAATAAAAGACTTGTGAGACCCCTAACACCAATCACACAGTTTTATACTTGAATCATTATCCATTTGGAATGTAATGCAGATCAGAATCTATTTAGGCTATCGTACCAAATATTATTATATTACCCATAAATAAATAAATATATTTCAATTCTCGATATGATAAGTTCTCATCATACATACTTTATAGAGTTGCTGCGTGCTGAGCGAGAGCAACTGATTCAGTATACCGTATGTTTAAATTAGTATCAATCAGAAACAGACACCAGTTTTCGAGAAGTAAACTGTTTCTAGTATTGTTAAGTTATAATAAAAATTGATTAATTATTTATCATTGAGTATTATGGAAGATTTATGAACATGTCCGTTCCGCAGTTCTCAAACAGATTTTAGAGGATATTTTTTTAGTAAGTATTTGAATGATCGAGACAAAAAGGATGAATGATTCAGTTCTGTAGATGTTGCTAAAAAACGGCTTGAATAGATCAAGTTATTAAAAGAACAGCAATCAGTTCTCAAAAACTAAAAATCGCTTCTCGAGTAGTTAAAGTTGTGTGTATCTGAATCTTCGTATTTGAATGATCGAGACAAAAATGTTTGAATGATTCAGTTCTAGAGAAAACGAAATCAGTTCTGTAGATGTTGCTAAGAAAAGCGGTCTGAATAGATCAAGTTATTGAAAGAACGACAATCAGTTCTCAAAAACTCAAAATCACTTCTCGAGAAGTTAAAATTGGGGTATCTGGATCTCCTGTGATCCAGATAGCCCAATTTAACACTACTAAAGTAGACAAAATTCATAACAGTCACTTTTACAATAAATTTGTTAAAAATGTCAATTGTTATAAAGTCAATAAAATATAATAATAGCGATAAGTTCATTAGGTAATGATTAATTGAACAGGAATTTAATATATATAAAACGGAAATAGTGTCAGATAATTATAATTATGGTCAATATATGTTTATACTACGTCATTTAAAATTATGCGGAATTTATTAAACAAATGTCCAAATCCATCGGCAAATAAATCTAGTTCGTGGTGCTGCACAAGTATGTCCCCAATAGTGCGAAGTGCGTGGTTTAGGCGCTTTGCACACGGAGCAACTTAAGTTGACGCAACTGGCAACTTTTTAAAAGTTTCCTGTAAAAGTTGCTAGTTGCTATAAAGTTGCCGGTTGCCGCAACTTTTTGGCAATTTGTAAGCAACTTTTTTAGCCGAGTTGCAGTGTTGCAAACTTAGCGGTATTACCACTAGATCTGGTGGATTGGGACCCCCATCTGGTGGGCAGAATTTGTATCTGGTGGCTTGTGGATTTTTAAGTGGGCAAATTTTAGGTTGACGGTTTAAAAAAAAAAGAAAATTTTTGCTAAATGAAAACAATATTGCACTCAGTAAGTATAATTAACTATCCCGCAAATAAATGGTGAATGGCGTCTGTTACAATATTTGGAATGAAACAAAAAAAAAACCCTAAAAGTTTTGGTATGAAGCAGTAAAAAAGTAATCGTACTGATAACGGTACAAGTTATTCAGGTCGACAAAAAAGAGGGTAAGAAACATCATTCTCTTAAAAAACAATCCTATTTAGTGAGCCCCAGTGGCTGTGGAGCAGGACTAGCATTTAGCCAAGCATTTTAGTCCGTGATATAATCATCTAACTTATAATAATGCTTAATTAGATAGTGTGCGTTTTATGCATGGTTTAAATTTTCTCTCATTTAGTTGCGAGAATATCAAGAGGTATTTTATTATAGCATTTTACACAGTATCCCAAAACGAAGTGTTTACTTAGTGGGAAAAACCACTAAGTTAATGGCAACACTATGCCGGGCCCAGGGCGAAGGAGGGAGGGTGTGAAATCGAATATTTAACAGTTGCTAGTTGCAACTGAAAACTGTTGACGATTGCCGCAACTTGAGTTGCTCTGTGTGCGCAGTCCAATTGAATTACATGTAAATAGCGAGTTGCCAGTAAGTTGCCAGTTGCCAGTTGCTGCAAAAGTTGCTCCGTGTGCAAAGCGCCTAATAGGCGCGTGTCGTCCGCGCTCGGTGCGCGCGGCGGGCGGCTCCAGCAGGCGCGGGTATCGGCGCGGCGCTACCTGCCCCGCAGAGTCCATCGATATGTTCCAAGGGGCTAGGATACGGACTCGCTCTAGTATTTCGGGACTATCGATTCTATTCCGAATTATCGAAAGAATGTGTGCAACTTGAGACATGGCCCTTCTATATTTTAGCGTATCAATGTCCACCATACCTGAGACGAATAAAGATGGATATAAGTAGGGATAGTATCCGTACTGTTTCTTGTATACCCACCGAGCAAATTTACGTTGTATTTTTTCTATAATTAGAACGTACAGTCGGTTATAGCTGTTATCTAACCCACCTAACTGGCTAAATAAAGTTAGGCGAATTTGAACCTTGTGCAATTAGCGGTGGATAATGTATGAATTCGATACGTATTAGCTTAATGAGCTCGAACGACTTGTTCAAGGACGCAAATATTAAAGAACACTGTTATGCCAATTTGATCTTTAAAACTTTATGTTAGGGTAGATAATCTTTTGAATACAGTTTTGACACGTAATGGACTAGTTAATTTCAACTTCATTTGTAAAGACGATTTGACCAAGTAGTAGCCACATGATAGTGAGATCAAAACCAAGTTTGCATTTTTGACACTTTTCGTTTCGTTTACAATATTCATTTATATTTTTTGCATTCTAAATATTATTTATATTAAATTAAAATGGTTAATTAAATTTTACTATTTAAGTACAAAAATCGCAACAGAAATAAAAAACAGCAATAGTTTTGATTACGATTTTATTCAATATGGTTAAAAGTAAAATCATTACTGGCAATAATAATTACTTGTCATATTATAAAGCTAAAACATATAAAACAAGTTAGAATAAATACAAAATAAACTACTTAAGCTAGAACTTGATAAAAAAGCAGTGTAATCGTTTCAATACTGTCTATAAAATATCTATATTTTTATTTTTAAAGTAGGTCATAATCGCGTCGGCCGCCGCCGGTACCCCGTCTCTCGAGAGCGTCAAGAGAGGACGGGGCTGTGTGGCAGCACGGTTCGGGAAGATCGCCGTGGTAGGCGTTTACTTCTCCCCGAACCGAACTCTCGCCGAGTTCCACGTCTCCCTTAGGGAGCTAGGAGTCGTCGTCGCCGGGTTTGGCCCCCTCCCTGTGTTGGTCCTCGGGGACTTCAATGCCAAGAATGTGGCTTGGGGTTCCCGGTACACGGACCATGCGCGGGGCAAGATGGTGGAGGACTGGGCTCTGGAGACAGGCCTGGTCATCTTGAACCGGGGTTCTGTCCCCACGTGTGTGCGGATGCGGGGCGAGTCGGTGGTGGACATCTCGTTCGCCAGCCCCGCTCTGTCGCCGCGTGTCGTTGACTGGCGCGTAGAGGAGGGGGTGGAGACATATTCCGACCACCGGTACATCCGGTTCGACGTCTCCGCCCAGATCCCAGATACGCCGATCCGACAAACCCCGAGTGGTCCGCGATGGGCGCTGAAGCAGCTGGACCGGGAGCTCTTCCTGGAAGCCTCGATCGTGCAGGCCTGGGTGTCATCACCAGACAGGCCTGCCGACGTCAACGATGAGGCGGAGTGGTTCCAGGAGGCCATGTCCGTGATCTGCGACATGGCAATGCCCCGGGCCCGGCCAGGAAGCGCCCGGCGTCAGGTGTACTGGTGGTCGCGCGAGATAACGGCGCTACGCGAGGCGTGCGTTGATGCGCGACGCCTGTACGCCAGGCACCGCCGGTGCCGCATCCGACCTCCGAATGCGGCAGCCATTGAGGCGGAGCTGTACGAGGGGTACAGGGCGGCGAAGACCGCCCTCCGAGATGGGATGCTGCGGGCTAGGAATCTATCCCGCAGGGAGATGCTGGAGGCTCTGGACAGGGACCCATGGGGGCGCCCGTACAAATGGGTGCGGGACAAATTCCGCCCCTGGGCTCCCCCGTTGACGCAGAGTCTCCGGCCCCAACTCGTGGAGGGCGTCGTGAGCGCCCTGTTTCCTTCTCGGGGGGAACATACCCCCCCGCCCATGGCTCCGCCCCTGGCGGTGTCAGGCGAAGACGCGGACCATAGCGACGACGGCGACTACAATGATCCGGAGGTGGCCGAGGTAGATCTGAGAGTGGCGGTACAACGGCTGAAGACCAAGAATACCGCCCCGGGACCCGACGGCTTACCTGGGAAAGCCTGGGTCCTGGCCTCGGGGGCTCTCGGTCCTCGACTAGGGGGGCTCTTAAGCGCATGTTTAGAGAGGGGCCAGTTCCCGCTTCGTTGGAAGACGGGGAAACTGGTCCTCATCAAGAAGCCGGGGCGCCCTGCGGACTCACCGTCCGCATACCGGCCCATCGTGCTGCTCGACGAGGTGAGCAAGCTCTTTGAAAGAGTAATTGCAAACCGCCTCGTCGGGCACCTGGGGAGATCCGGGCCGGACCTTGCGGAGAGCCAGTTCGGCTTCCGCAGGGGGCGCTCCACGGTGGACGCCATCATGCGCGTGAGGGCCCTCACGACGGGGGAAGCAGTATCCCGGGGCAGGGTCGTCTTGGCGGTGTCTCTCGACATCTCCAATGCCTTCAACACCCTGCCCTGGAGTTGCATCAGGGAGGCACTCCGGTATCACCGGATGCCGACCTACCTTCGTCGAGTTGTCGAGGACTATCTGACGGATAGGGCCGTCATCTACCCCGGCCAGCGGGGAGAGTGAAACCGGCGAGAGATGTCGTGCGGCGTCCCACAGGGATCGGTCCTGGGACCGCTTCTGTGGGACATCGGATACGACTGGGTGCTGCGCGCCGACCTCCCTGACGGCGTCAGCGTGGTCTGCTACGCTGACGACACGCTCGTCCTGGCACAGGGAGAGTCGCACCAGGCGGCGGCCGACTTAGCGACGCGAGAGGTTGCGACAGTCGTCGAAAGGATCCGGCAATTGGGACTCGAGGTGGCATTGCACAAATCCGAGGCCATGTGCTTTCATGGTCTTCGGAACGCGCCACCGTCGGGTTCCCAAATAACGGTGGGACGGGTTCACATCGGCGTCGAGGCGACGATGAAGTATCTGGGTCTCGTCCTCGACAGCCGGTGGAGCTTCAAGGAGCATTTCCGACGTCTGGCTCCGCGATTGGACAGGGCTGGGGCTGCTTTTTGGCGGCTCCTGCCCAACCTCGGGGGACCAGGCGCCTCCTGCCGGAGGCTTTACGCCGGAGTCGTGCGGTCCATGGCCCTCTACGGGGCCCCTGTGTGGGCCCCTACCATCAGGCGGAGGCCACCAGCCAAGTTGGTGGCATGCCAGAGGGTCATGGCCATCCGGATGAGCCGGGGATATCGCACGGTCTCCGGCGAAGCGGCAAGCCTCCTTGCCGGATTGCCGCCGTGGGATCTGGAGGCAACAGTCCTCCAGCGCGTCTACGAGTGGCGTGTGGACGCGCAGCGCCGGGGCGAAACCCCGCTGCCGCGGCAAATCGCGGCACTGCGGAGTGAGCTCCGGTGCGATCTCATGGCGGAATGGGAGATGCGACTGTCGCAACCCAAGTTCGGGCACGCCGCAATCGCGGCGATAAGACCCCTCTTTGAGGAGTGGCTGGAGAGGCGCTACGGCGTCCTCACCTACCGCCTGACGCAGGTCCTCACCGGACACGGTTGTTTCGGGAGGTTCCTGTGTCGGATAGGGCGGGAGGAAACGCCCGGGTGTCACCACTGTGTGGATCGCCCGGGGGACACGGTGGAGCATACGGTGCAGGACTGCCCCGCTTGGGCAGAGCACCGCCGTGTCCTCACGGAGGCGATAGGCGGCGGCGACCTCTCGCGTCCGGACCTGGTTCAGGCCATGCTCCGAGGCGAGAGGGAATGGGATGCAGTCACCTCCTTCTGCGAAGCAGTAATGCTAGCGAAGGAGGAGGCGGGCCGCGTGAGGGAGAGAACCACCTCACGCCCCAGCCGCCGCGGGAGACGCCCAGGGCGTCGGACGTCGCGAGGCGACATCCGGCCACCGTAGGCGCGGGCTTGCGGACGGCGAGTAATGGGTAGCTCGCCGTCCGATCAAGGACCATGCCCGGGTCGACGGCGCGTTCTGTTCGCGCGCGCCTCAAAGAGCTGTCAGCACAGGGACGGGGCCCCCAACGGGGCCAACGCCTGCCGGGGTTGCGGGACGTCTTAACAGGATACCGTGGCCCCGGAACGTAAAGGGCAACAGAAGGAACAGGGTGGCTTTTTAGTCAGTAAAAGTCTGACAGTCCCTTCCACCCCACCCAGGGAGGAAGGAGTCATTTGATGATTTTTACCACCTAAAAAAAAAAAAAAAAAATCGTTTCAATACTGTCTATAAAATATTTTTATTTTCAAAGTAGGTAAAAAATTATGTAGTAAATCAACATGTTATATGTTTAGAAATATAATATTTCTTTTTCATAACAATAACATCACCACATTAATTGTCATACCTACTTATAAAATAAAAGTGAAAATAGCACTAAATACTTTGGTGTTTTACCTACTTTATATATTTTTTATTAGTATATTTGATTTTTAATATGGTTATGATCGTAAAAAGGACCTTCTTATTCAATGTTTGAAACACTTCCTTAGATTTTATGATAACAATAGTTCATTTAAAACACACACTGACACTTTAGTATTGTGGGCTGCTGACGGTGGTGCTGTCTTATTAGCGAAGTGGAGCACCATCTCATTTCATTATTTTAAACCCATTGGAACTCGTATACCCCCCCGACTTTTATTACCGGTTTCTACAAGCTGTTCTTATTGTTGCTTATTTTTCTTCTTCTAATGGCTAACTTAATTAACGTTAATAATGACCTTGATCAAATAACCCAGGGAAAGTCCTTTGTCTGCACTCCAGAAGAATGTCTAAACTATATAGATACTTCAGGAAATAATATAAATCTTTTGCATATTAACATCCGTAGTGTAAACAAAAACTTCCCACACCTACAAGTACTGTTGAATTGGATAAACGTGGAAATTGATATTATTGTCCTAACCGAGTGCTGGCTCAGCAAAACCAACAATATACCATTTTTAGACGGTTATGAGTCACATTTCACAAATAAAAACTGTAACCAAAATGACGGGATAATTATCTATACAAAATCAAGCTTGCAAACTACAATATCAGAGCCAGATTTTGCCGGTGGTAACTGTTTAGTGTGTCATTTGGATAAAAGAATATCGGTAGTAGCAATCTATCGCTCGCCCTCAGTAAACTCGAGGGAGAATCTTGACCATTTCTCAACTAGTCTGATAAATGTCTACGACAATATTAAATCTATATGCCCTAATATCGCTCTTGTAGGTGACCTAAACATTGACATAAAACAAAATAATATGAATGAACGAACTTTAGACTATCTCACGCTAAATGCATCCCATGGTCTTATGCCAACACACTTCTTCCCCACTCGAGACGAGAACTGTTGGGACCATATATTTCTCAAATCTTATCTAACTGCTACTACACTAGTTTTAGAGGCACACGTAACGGACCACAAACCCCTACTATTAAGTTTGAAAAATGCTAATCCCTCCCACAAATTATATGCAACTACTACCCTAAACCACATAGCTATTGTGGAGGAGTTAGAAACTGTAGATTTTACAGTAATATATGAGGTCGAGAATATAAATGAGGCAATGAATAAATTCATCAATATTATAAAATTAGTAATATCAAAACATTCAAAACAAGTTAAAACGCCAAGGCAAAAGCGAATCATTAAACCCTGGATTACCCCTGGTCTTTTAAAATGGTCTTTTAAAAATAGAGATAAAATGCACATAAAATCTAAAAAATCACCAGATAATATTATTCTAAAGACTACATATTCTCGATATCGTAATTTTTGTAATAATCTACTCAGGAAACTTAAAAAGTCTTATGAAACCGGTCAGCTTGAAAAAGCCAAAAATAATCCCAAAGACCTATGGAAAGTTATCAAACAAATAACCAATACCCATAAATCAAAAACTAGCCCAGTGGAGCTACTCACAAAACGGGATAGCCCAAAAACGGCGATAAATGAGGTGGGCCAATTTTTTGCCAACATTGGCAAAAATTTGGCCTCAAAAATAATAAATGGTACTGCATCATCATCGGCTGGTGGCCATCCCTCACCCTCACCTACGGACACCCGAAACTCACCTGTGAACTCTCTTACCATCCTGGAAGTACATGAAGCCGAGGTTGAGTCTCTAATCCTACAACTCCGTTCTGACTGTGCAGTCGGCTGGGACGGCATATCATCGTTTACATTAAAAAGCTGCCGTCATGTACTGGTTCCCCCTATAACTTACCTTTTTAATCGTTGCCTACAGGAGGGTGTATTTCCGGAGGCTTTTAAAAAAGCTGTGGTACATCCAATATACAAGGGAGGGAGCAGAGATTGTGTTAATAACTACAGACCGATATCGGTCCTACCTGCACTTTCTAAAGTCCTCGAAAAAATCCTTAATAACTCTCTACGAATATAACTCGACAAACACCAGCTTATTGCTAATAACCAATACGGATTTCGCACATGTACAGTAGAATGACACAGTCCACCTGAGATAAGTTTTTGTTGACTATTTACCGTAACTACCTCTTAAAATACAGGTATACCCTAGCTTAAGAGGTAGAGTATTATTCTTGTACAGATTTTGCAACATAAACAAATAAATGTATTTATAAAATAAATGTATTTATCTCTTGAACAACATGTTCTTCCCAATTAAAATCTATATATTCTTGGGCAAAGTGGACTTTCACTTGGCGATGAACAGCAGTTCATTGAATTTTACGTGCCGGCTTGTATTGTTTCAATCCAGTAGCATGCATGAGTATGTCTACTAACAATCCGTTCTAATACGGGAGTAAACATTACAGGTTTTGGTCTCGAACGCCAATTTTGAACATTTCCTGTTTCTTCAAAATGTCTAAACCAAAATCTGACTGTATTACTCTGAAACAAATAAATAAAACGGGTGTCACTTATGTTTAAGTAAATATTTAAAAAATAATTTCACAGCATTGTCACAGCATAAGGAATACTTAGGTATAAAATAGACAAACACACTTACTTCTATGTTAAATCTCCAAGCAATCTCTCTGATCAACAACATCCAACATTCTCCTTCAGCAAATAGATTTTTTTTTGTATTTCAAATAATCACTCATTTGAGACATTGAGACATGATAATCAAACAATAGAATATATATATAAAACATTGGAAAAGAAGATTTTTGCAATTTACTAAGTCAAGGCACAGATAATATAATACTACGTTCAAGCCAAGGTAAGAAATGTTTGCGCGTAGTCACTGCAATTGCGCGTTGACTGGCTTGAGGTGTCACGGTTCATTTTTATTTTCCTACCCACATCCTTACTAACATTTGAATATCAGTTTTATAATGAATACGCAAATTGTTTTTCAAATACCCACCTTTGCCCCAATATTGTATTCGTTCATCGAGTCTTACTAGTCTAATTAACTCATACAAATTGAATAACTCTTAATGTTATTTGCAGAGGGTTCAAATTCGTTTGTTTTAAGGGTGGGTCAGACAACAGCTATCACCGACTGTACTTTTCCTCGTAAGGATTCCAGACAACAGCACCATATTCGAGTTTGCTGTGCACATAAGCATTATATAATACTTTTGCAACCCCTATATTGTCGAACTGTGAAGCAGTCCTTATAACAAACCCTAACATTTTGTTCGCTGACTTGCAATTATTGATTATGTGCATATGGAAGTCTAATTTGCAGTCTAAGTCCAAACCTAAATCTCTAATTTTACTAACTCTATCCAAAGGAGCGTCCATTAATTTATAATCAGTAGTCTTGAGCTGCGATTTTCGTGAAAATGTTATAATTTTGCATTTGGAACTATTGAACGGGAGGTGGTTGTCTTGACTCCACCTGGTTACTGCATCAATATCTCTTTGCAATACCACCGCGTCCGCCTCTGTTTCAATACCCAAGCTTAGCTTAAGGTCATCTGCGAACAGAAGACACTCGGAGGCTGATACAACTTCCGGTAAATCATTGATAAATACCACGAATAGCAAAGGTCCTAATGTACTGTTCTGACTTACTCCGGACCTTGTAAAATAGTCGGCAGCGGCGGCGATAGCGGCTGCGGCGGCGGCAGCGGAGGGCTTACCCTTGCCCCTGGCCTTGGTGGGCGGGGCGCAGGCCTTTCCCCTGCCCGGTGATCGGCCGGCTTGCCAGCAGCCGCACATGCGAAACAGTGCGGAGCGGCGTTACACGAGGCGGCCATGTGACCGGGCTGACCGCAGCGGAAGCATTTGTCGCTGCAGTCGTCCTTCTTGGAATATAATCGCGTCGGCCGCCGCCGGTACCCCGTCTCTCGAGAACGTCAAGAGAGGACGGGGTTGTGTGGCAGTACGGTTCGGGGAGATCGCCGTGGTAGATGTTTACTTCTCCCCGAACCGAACTCTCACCGAGTTCCACGTCTCCCTTAGGGAGCTAGAAGTCGTCGTCGCCGGGTTCGGTTCCCTCCCCGTGTTGGTCCTCGGGGACTTCAATGCCAAGAACGTGGCTTGGGGTTCCCGGGACACGGACCACGCGCGGGGCAGGATGGTGGAGGACTGGGCTCTGGAGACAGGCCTGGTCATCCTGAACCAGGGTTCTGTCCCCACGTGTGTGCGGATGCGGGGCGAGTCGGTAGACATCTCGTTCGCCAGCCCCGCTCTGTCGCCGCGTGTCGTTGACTGGCGCGTAGAGGAGGGGGTGGAGACGTATTCCGACTACCGGTACATCCGGTTCGACGTCACCGTCCAGTCACAGTCCCTTCCAGTAGGTGCCACTCCACGTTTCACATTCCGTAGCGACCTCAGCGTTGGAGTTTCGCGGTACGCACGCAGTCCATCAATCCTCTTTACTTGGCTTGGCACTGACTTCAAACAGATGAGTAGGTACTTAGCCCATATTTATATTAGTATTTTACTTATTTAAGTTAAGAGCTGGCATTGATTTGAAAAACGAATATAGTGTAAAAAATGAGACATCCATTTAAAATACTTTTCTGATCATTCTTTTGGATTAAATATCTAGTCCAGTTTATTCTTTTCTTTTTATTGCAGAAGTGTTTTTGGTTTAGATTTTAGTACAGTAGTACTCTGCTTTTTTTTTGAAGTCGGTTATTTTTTTTCTTAAAAAGTTTTTTATTTTTCCATTTTTTGTGTAATTAGATTTTTTGCCTTTGTTAAGAATCACTATGGGCAGACCAACTAAAGGGGCCGCCCGCATGAGGGCAAACAGAATTAAAGAAACTAATACGGCAAATTAGGAACAATTAACTAAGTGTCGCAAACGGAGCGCTATGTCCCGTTCTCAAGAATCAGAGTTAGCTCGTGACGCTAGGTTATCTCAGATGAGAAATTACAGGCCTTCTCAATTATAACAAGAGTCGCCTAATGATAGGATCTGTCGACTCTATCGTATTCAAGAATGATTGAGTGACGAGTCGTGTGGACAGCGTGAACATCGACTCGGTGTTATACGAAAGCGGTTAAGCAATGAGATTCCCCCGGCAACCTTTGTTAGGATAATTATACAAAAGAAAAACTCGCAAAGGAATTTCACTTTAAGAAGTATTTATTAGTTTTTAGACTAGATGCTGATAATCCTGGCTGCAGCACCAGGCCAGACTTATGTCAACATTGCATTGAACTTAAAATTTAGTTCTGTTTAAAATGAGCCCAAACACGACTACGTTGCTGTAAATTCAAGGTTTGTACTTTTTCTGATGCTCTTGGCTTCAGCATCATGTCTCTGTACTTCGGTGTTCCTCATTAACAGTACGTTTATCCACACATCGAGCCCTTTTTAATAAGCCTAAACAAGATATATCTGCTGTCAGTTGTCGAGGAGTTAGGTACTCTGCAGACTACCCTGACTGCAGCATCAGGTTATGACTTGGTGATCATGAGACCAAATGTGGCAAATGCCCATATCAAACATCAAAACAATTTACTAAAACATTCCTTACCTGATCGAGTAACTTCTTACTGTTAAGGAGTTGTACTATCGACCAAAGTTCCGCATGCTCACCTTTAAGGCGATTATCGCATAGCACCGCTCTCGACTCGATCACCGTCATGCATGCGTTTTGACCAATAGGAAGCGAATTTTAGTTGTGTTCGTCGTAATACAATGACGTGTAGAAGCGGACACTCACACTAGTGTGCGGGCGCACATTAGTAACCTGTTTCCCTCGTTTTGTTAAATGTTTTTTCAATGGTCACAAATTCTAATTGTCGTTTCGGTTTTAAACTATGATATTATGGCCCGCGTGAGCTCTTTTATAATTCATTGTTGACAAGAAGTTATTTATATTACCTAAATTTCTATGAACTCTGTATATTGGTAAAATCTCACGTAAATCAGTACTGCAGTTTTTGAGACGCGGCGCGGCGGGCCGCGGGGGACTGTTTTATTATATTATGTAATGATAGGAATTTTATCCGCTTGAACATTCTATTCTTACAGAGCATTTAATACTGGAGAATTGAAAATAAAATCCACATTTTTAGTTTATATTAACTCAATAAAAAACTGTGTAGATTTTTTTTTATTAGCACGCTTCTATCAGTTTCATCTGTAACTAACTCTATCATAACATAATTATGGGAAATCCTACCTCTATGGGTAGTTAAGTGCTTATTTAGTTTTTTAAAATAATTATTTATTTTAGGTAGGTAGTTATTAAATATTTTCATCTCATGTATAGTAGGTAAGAGATTTTTGTTTTAAAGTTACTCTTAGTGTGATATATGCACTGGTTGCTTGTAGGTTCTTTATAATTCACTAGGATTTGCCAATTTTTGCAGGAAAAAAAAAAACACTTAAAATTATAATTTATTTTATTTTTATGCATCTTTTCAAGATTGTCCAAAAAACATTACAGATTTATATTGAAAAAATTACATAAAAAGAAAGAAAAACTGTTTATTTACACAAAAATGACGCACATTACATAAGAAAACATGTAAGAAAAAGCAAAATAAAAACAAGTTGGTATTAAGTCTAAAAAACTAAAAGCAAAAAAAAAAAAAAACAAGAAATATGCGCCACTACCGCGCGAAATAGCATTAGTAGCATAGCATTTAACATAATTGTCTTGTCAGGCAATCAGCCTAGCAGATTGATATTTATAGGTTATAATACACCACACAATTAACAATTACCTAATTATTAACATAAGAAATATATTTTAACATCATTATCTGCCAGTCTAACCGGATGCAGCTGAATACCAGTATTTTACATGGAACACACACGTTATTTTAACATACCACATAATATTATACCACAGCCTAAAAATACATGCAGTCGGTCGACGAAGACGTCTAGACAGGGCAATCGTGCGGGGTGTGAGGGGCGAGGGGCGGGCAAGCCGATCCCGAACTGCGAACAAAAATATGTTAGCAGTTCGGGATCTAAGATTCAGGGCTAGCGCGTGTTTGTTTTTAATTTATTTGTTTATTTAAAATGGTGCATACGACCTGTGCTGTGAGTGATTGCAAGTCCTCATCTTGTATTAAAAATCTGCGGTTTCATCAGCTTCCACGCACAGAAAAAAGTGTAAATAAATCTGTTTTGTTATTGTAGAGTGCAGTTAAATAATTTTATTTGTAATGACGTGCCACGTTGATAACGCTAATAAAATGGCCCACCATCGCGCGGTAAAAAAATATTTTTTTAATAGTTAATCGCACAGGGCAAATACTACTAACAGTTTGGAAATCCTACTAATATTATAAATGTGAAAACGTAAAAATTAGGCAAAATAAAAGTCGGCTGCAAAATTTTACATAATACATGCTTCATGGGTGTCGTGTCCATGGTTTTCAGGGGTGCTGATGACGAAAATGAGGTCAAAATGAAAAGCCAAGTTGGCCGCCGCAAAATTTTACAAAATATGCTTCATGGGTGTCATGTCCATGGTTTTTGGGGGTGCTGATGACGAAAATGTGGTCAAAATGAAAATCCAAGATGGCGGACCTCATTTTTTATGATTTGATTTGGGTGTCAATTTTCAGTTTAATTGGGGTGCTAGTTACGAAAATGCCATCTAAATAACTTGAATCTGTCTCAAGTTGGCCCTATAGTAAAAGTTGTTCAGTTTGGTGGCTTGTAGCAAATTCTTTCCTATGTACCACTTACCATTATAATTTCTGAAATATTTCTTTTTCATTGACTATACTTACAGAAGCTAATTAAAATAATTTAAGATAATAATTTAAGAGATTTAAAAATAACTGTCATGGGCAGAATTCAAGCCCGACCTTTGCCGAACCGTAATGTCGCACTGACAACTGAGTTATTTATTTATTTAAAAACTTCACTTAAAAAAGATTACAGTACAGTAAGTAACACAGTAACTAGTTACCAAGTCTGCATCAGTTCAATTTTTAAATCTCTTTGTATACGCCTCATCTGCATTTTTTATTGTCATTCAAGTTCTTAATAAATACAAAAAAAAAATTCATTATTATTTAATATGTAATGTTGTTTTAATTATAATACTGCTATCGATGTTGATCTGCAATAAATAAATAATTTCATAAATATTGTTTACTTGTGACAACCCTGGCCGATGCGTTACTGTCTAGACGATGTCGGCATTTCACCAAAGATCAAAGGCGTCGACCTTTTTTTTTTTTTTTTTTTACCGATGGGAAATCATCAAATGACTTCCCCCGCCCTGGGCGGGGCGGGAGGGAGTGTCAGACTTTTACTGACTAAAACCCATCCATGTTCCTTCTTGTGCCCTTTGCGTTCCGGGGGCGCGGTATCTCTTTCGAACAACCCGCAGCCCCGGCAGGCATCGGCCCTTAGTGGCCCCTTCAATTATTGCTGACATCTCTTTGAGGCGCGCGTGGAACACGAACGCGCCGTCGACACGGTGCGTCGACCTACTGTATGGTTTTTTATATTGTGATTATACTTTACACTTACTTTATTACATTATTTATCAAATACTAGCTGCCTCGCGCGGTTTCCACGCGTCTTTAGTTATTGCTCCGTGATTAGCGTGATATTTACGTGTTCCAGAAATGCGTCCCATAACAAACTATACTGAGTCTTGGTGTTTCTTTGCCTCATTCACTTATTTTTGTTTTTTTTTTTTTTGTTAGTTATTTCTAGTTTTTATTTTTTAGTTTATTTTGTTTTATAGGTGTATAGACGTGAGTGTATGTGTCAAAAACGAGCAGGCATTCATGGAACACGGTGTTTATAATATTTTTCCTAAATCTGGCTATCATACAAAAATAATTACTATATTTTAATATCATATATAATATATGATCAAACGAACTTCTTAAAGTGAAGTTCGATCGATATAATATGAGTGGTTTCATTTGAAGATATAAATAAACAGGTAGTCCTTTGACCTACAAGGCAACACTCGCACGTTTTTAAAAGTTATTTATAATTTGAATCGATTACTTTTTAAATAATAATCGATTAATCTATTAAAGTATCGACTCGTCTACCCTACACTATACTACACGGTGACAACACTCATTCTTTTTAGAGTTGTGAATCTCGTGTTATAGTAAAAATAAACTGGGTTTTGGGTGGGTTGGGTATTTATATCTTCAAATGAAACCACTCATATTATATCGATCGAACT
The DNA here is from genome assembly GCA_949774945.1 of Hoplodrina ambigua. NCBI lineage: Eukaryota > Metazoa > Arthropoda > Insecta > Lepidoptera > Noctuidae > Hoplodrina > Hoplodrina ambigua. The sequence goes on from OX458964.1 coordinate 1,942,334, forward strand.
TCACTTTAAGAAGTTCGTTTGATCATATATAATATTTCGTGGTTTCATTTTCGATATAAATAAACAGGTAGATGTTCAGAGACTGAGATATTTTTACGTTTGTTTTATGCCTTTCGGATAGGTATATACCAATTAAACACGAGATAAAATAAATCCAAAATTTCTTATATTCGATGATTCAACAAACAAATAAACATTACAATCATTTATTTCGTAACTGTTTAGATATAATAGGTACTTAATCATGTGTATAATTGTGTAGAAAAACGGATTTAGCAAAATTTTCAACAATAGGTCTATTATAAAACTTTGCAAAGGTCTGGGAGGACTCGGTCCAGCCAGCAGTTTTACGGATGAGATCAAGACTTAACCCAGCCGCGCGCGCCGTTGACGTAGCAGCATGGCGGGCGCTGTGTGCGCCGTAAACTGATACGTCAACGCCGCTCGCTAATAACGTCTGCTTAATCCACCTGCTTATTGTCTGTGCAGTCGCGTTCTTGTAAGGACGCTTCACAGTAATTAAGAGGTGATCTGAGTCCGAAGGCCTGAAGGTCTTCGTTGCAGACAAATAATCGACCAGCGTCGTGGCTGGACAAATTGAAGGATTTTCCACAAAATATGGTAGATACACACGCACGAGCACGCTGCTGTGCACGAGGTCTTGGGTTCGATTCCCAGGTCGGGCAAAGTGTTATTGGGTTTTTCCATCAGGAATTTCTCATTAGCAGCCTCGGAGTCTGGATTTGTGCCCGGTTGATGGCAATAGGCTCGCCCCCTATTACATGGGACTAAAAACATAACTGGCGAAATGTGGGTGTACTAATGGGTACACCTCTGCCTAACCCTTCGGGGATTACAGGCGTGATGTTATGTATGTATGTATGGTAGATACAAAACCGGCTGGTCTCGTCCTATCCCTGAGGTTTTAATAATATCCGTTATACCAATCTCGATACCGTTTGAATTGAATTTAATATTACTTATTTTAATTAAGGAAAAAGTTTGTACTCTGTGTGCAGTGCACAGACTGAGTAACACAACGAATTTTTTAGTTATTTTTTCTAGACTATGTTGAGTATGTGGGACCCATTCCGAAATATGGTCCAACACTATTTGGGGATTCCAAGTAGTTGAGTATTTAGGTAAAGATGGTCTCAGTTTAAATATTCCTTTAAGGAAGCGTTTGACGTACTCGTCTGAAGCTAAATTATTTCCTATGAGCAAAGATAAGGCTGAGCGGTGGCTGTTAATCGTGCCGTAAGACGCACCTTTATCGTACTGTTCGGTTAAAAAGGTAACTATGTGAGGGATAGAACTCTCGTACACATTGCAACTATTTTCTTTGCAGTACTGCCACCACAATTTATAACAAACGCTATATTGCTTCAGTGTACTTTCTGATAATGAAGCGAGCATCAGGCGCAGGGCGGCTGGCGGTGTGCCGCGGCGGGAAAACGCGACCCTGAGAGCAGCGCTGCTCCCAGGGAAAGCGTCTTGTGTAGCGGATGTTGTTGTCTGGAATGCGACAAAAGTAGTTTTGGGTGTGGTTCTAAGACAACGATTTCTCCAATTAGTAAATCTATTAATATCGGAAACCAAGCCTGTTGTGGCCACATGGGGAAAACCAATATACCGGTAGCTTTATCCTGTATAATTTTTAGTATGCAATTTAATAAAAGAGAAAATGGTGGGAAAGCATAAAATATTTTTGGGTACCAACTTATCGTGACTGCATCGACGGCTATTGCGTCTGGGTCCTGTTTCCAGGACACATACTCGTGACACTTGGCATTGATGCGAGAAGCAAATAAGTCAATCTCTGGTTGACGTAATCGTTTTACGATGTAATTAAATGCAGGTTGTGATAACTCCCATTCGACGTCGGGGTTCACCCTGCGTGACTCTTCGTCAGCCTCGACGTTGTCTTTTGTGTTTATATACGAAGCAAATAACCACAGCTTTCGTATCTCGCACCATTGCCAAATATCACGAGAAAGTGTGCTTAAATGTGGGAATTGAATACCGCCCATGCGATTTATATAACTTATCGCGGTAGTGTTATCCACGCGAAGCAAGATAGCACACTCCGTTTGGTCTCGAATAAAACATTTGAGGCCAAAAAATATAGCTAATAGTTCCAAATAGTTAATATGGAAACTAATTTCACTTTCTTTCCAAGCACCATTGACTCGTACCCCGTTACTACATGCACCCCAGCCAGTGCGTAACGCATCAGTGTAAATTTCCAACGCATAGTGTTAAATAGGTTTAATTGGATTATTTACTTTGTAAATATTTTGAGACCACCAGTTCAAATCACCTAAGATGTTATGATTGAGTTTTACTTTAACGTCAAAGGTACCGTGTTTTTGTAAAAACAAATATTTATTTCTTTCTAATATCTTTGTATATAGCCAACCGTAACGCACTTCTGGGCACGCCGCTACGAGTACCCCTATTAATTGGGAGAAATTTCTAATTGAAACAGTGGGTAATTTGGAATACTTTTGTACTAAAGATGCTATCTTGTTGCGTTTGTCTAGAGGTAACGATAAGGTCATATCAGTGGTGTCATAAATAAATCCAAAAAAATTGCAAGATGTTTGAGGTTGCAAATTACTTTTATCGTAATTTATTACAAAACCCAAACATTCTAGTAATGTTACAGTTTCCTTTAAGTTGCGAAGACATTCTTCGTAACTGCTTCCTAAACAAAGCAGATCGTCCAAATAAGACACAGATAAAAAACCGCGACTTCGTAAAAAACCTACAACCTCTCTGACAATCTTAGTAAAACACCTAGGAGCTATAGCTAGTCCATATGGTAATGCGTTAAACTCGTAAGTTATTGTTTCGTTTGAGTTTGGCGCGTTATAATGGAATCGAAGGTATTTACGAAACTGCTTAGCAACAGGGATAAGTAAATAAGCTTCCTTCATATCTATGGTCGACATATACCACTTTGATTGAACTATCTTACAGGCTGTTCTACTATCTTCCATTTTAAAATGTATTTTAGGTATGAAGCGATTTAGAGATTTTAAATTCAGAATAAATCTTTTACCGCCGTTGGACTTTGGAGCTAAGAAGGTACTAGAAATAAATTGGTCTGACGTGGGCTTAACCTTTGAAATAGCACTAAGGTCGCTTAAATTTTCGATAGCTAGTGACATGTCACGCTGTTCACTCAACGACCACGTAATTCGAGGAGCACAAGTTTGAAATGGCTCGCATGAAAACTGAATAGGTATTCCGTTCATAATCCAATCAAGAATATTGTTATTATTTGTAATATGAGTCCAACAATTATAGAAAAGTTGTACCCTGCCTGCATGTACCTGTGTTACTGGCGTGCAGGGGCACGAGACCGGTTCTGGTTCGCCTTGCTTAGCGACGTCGCTGTCGCCGCCGCCGGTGCTGATCGACGCGCTGACGTGGGGAATCTCCTCTGACCCCCTCGCCCCCCTCCTGTTCGTTAGGTAACGAGAAGGTCCGGCCCAGTTTCCCTGGAAATTATGGCGCGCGGACGTTATATTATGGGACTGGGCATTTGTATTAGATCTTACTGGCAGTGGCACAGTCTTCTTTATCTGTAGTCCCTGTTTTTCAATGGTTTTTGACGCCTTTATTTTGTCCGGTAAGGTGGAACCAAACAACGTCTCATCTCGCTCGCTGTCCTGTATGACATTGAGAAAAGGCTTCGCTAGTCCGGGTGTAATCATTTTTATTCTAGCCTGCGTTTCAGAGTGATGTAAATCACATAAAATGCGACAGCCGTCACTTAGTGTTTAATTTTGGCGCTTGAAGAAGAGTACAATTACTGGGTATGAGATGCTGTTTTAATATTTTGTCTCTCATTTCTTTACCCATACCCTTTTTAAGTAATGGTAACCATAATTGGGTTAAGTTATTATGTATTTCCTGGCCCCATATAGGTCCATCATCGGTTGCGTCTCCAAGAGCGGACAGGATATCTGGATCCAATGGAGCTTCAGGAAGCGCTGGCGGCGGTACCAGTGGTAGTAATGCCTTCAAATCCTCCAGTTGAGTCGAATCAGACTCCAGCAAATTGTCAGGCCGAGGTCCATTGGGGTCAGGTATAACGACTGCGTCCTCAGACCCAAGACCAGGTTGCGGCTCGGTTTCTATCGGTGGTTCTGATACATCCCACATCACCGATTCCTCTCCTAAAGAGAAAATAATAAACGTAACGCATCTATAATGTGCTAGTTAGGAGGTACGTTTAAAAAATAACAGTTCTAAATTCGAATCTGTTATCAATTTATTTATAACGCCTCGTTCGCTTAAGGAATCTATGGCGGGTAGAATATTTGCCGCGTTCAAATTTGAATCTATGGCAAATTACCAGTATCAGGACTGTCTCTTAGACCAGTACTTGTACGGTAGTAATAGCAGAGGTTCATGGTTACTAACCTTGTTGGTTATCGTCGTCCGAGCATCTATGGCGGGTAGAATATTTGCCGCGTTCAAATTTGAATCTATGGCAAATTACCAGTATCAGGGCGCCTACCGCCATCTCTTATAACAATATTATTTTAATATTACTTTGTAATTTCTGTTGTTGCATTTTCAACTTTCTGCGCTGATCCGAGCGTTGAAAATGCAACAGTGTGGAAGGCAAAGTAATATTAGAATAATATTGTTTTAAGAGCTTGTGGTTGGCCCCCAGGACTGTCTCTTAGACCAGTACTTGTACGGTAGTAATAGCAGAGGTTCATGGTTACTAACCTTGTTGGTTATCGTCGTCCGAGCATGAGGAAGAATCTTTTCGGCGCCGTCGTTTGTGACGGTGTTTATCACGAAATTTTTCCATCTTCTTCATAAAATGATCAATTCGTTCTTTATACGGCCGTTTAGGCATCGTGATAGTACGGAATTACCGTTTTTTTAAATTCGAATTAAGAACAAAACAATCGAAGGTGGCGCGTGCACTCATTGCCTCGCACGGAAAAAGAATGAGTGTTGTCACCGTGTAGTATAGTGTAGGGTAGACGAGTCGATACTTTAATAGATTAATCGATTATTATTTAAAAAGTAATCGATTCAAATTATAAATAACTTTTAAAAACGTGCGAGTGTTGCCTTCTAGGTCAAAGGACTACCTGTTTATTTAAATCGAAAGTGAAACCACGAAATATTATAACACTGGTAGTTTCAGACATTAGCGCGATTAAACAAACAAATATCCAGATTTACTATATTATTAGTACACATTTATTTACATTGATTATACAGGACTACTTTAAAATAACTGACACAATCATTGGACAAAAAAACATTAAAATAATATTATTAAAGAATTAGAATAATAACTGTTAGAAATATTGAAATAATATACCAAAATAAAGGTTGTAAAAAAGCACATCGAACTGACACCACCGTGAAATTTAAATGATTTTTTCCTGCAATGAAATGATAGTAAAATCCAATATCTTGGTAGAAAAATACAAAAAAAAAATATTGAAATGTTTAAAAAAAACTCAAAACTGATCTCTTTCAAACCAATTAATATTAAAATGAAGATTTTTATTATTTCTGAAAACAAAAACATCTTTAGTTCTATTTAACTGAGGGCAAATAACTCTGCCGCGGAGAAACAACCATTAAAATTTCAGTGTTTATCATATTTTTTTTATATCTAGGCTGGTCCGAATAGTGACGTCATAAATTCATAAATTACGTTTCTTATGCCCAAGCGTAGTCAAAAATACTCTACGGATTCTTGATTGTTACGACTTTTATTATTTTGAAAAGATATAAGGGTACCGCTTCAAAAAAATCTGTATCTTTTTACACGCCTTTTTACATTCAGGTTGCTATGCTAATTTCTACTTTATTAAACGGTTATATAAAAAAAAAAATTTTGAAGTAAAAGTTTGTTTGTGTATCACTCGAACGTAAATTCTTCCTTATCGATCAAAATTTTTGCCTCTTTTGATAGGAAGGAATCGTTAGAAATACGACCATTTTATATCTCAAGGATTAAATATTAGAAAGTAAAGTTTTTTAAAGTGGATCTCATATCAATTTCTAGAAATTTAAAAAAATTATAACCATAAAACTTCAATGATCGCAAATCAATTTTTTTAACGTCACTATTTTGGGCCACCTGAATGTTGAAATTAAATTATAAATTATTAAAAAACTAATACTTTGTCGCTGCTCCTCCCGCGTCTATAACTGCATCGCACCGGTTACGCATGGACCTAACCAAGACTTCACACAAGTTTGAACCCCTTAATGTATCCCAAGGTTGTTCGCAATTTGTGACAAGTGCTTCCTTGGTTCTTTCTGCCCTATTATCCCATTTCTGGACCATAAAACCCCATAAATTTTTAATGGGGTTTAAGTTCCAGTCTTGCGTCGCACGCGCCGTCGATTAGTCGCGCTGTGTGTTGCTCGTCTGCTCGGGTTTTAGAAGTCGTTTTGTAAACAATGGCTACTAATGTTGTAAAATGTGCTAGTTGCAATGTCGTCATAAATGAGACATTGGCATTTATCTGCAATAAACTGGATGTGATGGATGAGCAAAGTATTGCCCGCATTTGTGTCAGTGCATTTTCGGAAAGTGAAATTTTGAACGCCAAGAACTTGTTGTTTAACTCCATTTCAACAGCAAAGCGCAAGAAGATACGAAAAAGACAGGGGAAAACATTGCGTGACATAGATGATATCATCTGCCTGTTAAAAGAAGCAGATCCCGAAGAAATCCTTATTTTTGTCGCTAAGGATTTACAAAAACTACCCCCGTTTTTGTTTGACCATGTAGACGTAACAAGGCTTCTCAATGATCTGTTGCAGATGCGAAGCGAGATTAATCGCATTTCTGAGGAGTACGCCACTGTGAACCAGGTTAAGGAGCTAGCAGTAGAAGTAGAAGCACTTAAAAATGTGTCTATAGTTAACAATGTCTGTAGAAACATTAACGTGAGAAGAGGTGCCTGTGCATTGTCGAGCTTTGAGCACGAAAGTGGACCTATGGGTTTATCTCCCGTATGTGGCGCGTCATATAATTCGGCAGTCAAACAGCCTCAGACAACACCTAGAAAGCAGTCTAACATTTCGTCGGATGTGGGTAACGCGATAAAAACACCGCGCTTAGTTGTGATCGATGCGACGCCTGCGAGTGAGAAGTTAACAGCTGATCGCGCTCTGTCTGATGCGGTAGTGAGTCACACATCGTTATCGACCTCTGCCGTAACTGTGCGCAAAATTCACACCGGTCAACCAGTCAACAGTCATGCGTTGAAAACAAAAAGAGTTTCTCTGTCACTGTACAGGACGGAGGTTCTAAACCACACTCCAAAACTCAAGTGTCTGATGAGGAATGGATCCTGGTTCAGAAAAAGAGACATGCTCTAAGAAATCGGTTTGTAGGAAGTACAGGGAAAGCTATTGTTGATTCGGACAATAATTTCAAGGCAGCGAGTACTCAAGTTCCGATCTATGTTTATAACGTGTCTAAAGAGACGTCTGCAAGCGATATAAAATCTTATCTGCTAAAGAAAACTAACTTAGACATAAAATTAGAGAAAATGAATATGAAATCGAATAAGGATTATAACGGATATATTGTTTTTGTACCTAAATACAAGTTGGATATATTTATGACGGATGACTTTTGGCCCGACGGGGTACTGTATCGCCGTTTTGTTGATTTTAGTCGCAACGCGCACAGACCTACCGGGAGATAAATGGAGTATTACCTTCAGTAAATGGATAGTACAATTAAGCTTGTCACATTCAACTGCAAGAGTGTCACTCGGTCATTAGAATGTGTGAAGAGTCTCTGTCAGACGGCGGACATTGTGGCATTACAGGAGACTTGGCTTTTGCCTCACGATGTACAACTCCTGGGCACTATTGATGACGCATTTTCCTTTACTGGAAAGTCTGCTGTTGATACATCCGCTGGAGTGCTTAGAGGAAGGCCGTATGCTGGAGTCGCTTTGCTGTGGCGGAAGGCGATGTTTCCAACGGTGTCAGTGATCGCGTGTGCGAGTGTGCGTCTCGCTGCAATTACGGTAGTGCTTCAAGACCGGTGTATGCTAGTGATATCAGTGTACATGCCTACTGACTCGATCGAAAATCTGACGGAGTTTACGGAGTGTCTTAGTGAGATAAACGCGATTGTTGATAGTAGTGGGGTGGAATCTGTGTTTATTCTCGGAGACTTCAAGGCGCACCCAGGTGAGCTGTTCGCTAATGAATTATTAACTTTTTGTACGGAACAATTGTGGTCGTGTTTAGACATTGAGCGGCTGCCTCGCGATACCTACACATTTGTGAGTGACGCGCACGGGTGCCAGCGATGGCTCGATCACTGTGTTGTAACAGATGCGGCGCGGTGCGCAGTCGTGGATGTGTGCGTACTGTACGATACGTACTGGTCTGATCACTATCCGTTACTGATTACATGTAATGTGAATATTATTAAATCTTAAGTTACAACCGGCCCAAATACTTTCAATTGTATGAAATGGGGACTTAGGGACCATAATCAAATACAAGAATATAGTAGTTACTGTAATTTAAAACTTAAGCAAATTGACTTTCCATCGGAGTTTTGTAATTGCGCAGATGGGATGTGTAGTGATCAAAATCATAAAATGACTATAAATGGAATGTAAGGTGGGTGGACCATGGAAGGCCATGCTCCTTCGAAGGCCAATTATTAAAATTTCGTAGTTATTGCCATGTGATAACAAATTCCTTCTATTTACATAAACACCCATCGAACTGGAAATCACAGACGCAGCAGTGAATCGTTTGCGCTACTATTTTGGCCGAACGGTCCCTCGTGTCATTGATATCGGAAATCGGCGACGTTAAAATAAGGTTCTGTACCATAGAAGGCCACTCTAACAAATAAACAGTTATTATTCGTTTATTTACTGGATAAATGAAACTAACAAATATTTAAGTAATACTTTGTTTTATTACGTAACATATAAACCATTTCTTTTTATTGTAGATTTAATCGCTATTTATTATTTTTTAGTGTTAAATGACTGATTTATTATAATGGCCTTCTAAGGAGCCTTGTTCCTAGCAAGGCCATTTGGAAGAGTTAAATGAAACTTAAGTTTAATCAATATTGATCAAATCTGAAATTCAAAAAAGTCGTTTATATGTTACGTAATAAAACAAAGTATTACTTAAATATTTGTTAGTTTTATTTATCTAGTAAATAAACGAATAATAACTGTTTATTTGTTAGAGTGGCCTTCCATGGTACACCCACCTTATGTGAATATTGTAAATATTTTGACTGAAGCCGCTGAAAGAAGCTGCATTGCTCCGAAGCGCACCAATTTTAAATATGTTGCAGGGTGGAACAAGCATGTTGGTGACGCTCGCCGGAGGGCCAGGCTTTGTTTTCAGACGTGGGTAGCTTATGGTCGTCCTAGATCTGGGCTTCATTATAATAATATGTGTGAGTCTAGGAAACTTTTTAAAGAAAAATTAAAGTACTGCCAAAATAATGAATGTCAGATAAAGATGGACATGATTGCGGATCACCACGTCAATAAAAACTTTGGAGATTTTTGGAAAAACACCCATAAACTGAATCCGAGGTCAGGCTCTCCGGCGAGTGTTGGTGGTGCGCATGAGCCGCGGGATATAGCTCGCGCCTTTCAGCGGTATTTTAGCGTAATATCACCGCTCGGGACCGCGTCGCAGTTGCTCGCGGCTGAGGATCGCCATGGGCATGTTAACATTAGATTCTCCGCCAAGGATGTGGCTCAAATTATAAAGAAGATGGTGAGAGGCAAGTCCCCAGGGCACGATAGTCTCAGCATCGAGCATCTGAAGTACGCGGGCGTACACCTGCCAAGAGTCCTTGCACTTTTATTTAACCTGTGTGTTAGTCATAATTATTTACCCGACAACTTAATGCGCACAGTCGTAGTGCCAATTATCAAAGATAAGACGGGTGACTCATCGGATCTGTCTAATTACAGACCAATCTCGCTTGCGACTGTCATAGCTAAGGTACTGGATAGTTTGCTTGATCGGCAGTTGGAAAAGCACCTCCACTTGCATGACGCTCAGTTTGGGTTCAGACCTGGTTTGTCAATAGAAAGTGCTATCTTCTGTCGCAAGCAAACTGTTCAGTACTATACGGATATAAACACACCAGTATATGCATGTTTTTTGGATCTTTCAAAGGCTTTTGACCGTGTGTGTTGCGATAAGCTGTGGCAGAAGCTACAATGCGAAACCGATGTGCCACATGAGATTGTATCGTTGCTCCAATACTGGTACAGTAAGCAGCAGAATACCGTTAGATGGGAAGGTGCGTGGTCAGATGTGTATGGGTTGGAATGCGGAGTGAGACAAGTCAAAGTCAAAGTCAAATCATTTATTTCAATTAGGCCAATAAGGCACTTTTGAACGTCAAACACAAAAAACAAAATAGAATTGAATCTAGTTGCCCCTTCCAAAAGGTAGTTTTGTATGGAGAAGAATGGGCAAGAAACTCCATACGTACTCTTTTAAAATCAATGTTTACAATATTTGTTTACAGAATCATACACGACATGGCACGTGAAAGCAATGTATGTACCCTATAAAAAAAAACTAATTAATCATAATAATTAAAAGGCACAAATTAAGAATTTAAAAGTTAAAATATGTTCAAATATACATCGTTTTCACGTGTTTACAAATATTGGAACTACAGACGACCACTCATAACATCTCAACCAACATGAAATAGTGTGTGAGTCCGCGCAATCTATAACACACTTCAAAATCAATAATCAAAAATAAAACAAAATTAAGTATTAAGAAAAATGAAAAACAAAAAAAAAAAACATTAATAACCAGTTTGATTTTGTCTAGAATGTATCATTGTCCCATGGAGCAGGACCAGCATGTTTCCAAGCATTCTTATCTTGATTGTAATCCTCTAATTTGTAATATGCTTGTTTGCAAAGTGTACTTTTAATGTGTGTCTTAAATTTCCTTTCATTTAATTTTAATATATCAGCAGGAATTTTATTGTAACATTTAACACAGTACCCCATAAAAGATGTATTTACTTTAGACAACCTAAAATATGGTTGAGCTATTTTATCTTTATTTCTAGTATTAATATTATGTCTATCACTTATTTTATTAAAAAGATTTAGATTTTTTCTCACATACATAATATTTTCATAAATAAATTGGCAAGGTACTGTCATAATATTAATCCTTTTAAATAATTCCCTTAGAGATTCGCGACGAGGTAGATTATAAATGGCTCTGACAGCTCTCTTCTGTAAAATAAAAATGGATTCAATGTCAGCAGCCCGACCCCACAGTAGAATGCCATACGACATAATGCTATGAAAGTAACTGAAGTAGACCAGTCGCGCAGTTTCTATATCTGTCAACTGTCTTATCTTTCTAACAGCATAAGCTGCTGAGCTTAACCGTCCCGCAATTGATGTTATGTGAGGTCCCCATTGTAATTTCTCGTCTAGCGTGATTCGTAGGAAAACCGTTTGATTAATAAATTCCAGTTTTTGTCCATTCAATATGATGTCACATTTGCTACTTCTAACGTTTGGTAAACTGAATCTAATAACAAGGGGGTCTATCCTCGCCTCGCCTCTTCAACCTGTACATGAATCGGCTGATCGGTGAGCTTAGCAGCACCAATATTGGATGTTCCATAGACGGAGTGTGTATTAACAACATTAGTTACGCAGATGATATGGTGTTGCTAAGCCCATCGATCGGAGCATTGCGTAAACTTTTGCATATTTGTGAGACATATGCGGAGGCCCATGGGCTCTGTTACAATGCTAAAAAGAGTGAATTCATGGTCTTCAAAGCTGGTACCAAATGTTACTCATCTGTACCTCCTGTCACTCTTTGCGGCATCCCTTTAAAAAGGGTGCAGCATTTTAAGTACTTGGGCCACTGGGTCTCTGACGACTTGTGTGACAATCTGGAAATTGAGAGGGAGCGCAGGGCGCTGTCCGTCCGATGTAATATGTTGACTCGCAGGTTTGCGCGTTGTACTAGACCTGTGAAGGTGACTTTATTTAAGGCATATTGTCAGTCGTTTTACACGTGCAGCCTGTGGGCCAAATTTACGCAGCGGGCGTACAGCGCACTGCGCGTGCAGTACAACAACGCTTTCAGGATACTGTTAGGGTTTCCGCGGTTTTGTAGTGCTTCGACTATGTTTGCTGAGGCGCGGACCAATTATTTCTTCGCAATTATAAGGACGCGGTGCGCTTCATTATTGAGTCGCATACGAAGCAGCTCGAACAGTCTCCTAAAGGTGTTGTCCGAGCGGTGGGACCTGTCCCTGATACAGAGGTGGATGCAGCTTCATGTTAGCGCTTCTCATCGTATTATTTGACATGTCATCGTGTGTGTGTAATTATATTGTGTAATTGTGTATTATTTTAATTTATATTGAATTTAATTATTTTAATTGACATTCAATTTAATTATTTTAATTTAATTTAACTGACATTTGACATTTCATAATTCCTGTGTTTATGTAATTTGTGTTTTTGGATTATTTTAATGTAGCTACATGGGCTTTTAAATGACATTTTTAATTTTATTTTTTCTAAAATGTAAGGACTAAGTCTGAAATAAATGAATTAAATTAAGTCCGGCGATCGGGAGGGTCATGGCACTGTTTTAATTTGTGGTTGCTCTCGCAACCACTCTCGAACAACTAGCGCACGGTGTATCGGGCAATTATCTTGGAAAAAATTAAACTCTGGCAACTCCATTTTTGGATACACCGTGCGCACAGTCGGTAACTTAATATGTTCAAGCACATCTTTATATGTGTGGCCATTTGCCCTCCCCGGTATGAAAGCAAGCTCGCCTGGTCCAGCAGCACTCATCCAGCCCCACATATTCGCGACAACTCGTCCTGATTCTGCATTTGGGATAACATTTCGAGGTTCGTATCTTGTGTTACGCCATAAATTCCGACGACCTTGTTGGCTAGACCTAAAGCACTTTTCATCGGAAAATATGGCGTAAGAAAAGTCGAAGTCTCTGTAGTCCCGAGCGAATCGTACGCGAGCAGCTTTTTGGTCCTCAGTCAAAAAAAATTTTTTTTGCGGGCCGTCTGTGATGGACTCCAGCTCTATGTAACTCGTTCCGAATAGTTTGCATTGAAACATCAAATTCTTGTGCGAAATTGCGAGTAGGTGTAAATGGGCTTTCTTGAAATGTGGCTATCATATTGGCCAATTGCCCTTCGTTGGTAGCCCGAGGTCGAGGTGCACGAACGCGCTGAGTTAGATCTTCTCCTTCTTCATATCTACACACCCAACGGCAGAAGCGTAGCGTACCTTGGCGGGGCCCCGTATAAAAATTTGTTTGGGGGCCCTTAGAAAGGGTAAATATTTCTCAAAAAAGAAAAAATATTTCCATAAAATTAAAAGAAATATTTATTCATCATAATTATCTATCTATCATATTTTTAAAAACAATTCAAATTAAATATTAACTCTCCTTGCCTTTTTTTCGGCAAACTGATTAATTAAATCATTCATAGCTGATGATGACTTTAGTTTTTCTTAAGTTTTTGCCTCTTTGGACAATAGTGACAGGTCTGACAGGCGTTCCTGTCCCATAGAAGTTCTTGAATATTTTTTTATCAGTTTTAATTTCGAGAAACTTCTTTGGGAAGTTTTTATTCATTTTTGCTTACGCACTTTAGGGGCCCCCGTAGGCCAGGGGCCCCGTATAATTGATACGGCAGATACGGCGGTAGCTACGCCCCTGCCCAACGGCGTACTGTGGTTCTCTGTAAAAAGAAGTAACAATTAGGTTTTTGATCATTTTTTTTTGTGATAAATGGAAAGAATATATATAAATTTTATAGCAAAACTATTTTTTATTTTCGAAATAGTTCTAAAGTTATTTGAAAATAAAAAATTACTTTTGAATCCAGTACCGAAAACCCCCGAATAAACACGAGCGCGTGTGACGTCATCAAGTTTAGCTGCCAGATGAAGTAAGTAAACATTATGAAGTCGCAACTATGGTCACGTGAATTTCTTTTAATTTTTTTTTAATTGTTTATAATTAATTGAAATATTTTATTTTTAAAGTTTTTTGCATTAAATATCAATATAATAATATATTAAATACATAAAAAATATCAATTGTTTTTTTCAAATTCCCAGTTAGCATCGAATTGTCACATAAAATAGGAATTAAACAATACATTACTAGCAGTATGCAAAAGTATTAAGTTATTAACAAATAAACCCTAACTTTTTAAATATCTATTTTAGTTATTAACATTGTTATCTGTATTTTATATGGGTAGTAGACCACAAACAGATAATTATTTAACAATGGCATTGTAGTAAATTCCAACATTGTGTAAAACTCTCCCAAGCAAATTTGTGCCTTATTGTTATCGACTTAAGTGCGGTAACTCAATTTCAAAATACAGTGATGACTTAAAATGAAGTGCCATTGTTTAAGTAGGTGTTGAAAGATTCGTTATCGGGTCATAAAATGTCCAAACAATGTCTTTGAACGCGCCGATATTAATAAAAGAAAGGAAAAACAAACGTCTTTTTAACTTAATATTTTGAATACGTAAACGTAATTTCTTATTTTATTTTTGCAAAATTTTAAGTTATGTATTAAATTAATATTTATCGTAAATTAGCGATTTACCTCGACTTCTCACGGATCTTACAAATCTCTAAAATACTCGGCTTTGCTTTAAAAAAATTTGCATGCGCATAAATACCTTCCGAAAAAAATCTCTAAATGAGAGTGAGAACCCATATATACGTTGCATTATTTTGAAAAAAATAGAAAAAAGAATCAGACAGACAGACAGAAACAGCGGCTTTGTTTATACTACGAATATTAAGAGACTCGAGGTAGAGATTTAACATGAAATATGTTCGCAGTCAGCAATTATTAATATATTATATTTGTGTATTTCTTTTACGCAGAAACGCATAATACACGATTTCGTTAGAATAAAATTTTTAATAACAACAACAGATATATGAAATATAAAAAATGCATGTAGGTTTCTTTAAGGCATTCAAATATAATATGAATTATTAAAAATTTGTTTGTAACCTACCATTTAATCTATAAAACTCTTTTGTCGGGCTGACGGCGACGTTGGTGTCGGCTCGCTAAACAATAACTTTTAATTGGGTCTGTGAATTACGGTAACAGAAGAAAAAAAAAAATTGAGATCTATATAATAGTGCAAACAATAAATATATAGCCCAGTAAAGGAAACCAACATGCACTTAATTAATTTCTATCTCTAGATAAAAAAAATAACTTACTTGTAGATTTAACTCCAGCGCAATTTGGGATATATTCAATCCTTGTCTATGCAAGACAATGATTTCATTTCTTTCTTCCTGATTTAGGTTTCGGGTTGTCATCGTAAATGACAAATCACAGCCCACAGGTAGTCACGATACACAGTCCAGGATACGAGCAAGGGTCAAAAAGAGTTCCACGATCACAGTCCGGTTTACAAAGCAACGGTCACAGTTGGGCAGGCAATCAGTCCGATAGAAATAAACAGGTCGTAAAATAAAATTGGGATGAAAACGGGAAGCGTGAAAAATTAGCGAGATGCAAATTGGCACTGGCTAATGTTTGTTGATATTTTTTGCCGCACGCACTTACTGCACTCACACAAATATGTATTGTCTCTAATTGGGTGGAGCAAGGAAGGGGCGTGGTCTGTCACTATCTGCGCTTCCGCAGGACTATTTTCTTACTTGAGCATGCTTAAGTTTGGCCGATAGTACCTTCCATCATCAGCCCAGCTACCTGAGATGATGACAACCATACGCAAATACACCAGATACTTCATAAAATATGCGAAAAACAATAGGTGTGCCTATAAAGTTTGAGGGTTGCCCTCTAAGATCCCATCATCAGATCCTAATTTGGTGACAGTGGGACCACCTCAGAACTATCTACTTTCGAACAAAAAAGAATTTTGAAAATCCGTCGACAATTGGCAGAGTATTTGATGAACAAATATACAAAAAAAAAACATACAATCATCCAAACATAGTACCTCCTCCTTTTTGTGAAGTCGGTAAAAATGACAGGATTGTGTAACATTTCATTAGAAAATTAGGAAAATATTGAGGAAAAACTGTCAACTATATCAATGTGCACCGACATTACGTCTGTGTAAACTAATGTATGTTAATTAATATCAACTTACACCACACATGCAGTTTTCGTGAAGATTGATATCATGAAATATGTTTTCTATACTTACTTAGTGCCGCGCGAGACGCCGAGACGAGCGCACGCATTTTAAACAGCTAGCTATTACGTTCAAACTTTTGCAAATCTACCCACATATTTTAATTATCCAAATGTTTACTGATAATGGCTGATGGGCCGGGCGTTAGTAATAATGAGTTGAGTGGGAGTGATTGCATGGAGGAAGAAATAATTCTGAACGAGAGTGGAAGATTAGTTATTGTACATAAAGCAATGGAAGAGAGTACCAGTTTGTCGAATGAGAATCGGAGGGTCACAGAAAAGAAAAAAAGAGAAGATAGTGAGGAAATTGTAGAAGATGATGATGGATTCATAACAGTTAGGAATAAAAAAGTGGCGAGAAAATCTTCTAGAAAATCGTATAGTGGAAGCGGGGAGAAAAATCTACATGTTCCGAGTTACACTGTTAGCGTTACGGGAAAAGAAACGACATTACCGAAACAATTTGGCTCGGCGAACTTATTGAGGGCGGAGAACATAGTAAACATTAGTAAAATTCAATATAAAAATGCGTACAAAGCGATACTGGAATTTGAAGACAGAGAAAACGCTGAGAACCTAGTCAAATGTCAAAAATTCCAAAGTCTTGGTTTTAGATGTCAGTTCGTGGATGAAACCAATCTATCATACGGAGTTGTGAAACAAATAGATTTGGATATAAAAGAAGAAGAAATTCTGCAAAGTGTGGAATGTGAATATGAGATTGTTTCTGTAAGAAGATTAAAGAGACTTAACTTTTCAGGAGGATGGGTGGAGTGCGAAACTGTACGTATATGTTTTAAAACCTCAATGTTATGTGATGAGAAGTCACGTATGTTGTTCGTCATCGTGTCACGTATGTTGTACATCAGCATGTCACGTACTGTTCAGGGTTAAGTTAAGGTAAATATACTGTTCTCCGTAGGCTTAGTGTTAGCACGTAGTCACGTACTATCTATGTATATTTAAACCACCTATTAAAGGAGAGAGGTCAGTTGAGGACTGTAGCTGAGTACAGTTGAGTCGCAGCTCACAATTGACTCTCAAGTAACCCACGTCATGTCGTTTACTTAACCCCTCCTCATCCTCACATCGCATGGCGACCCTGCTAGTCGGCTGGACGGCGTTATAGTTCTCCGTTCGAGGGATTCACAGCAGCAGAAGTCGACTGGGCTTCGGTGAGCTTCGCGTCACATCAGGTCACGGGCCATGGGGAGCACAACGTCGAAGGAAGAAGTGGTCATCGCTCAGACGGCGGCGGGTGGTTCGAATGCCGCAGCGGTTACGCAGGAGCAGGTGACGGCCATCCAAGCGGCGCTGTTATTTATTGCGGTGTGTTTGGCGCTTGTCATCGTTGGTGTGGCAGTCCGGATGTATAGAAGGTGTCACCACAGTTGGATCGAGGACCAGCTAAACCAGCGGGAGGTTCGCAAGGCTGTGCAGATGGCCTGACCAGATATGGGTGAAGTAACGTTCCTTCGTCAAGAAGTAAGTGATTAAGTGATTAATTATTAATACGTGAACTTAAGTGTGTGTGATGACCGAGCGGTGAATTTAGAGACAATAGTATACATATAGTATGTTAAGTTTAAATGGAAGTGGAACTGACGTCGCTGTTCGTGCAGCTAAAATTATTAAGGGAAAGTATTGTGAAATTAGGTCCTAGTAGGCGGAAAGGCGACAATTTCAATAAGAAAATTAGTAACGCGAAAGCCTTATACGATAAATTTAAAAGTATTATTTCAAGTTCGGGCAAATTTTCAGAAGAGTTAACACAGCTGATAGTAAAAATAGAAAATTTGTACGTAGATACTATAAAATTTGAAGACATCGGCAAAATCGATTTAGAGATGGCGGCGGAAAGATTTTCTTTAAAAACGGCGGTTAGCTTGCTACCAAAAATGAATGGCGATGAGCAGGTGACCCAAGATTTGATTGATGCCATAGGTTTATATAGTTCTATGTTGGAAGGGACAGATAATACTCTTTTGGTAAAATTCGTTCTAACCACACGGCTTACCCAGGGGGCTAGGATTCGGTTGTCTTCCAATTACGCAACAGTGGACAGTCTGCTAGCTGACATGAGGAAACATTTAATAACAGTAGAGTCCGATGTGGCTGTGCAAGCCAAACTTGCTCGCGCTAGGCAAAACAATAAATCGGTCGCGGAATTTGGTGCCGAGATAGAAAAGTTGATGGTCAATTTGACTATTTCTCAAGCCGGGGAAAGTTCGGAAGCTTATAAAATTTTGCAGCCGTTGAACGAAAGATATGCGATTAGGAAGTTTGCCGACGGGCTTCGTAATCAGCGTCTAACTACAGTTATTGCGGCGCGGAATTTAACTTGTTTAAAAGATGCTATTAGGGTAGCGGAAGACGAGGATTGTGCTTCGTCGTCGCAAGTGTTGACGTACCAGCGCTGGCCCGCAAGGCGTGGTTTTTCATCGGGCGTAAGAAATTACGGAAATAACCACAGGCGGCAGATTGTAGAGAGTAGGCACGCGCAGCATGGAACAGCTGTTGAGCGTACGCGCAAAAATGTCAAGACATGGCATAGCAGTGGAATGCGCGGTCGCAGCGATAATGCTCGTCGTGGACGCCAGACTCAGCAAGGTCGACGGCGTGTAGCGTGTTTTGAGCACGCGCGGGGCGATGCTGACTCAGGCGCAGTGTCAATGTCACGGAACGATGAAGGCGGTCAGCTGAGTGAGACTCGGTTTTTTCGTGCCTAAGCATATTTTAGCTTGTGATAGCATTAACTGGGTTAATTTGTTGGTGGATAGTGTAGATACGCAATGGTTAGTGGATACGGGTGCGTCCATATCAGCCGTAAAAAACACTTTTTTAGCGAATAACGCTTTGTGTCATAAAGTGGTTAAGGAAGAGTTGGTGATCAATGGTGTAGGAGGTAGTTTGCGAGCTATAGGTTATGTATATTTAAATTTGGAGTACGGTCGATGTTCGTTCGTGCATAGGTTTTATATATTTGATGAGTTGCCATGTAAGTCGGTAGGCATATTAGGCCAGGATTTTTTGCAGAAATATAGTGGTATTATAGATTTTTCATTGAATAGGTTGTCTCTTAAGGGTAATAAGGGGCAGAAGGTTTCGATGCCGCTCAATTCGTATGATTACCTGTTGACTATTCCTCCGCGTTGTGAAGTAGTTAGGTATTTTCCCGTTAATAGGGCAGAAGATTGTATAGTGGTAAGGAAAGAATTGCGTGGAGGTGTTTTTTTGGCAAGTGTAGTGGCTAGGCCTAGGAATGGGATGATACCCATTAGGATTTTAAACACAAACTCTGAGGAAGTTGTGTGTAGTATGTCCGGTGTAGAAGTTTATCCGTTAAGTGGTTACGATTGTTGTAGTTTTGCGGAGTCGGAAAGGAACGTTGAGCGTGTTAAGGAAATATTTTCTTTGCTTAAACTTGATTATTTGAATGCCGAGGAACGGTTGTCCATTGAGCGAATTTGCGCGAAGTATTCTGATATATTTCATGTTCCGGGAGATAAGTTATCAGTCACGAATGTGTATGAGCAGTCTATACGATTGAAAGAGAATGTGACTCCAGTTTATAGGAGGCAATATAGAATACCTTATGTACAGAAGAAGGAGGTTGATAGGCAAGTGCAGGAGATGATGGATAGTAATATTATTGAGGAGACAGTTAGTGAGTGGTCTAGTCCTGTTTTGGTTGTACCCAAAAAAGCGGATCGTAGTGGGGAGAAGAAGTGGCGCATGGTGATAGATTACAGGCAGTTGAACGAAAAGATTCAGGATGATAAATTCCCTTTGCCTAATATAACTGAAATCTTAGATTCAATGTCGGGTGCTGTTTACTTTAGTCACTGTGATTTGTCGCAATCATATTTTCAATGTGCTTTAGAAGAAGGTAGTAGGAGATACACTGCTTTTACAACTGATAAGGGGCAGTATCAGATGTGTAGGTTACCGATGGGGTTGAAGATAAGTCCGAGTTCTTTTAGTAGATTGATGACTGTGGCCATGTCTGGATTGAATTATGACAGGTGTCTGGTTTATTTAGATGATCTAATTGTTTTTGGACGGAATTTGGATGAGCATAACAGGAATCTTATATCAGTTTTTTCACGCTTGAGGAAAGTAAATCTTAAGCTAAATCCATCCAAATGTGAATTTTTGAAGAAGCAAGTGCTTTATTTGGGACACGTAATTTCGGAGGAAGGTATTTCACCAGATCCGGAGAAGGTAGAAGTCGTAAAAAGTTATCCGCGTCCAACGACGGTTGATGAGGTGAAGAGGTTCGTAGCGTTTGTGAATTATTATAGGAAATTCATACCAAATTTTGCTAATATAGTGGTACCTATGAATAGACTGTGTAAAAGGGGTGTCGTGTTTAATTGGACCGATGAGTGTGAGAGGTCTTTTCTGTTGCTTAAGGAAGCGTTGATAAATCCACCGGTGTTGGATTATCCAGATTTTTCTGATAACAACACTTTCATATTGCAAACCGATAGTTCGGGGTATGCTTTAGGGAGTGTGTTGTGTAATGGGAACGGGAAACCCATTGCATATGCTAGTAGGTCTTTAGGGAAAAGTGAGTTAAATTATCCTATAATAGAGAAGGAGTTGTTGGCAATAGTTTGGTCAGTTAAACATTTTAGACCATATTTGTACGGACGGAGGTTCGTCGTAAAAACGGATCACCGGCCGCTGTTGTATTTGTTTAACATGACAGATCCTTCAAGTAGGTTAACTAAGTTTCGTTTGTGTTTGGAAGAATACGACTTTGAGGTTGAATATATTAAGGGAAAAGAAAATGTGCAAGCAGATGCACTTTCCAGGATAGTGATTACAAGCGAGGATTTGAAAACCATACGCGAAAAGACTATATCCGTGATGACGAGAGCGCAGTACAAACGGTTAAGAGAGCCGAATGTTTGTGGTACGGACTCCATGGTATCTGGGACTGATCACCCTAGGGTCGTGGAGGTTCTTAAAAAACAAGGAAATGACGTTGAGATATGTTTAAATGAATGGGAGAAAATGTTACGTAACAACAATTATAAAAAGATATTTTCAAAGACGCGCAATTTAATGTATGTGCCAGGGAACTCGAGTATTTATGTAAACTATGAATCTTTATCAGCATCATCGCGAGACGAGTTGTTGAAAGACATAGTAGATTTTTGTATTGAGAAAGGCATAAAAGAAGTTATTATTTTAAAAAATCGTTATAACGTAGAATTTATTACAAAAATGGCACAATATTTAAAGGAAAATAGTGGTAAATCGCTACATACGAAAGATTTTAAAATGTGTGTGGTGAAGGATGTACAGAGAGTAGAAGGGGAAGATGAGAAGAGGATTATTTTGAATGATTTCCACATTTTACCCACAAGTGGTCATGCAGGTATACGCAGAATGGTGAATAATATAAAGAAGTATTATTATTGGTCTTCTATTGAAAAAGATGTAACGGAATATATTAATAGATGTGATAAGTGTAAGAAGCAAAAGTATTCTAGACATACTAAGGAACCAATGACAATTACTACCACTGCATCTGCATCTTTTGAGAAAATTTATTTAGATATAGTGGGGCCACTTGATAGGGACGAAAAGGGCAATGTTTATATATTGACACTTCAGTGTGAGCTTACAAAATTTGTAGAGGCGTATCCATTAAAGAATAAATCCGCGAATGAGGTAGCGAAAGCGTTGGCAGAAAATTTTGTTTTGAGATATGGAATACCGCGGACAATTGCTACAGATAGGGGTTCTGAGTTCATTTCAAAAGTGATGGTAGAGCTATGTAACATCTTATGCATCAATAAAATCTTGTCGACATCATATCATCATGAGAGTATAGGATCTTTGGAAAATGTTCACAAAACTTTAGGCGCGTATTTAAGGATACAGACGGAGAATAATCCATCGTCATGGAGTTCTTGGATTCCGTAATGGTGTTTTTCATATAACACTACAGTTAATACTGTGACCAAATATACACCTTATGAATTAGTTTTCGGTAAAATTTGCAGGTTACCAAGTAGTCTTCAAGGGGAAAGTGTTGAACCATTGTACAATTTTGATGATTATCCTTTAGAATTTAAGTTTAGATTGCAGAGGGCTCAAAATGATGCGAAAGAAAATTTGATAGCAAGTAAGTTAGCGAGGAAAAATTGTTATGATAAGAACCTTAATTCAATAGATTATAAAGAAGGTGACTGGATATTGATAAAAAACGAAACGGGCAATAAATTGGAATGTATATATAATGGACCATTTGAAGTTATAAAAGACGAGTCACCAAATGTCATTGTAAAAAAGAAAGATAATAAGATAGATGTAATTCATAAGAATAGAACAAAATTATATTGTAAGAGTTAGAATGTAGGGAAAAAAAAAAACTGTAATTTAGTTTTTTTTTTTTTACTTTAAGAGGGGTGATGTGATGAGAAGTCACGTATGTTGTTCGTCATCGTGTCACGTATGTTGTACATCAGCATGTCACGTACTGTTCAGGGTTAAGTTAAGGTAAATATACTGTTCTCCGTAGGCTTAGTGTTAGCACGTAGTCACGTACTATCTATGTATATTTAAACCACCTATTAAAGGAGAGAGGTCAGTTGAGGACTGTAGCTGAGTACAGTTGAGTCGCAGCTCACAATTGACTCTCAAGTAACCCACGTCATGTCGTTTACTTAACCCCTCCTCATCCTCACATCGCAGTTACCCTCTTATATCAGTATGTATGGATGTAAATTTAAAGTAGAACCCTACATGTTCCCTGTCACGCAATGTTCCTCGCAATGCTGGCGCTTTGGACATTTACTAAAAGCGTGCCCGACCAAAATAATACGCTGCCCGAAATGTGGTCACGACTGACTTCAATTGCATTAATTGCAAAGGTTCACATATGGCATTAGACAAATCTTGTCCCGTCTTCATAAAAGAGAAAAGTTTGAGGAAAATTATGTGCGAGAATAACTACACATATCGGAAAGCCTTATCTGCATACAGAGAACAAAGCAAGGCTGTGGAAACTGCTCAAGATTATCATCCTAAATATCAACAGGTTGAAGAAAGTACATACAATGATATATACGAAATTGATACAAGGTTCGTTAAAAAATCGTATAAAGATATATTAGTTACAGAGACACAGAGAAATATCCATGATTTGTAAGGTGATATGACACAGTTAGGCGCCGAAAACACAGGAGACCAAAGTGAGGAAGAATCAACCGAGTCGGCCATTTTGGGAAACTCATTAAGGAAGCATAAGACAAGAAGAAAAATAAAAAGAAGAAAATATCAAATCGTAGTTATAACGTGGCACAGGAGGACAGAGATATTTTATCAGTAACACAGGAGAATAGTGGAAATAAAGATGAAGCTGCAGAACGTAAAGTAGATTTCAAAAAGCTGTTACATAAGTTGAAATAAGTCATTAAATCGGACTGTAATTTTGATGTTAAAGTTAAATTATTAGTTTTCAGTTTTATATTTGAAGAATGTCTTCAGTATATTTGGAAGTTAGTGAAGGAGTCAGATGCTATAAACACAATCTTTTCCACATTATATGGCTTGTTTACGTAAAGATGTCAACTTAAATATTATGCAGTGGAATGCACAGAGCTTGAAACCAAAAATAGAGGAGGTAAAATGTTTGTTGTTACAAGAAAAGGTACACATAGCATTGATAAGTGAATCATGGCTAGGAGAACAGGTAAGTCTTAATTTTAATCAGTACAATATATTTGGATGCGATAGAGAGGATTCGTATGGTGGAGTAGTGATAGTGACGCATTATTCATTAAGTGCTGAGGAAGTTCACATTACGGTAAACAATTCAGGCATTGAATTAGTATGTATAAAGATAAACAACTCCAGCTACATTCGACATATAATTTTAATATATTGCCCTAGTTCTTTTCAAACAATTCAATCAGATTGGGATAGTATTTTCTCTAGGTTTCCTAAAAACTGTTTGATAGCAGGGGATTTCAATGCCCATCATGCGAATTGGTCATATAAAAATGATAGTAGAGGTAAACAAATTTTTGAATCGGCGTTGGAGTTTGGTTTTACTTCACTAAAATTAGTAAATTGTAACTTACAAAGCTCATCTCCTGATGTTACATTCGTGTCGGTTGATATTGCTATTTACTTTGACTGGCAAGTTATTAAGGAAAATCTGGGAAGTGACCACTTGTTTGTCAAAATTAAAGTCAGATATAATGAAGAGGTGTACACAAATATTAGGCGGAACTATAAACGAGCTGACTGGCAAGGTTACAAACAAACTTTACGTGATGATTTATCCTTACCTTTAGATGAGACTAGCGTTCAAACCTTATATGATCACTTTATTTGTCAGATAAATAACGCGGCCAATTCTTATATCCCGTTAAAGTTTGTAATAGCCCAAATAGTAATTTTAGACCGAAAGGTTATTAGAGTCCGACAATGTCTAAACTAGTTGATGAACGTAGATTAGCCCTAGGTAGTTTTAGAAGGAACCCAACACCCGCCAATCTCTTACTACTTGAGGAAAAAATACAAAAATCTAAGCGCGCATTCAAACAGCTAAATCAGCAGATTATCAGAAGTTTTGTAATAACATTGATCATGGGGTATCAGCGTCTGAAATGTGGCACCGTTTGAGGTGGGTGAAAGGCTACAAGAGAACTAGAGTTCAATGTTCTCAAGAGTTAAGAAAAGAAATGCTATGTGATCTGGCACCTGACTATGTCATGCCATCTAGGCCTTTATTTACTTCCGAAAATAGACTAGTAGAATCAGATTTTTCACCTCAAGAAATGATAAACTGTTTGAAGAAGAAAGATACGGCTCCAGGAGAAGATAAAGTTACTTATTCTATGATCTCACATCTACCATATGTTGGAAAGAGATACTTACTCATGATTTACAATACTTTATTGAAAACTGGTACGGTTCCATGCCAATGGCGTGACATTAGAGTCATCGCAATCCCGAAATCAGGGGGAGGTACAAATACCAATAATAACAAGCCAAGACCTATATCATTGATATCTTGCACATACAAAATTTTTCATGCCATGATAGGTAAAAGATTGGAGTGGTACATTGAAAGGAAGCAGGTTCTGTCACCGTATACAACGGGCTTTAGGAGGGGGGCAATCTTGTCTTGATTGCTTATCGCGATTGGTGACTAAAATTCAGATAGGCTTTTCAATAAATTGCCCCATTCTAGCTTGCTTTGAAGTATGTTCATAGGTGATATCAACAACAAATGAAACAACCGTTTGTCTCGAGCGTTTATTGGTGACTGCCTTGGTACACATAACATAATGGACGTGACGAGTACTCGTACTTCACCTCCGGGGTTGTAAAAAAAAAGTAAAACAAAACTTAATCTACGTAAGAAACATTTTTGTTCTATCCTTATGCACTACATCTATCTTCCCATTTTTTTCAATCTTAACATTTACTCCCATATCTTCTACAACTTTATAAGGTCCATCATAAACACAATCAAGTTTTCGAAAGTTTTCTTTTTTTATCAAAATTAAATCATTTTCGCTATAAGACACAGGATTACATTTTAAGTCATAATAATCTTTCCTTTTCTCCTTACGTTTAATCAAATTGATTCTAGCATCTCTTAATGCTACTTGCAATTTATATTTTAAATCTAAACAATAATCGTCTGCATTATACAGCGGGTCTACATTATTTTCTAAATTATTTGGCAAACGACATTGCCTACCGAAAACAAGTTCGAAAGGTGTATATTTCGTTTGCGTGTTTACACAAGTATTATAACTAAAACACCAGAATGGTAGCCATTGCGACCATGAATAATTACTATTACTACAATATGTCCTTAAAAATACACCTAAATGCTTATGAGCCTATTTCTATGATCCGATTGATTGATGGTGGTACGCAACTGAGGTTAGCTTTTCTATCTTTAATAAACTACATACCTGTTCCTTAACCAGAGAAACAAATTCTGTACCCCTATCCGTAGCTATAGATCTTGGGATACCGAATCTCAATATGAAGTTACTTACCAAAGCGTTGGCAACAGTGATTGTTTCCTTGTTAGGTAAGGGATACGCCTCTATATATTTAGTCAACTCGCATTGGAGAGTTAAAATATAGCAATTACCTGACTCATCTTTATCCAAAGGTCCAACAAGGTCGAGGAAAATTTTCTCAAACGCTGTCGTCGCTGTTGTGGTAATATTTAACGGTTGTTTAGTATACTTACCTTGTTTCATTGTTTGACACATTTTACACTTACTTACATATCTACGTACATCTAAATCTAGTCCTGGCCAGTAATATTTTCTCTTTATATCATTCACCATTCTAGTCATGCCAGCGTGTCCACTGGTGGGCAACAAGTGATAGCTGTTTAATATAAATTGTCTAACTTTGTCATCAAAAATTCTTTCAACTCTTCTCAAAACACATATTCGGGGACCGGTCCATTTTTTTAAGGATTTAATTTCACTACATATTTACACTATGCATAGTTCTTTAACTTTTATTTTCTCACAAAATTCAGAAAGTTTAGTTGCAAATTCGGCTCGCGAGAATTGCAATCTAAAACTTAAATTAATATATAATATCATTCTATTCACTACATACGAGAAACAATCTTTTTCTTCGATTTTTATATTTTCTTTTTTAATTTTTCTTATAACATCTTCTGTCGCTAGCTTCATTTCTATAGAATCATCCGGCTGTCTTAATAATTCCACAACCCGTGGTTGATCAGGCCACGTGTCAGTGTGTTTATTAAGCTCAGTTTCCTCATTCATAGTATTCTCTTCCATCCTTCTCTTCTGTGCTCTAGTTGTCACCGCTAAAACCTGTTCAGTCGTACTCTTTAGTTCATCTGATGTTATAACCACTCTTGACAATGTATCTGCGATCACATTGTCTTTTCCTCTAATATACACTATTTTAAAATCATACTCCTCAAGTATCAACCTATATTTTATTAATCTACTTGACGGGTCTTTTATGCCAAATAGATAGATCAATGGCTTGTGATCTGTCATTATTGTGAATTTCCTACCAAAAAGATATGGCCTAAAATACTTCACTGCCCAGACTACAGCTGTCAGTTCCTTTTGTATAACGGGATAGTTTTTTTCGGCTTTATTTAATGGTCTACTAGCATAAGCTACTGGTTTCATATTTGTATTATATAATACAGCTCCTACTGCCATATCAGAAGCGTCATTGTCGTTTTGACATTCAGAACTCCAAACAAATTTTTCATCCTTTTTTAATAAACGATTTAGAGGTATAGTAATAGTTGCAAAAGACGGTAAAAATCTTCTATAATAGTTGCAGAAAGCATAAACCGTCTAACTTCGTCAGCATTTGTAGGTACTGGGTATTTTTCTAAATTTTTTTTTTCTGGGTCAGGTGAAACTCCTTCTGCCGATACTAAATGGCCTAAATACAATATTTCCTTTTTTGAGAAATTGGCACTTAGTTGGGTTCAATTTTAAATTTACCTTTCTCAATCTTTCGAATACATCTATTAAATTTTGGTTATGAATAGCCAGTGACCGTCCGAAAATGATCAGATCGTCTAAATATATGAAACACTTTTCAAAAGCTAAACCAGACATTGCTATTGACATAGCTCTACTGAACGCACTACACGAAGTTTTAAGACCCATCGGCAATCGTTTTAACTGGTAATGTCCTGTATCCGTAGAAAAGGCTGTATACATCCTACTCTGTGTATCCAATTTCAGTTGGTAATAACCTTGTTGTAGGTCTAAATGAGAGAAATAAATAGAGCCTGATAAGGAATCTAGTATGTCGGTGATGTTTGGTAATGGAAATTTATCATCGACTATGTTTTCATTTAGTTTCCGGAAATCGATTACTAAACACCACCTTTTAGACCCATCTGATTTTTTTGGCACTAGCAAAATAGGACTAGACCATTCACTGTTAGACTCCTCAATGATCTCATCTTCGAGCATCTTATTTATTTGTTTTTTAATTTTATTTATTTAAACTTTATGCAACAAATGTACAAAGGCGGACTTAATACCTTAGGCATTCTCTAACAGTCAACCAGAGGTGGTGAAGAGATAACATGGTAGGTGCAAGCAATTTTAAGAGAGTAAAACAACAAAATCAGAGATTTAAAAAAATAAAAATAAAAAAAATCTCAAATATTTAACATAATAAAATAAAGTGTACACAAGTACAAAATAATTAAATTCTACATACTTACTATAAAATGCTATATAATATACATAAACATATATAAAAATATAATATATACATATATAAATACATCTTACCAAGAATAGAAAGGAGGATTATAATAAAACTCTTTCTATTTGCTCCGAAAAATAAATCCGCAACTTCCGCTTGAATGCATACAAACTGGTGGCTGTCCTGATATCAAGAGGGAGCGCATTCCAAAGAAGAATAGCCTGAATATGAAAGGAAGAATGAACAAAGTCAGAAGTATGAGAAGGGCAGCTGAGTAGAAGATTATTAGAAGATCGAAGACTCTTAGTGTGAGTAGAACAAAGATATTGAAAATTTGAAATAAGATAAGAAGGAGGAGTAAGTGAAGTGAGAAGGGAGAAAAGCGTGGTTAACGCACGCAAACTTCTTCTCTGACGAATTGGTAACCACTTAAGCTCCGCCCTAAAACTAGACACGTGGTCATATTTCCGCAAATTGAAAATATAGCGAATGCAATTGTTCAGCATCTTGTCAAGCTTATCCAACCAGACCGTATTCAAGTCAAAGTAGCACACATCACCATAGTCAATTATAGGGAAGATTAAAGTCTGCACTAGCAACGTATTCGTCTTGATAGGCAAAAAGTTCCTCAGACGATATAAGGAACGCAAAGTACCGCTGACTTTCTGACAAACACTGGAAACTTGACTTTGCCAGCTAAGCGTAGAATCAAGATACAAACCGAGATCCTTCACAATGGGGCTAATAGGGATGACAGAAACAGAACCATTAAAAATAATAGGAGGAAGAGGTAAATCCGCCACTCTGCCCATCATGCGTGAACTTCCAATAACAATGGCCTGACATTTAGTGGGGTTAACAGAAACCCCAAATCTGACAGACCAACTGTAAACAGCATCCAAATCCCGGTTTATATCCTGAATAGCTCCTGACAAGTTATCAACCTTGGAAGCAGTATACAGCTGAAGATCATCAGCATACAAATGATACGCACACTGAAGACAGGGAGTGATAAAATTAAAAAAAATAGAAAACAATAAAGGAGAAAGAATGCCGCCTTGAGGAACACCAGCACCAAGGTCACGCCAACTCGAAGAACTCTCATCAACGCGAACCGACTGCTGACGACCCCGAAGATAAGAAGAGAACCAATACAGCGCCTCTGATGAAACTTTAAAATTCAAAAGCATGGGAAGGAGAATATCATGACTGACAGCGTTAAAGGCATTGAAGAAATCGATCAATACAAGAACAGTCACCTTGGTATTCTCCATCGATTCTCTAACGTCACCAGTCACTTTGAGAAGGGCGGATGTCGTACTGTGTCCAGGCCTGAATCCAGACTGAAAGGAACTCACGAGGTTGTTACGGTAAACAAACCCCGAAAGCTGCTTATGGACACAGGCCTCAAGCACTTTTGACAGAAAAGGGAGAACGGAAACGGGCCGGAAATGGATTGGTAGGCAGGGATTCGAAATTTTAGGAAGGGGACGGACATAAGCTTTACGCCACAAGGATGGGAAAACCCCAGAATAAAGAGAAAAGTTAATAATATGGGTAATAGGAGGAAGTAGGATATCGAGGACAGAAGTGACCATAAAACGACTAATGTCATCGCACCCCACGGCCTTGGATTTGATGGAGAGGATAATCCTTTTAATTTCATCATCAGTGACTGAAGAAAACTTAAAAGGATCAACATTAGGTGTTACCAAGCCTGCAATATAACCAACCGTCTGAGATATCGAATGCTGATCCAAATAAGAGTTAGTAGTAAAGTGACGGTTGATATCATCCAAGGCAATTGTTTTAGGGAAATCTATATGACGCTGTTTACCAATACCCAGAGTTCCGAGGAACTTCCAGATATCAGCAGGAGAAGAAGACGTATTTACGAATTTTATAGAGTGTTCACAGATATTTGCGGTTTCTAATTTATCGCCTGGCAAAAGAAAATGTCAGAATATTTGGCACATATTTTTTCTACAGATTCTCTCTCTTCTTTATTTAAATTTTGTAAATTAATTAAATTCCACAAACTTTCAGCCCTTTCATAATTACTTCCACATGAATTAAACTTTAAAATATTATAGTCGTTTATTGATTCAATATCAATATTTAAATCATTTAATTTTACCTCTTCGTCACTTGTATTTAAAATTTTAAGAATTCTGTTATTCTTAGGGCGAGCTATAGCTCCAGCCAAAAACACATCCTTTGTTATTTCTCTAGGACTCACAAAACAATCATCTTTCATATCCTTATCTAAATAAACATAGTGAATAGTTTAACTTCGCGGAGGAATTACCAATGAGTTACTGTTCTCAAGTTTATTGTGAATTGGTAACGTATAATATTTACCTTCCGATTTTAATGTTAACAAGTTTTTTCCTAGATCAATTTTCGCTTCATATTTAGTCATGAAATCAATACCTAATATACCATCAACTACTATAGGTAAATTTCTAAAAACGTAAAAAATGTTTTGAAATTTGTGTCCATTAAACGCATGTATATCTAAATTTACATAACCAGAAGATTTAATTTTTCCTCCGATACCATTTACTTCTAATTGATCATAACAGATTTGACATTCTCTTGGTAATACTTCTTCTTTAAGAACCAAAATTGACGCTCCAGTATCCAATAATAAAACATATCTTTGCTTATTTGTATAAAAATTTACGAATTTTGAGGAACTTTTACATGCAAAGATAAAGCTATTCATTACGAAAAAACTGATCTACCTTTTCATTACGTTTGTTTTTTTCCGAGTTGTCAGAAGCCTGGTTATTCTGGGTATTGGTATTTTGGGGAATGGTAAAGATATTACCATTATTATGAAGGTTATTTCCCCCACGTCTGGCATATCCACGGCGGTTATATTGACCTCTACCCCGTGGAGTATATTGAAAAGGTCTGGAATTACCTTGATAGGCGCACTGTTGCGATAATTGTTATAATTACCTTGATTATATCTATCTCTATAACTATTACCGGGATAATACTCTTGAGCGCGGGGCCGTCGACCTCTGGTCTGTCCGCGATAATTGGAACGATTATTATTGTACGTACCTCTTGCAGAAGTCATCTTCATTACCTCGGCTGGCCTGGAAACAGACGACTTACATTCGTCCTTCACAGCCTGGATCGCGTCTTTGAGCGACGAATAATTTCGCGCTGTTACGATAGTGCTCACCTTTTCGTTTTTCAAGCCATCTGCAAATTTTTTAATAACCATCTTTTCGTTAATCGGTTTTAACACCTCAATTTTTGATACATCACCGTCAGCCTGTGAAATATTTAACTCTGTTAAAAGTTTTTCAAGTTGGGCACCATAATCATCAATAGATCTAAAACCCTGGTTTGAGGCTTGTATTTGCGCTTGTATTGCAGTAAGGGATTTCGCCGTTAATAATTTCCTACGGAAATCTTGTAGCATATCCTTGACAGTCGTGTAATTAGTATTCACCCGTAGTTTAGCGTTTTCAGACAACCTGCCTTTTAAAACAAACTTAATTAATAAAATTTGACGCTCAGTATTAAGCATTTCGGAATACATCTCCACAGCATCAATCAATCGTTTTGTTGAGGGTTCCTTATCGTCTAAAACTGGTATTAAACTACACGCCGTTTTTAGTTCAAATTCCATTTTTACCGATTTTTGTTCACACAGTACAGATACTTCCTTAAATAACAATTTAATCTTACTATAGGCTTCCGTGATTACTTCTATATCAGATTTGTTCTTACTAAAACTTACATTAGAAAATATTGATTCACTTTCTCTATACAATTTTTGAGCCTCACTTAGTTTAATCGGCGTAACCGCACATTTATACCTAATTTGCCCTTTTTTAATTAGATATTGTCTAATTTCTCTTAATTTTTCATAATTCTGAAGGATTAAATCGGCCATAAGAAACTAAAACTTTACCATACAATTCAAAGATACATACCAAATAGCGTCAATACAACCCAAGTGGCATCATATTTCATTCACTTAAAATTAATTCTACCTTATTCGAAGCACAGTTACATACGCTTTAATAATTAATATTAATTAATAGTATTAACCATATTAATATTAATGTTAATATTAATATGGTTATAGCTAATATAACTGATTGTAGGTTAAGTGACGAAACTGTATTGTCTAGTTCTGCTAACAACACAGTGATGGATTATTCTTTAAACTAAGTTGTGAGACAACAGACGTTACCCCGTCAGATAATCACCTATTATTACTGAATAATAAAAAGGTATCTTCTGGCAAGTTAGCTTATAAGGGAAAGCAACATACTTTAAAATTATTCAATCAAAATATTCATGGTTGCTCTTCAAAATTACTGGAAATAGAAATGTTCTTAGAAAAAACCAAGTTCGATATTGTTTGTTTTACCGAACATTGGCTAAAAGATAACCAAGTGATGTCTATTAATTATGAAAATTATTGTGTAGTTAGTCATTTCAGCCGGAAACAGATGTTACATGGCGGCTCGTTAATACTTATTAAAAATTCGATTAAGTCTAAAGAACGTAAAGACATTGTAAGACTATCAGTTGAACACACTATCGAACTGTCCTGTGTTGAGCTTGATAAGCATGTTATTATTTGTGTGTACAGACCTCCAAATTACCAGAATCTATCTGTGTTTGATTCGGTAATGGAAGATGTGTTACGAAAAGTTAGTATTAGTAGTAAATCAATTATCATATGTGGTGACTTTTATATTAATTTGTTAGAGAATAACTCTAGTACTATCAGATTATTAAGTCTTTTCAAATCATTTGATTTGTCAAATATTTTTAGTGAGCCTACCCGAGTGACAGCTTCTTCTGCCACTTGTATTGACAATATATTTTGTAATTGCGAATACCTTCATAAGGACATTGTAAATAGGCTGCCATCAGATCATAGTGGACAAACAATTACGTTTTGCGCCTACGTACCACCACAAAAAACCCAAATAAAGTTTAGGCCAATTACTTGTAGAAGCTTAGAGCAATTTAATAATTCTTTATCTAGTAAATTATGTATTCACAGTTTTAATAACATAGGTGACTCAAACGAGTTTTATGCCGAATTTTTTTCACTTTTAAGCACGCAATTTAATGACACTTTTCCGGTAAAAACAAAAAGTATTTACACAAAATTCTTATTTAGCGATTGGGCGACTCCAGGTATACGTAAAAGCAGAGAAAAACTTTTTGAACTTTATGGACTGAAGCAACATACAATTAATACAAGTTTTCATAAGTATGTTTCCAAGTATTCAAAACTTTTTTTAAATGTGTGCAAAACAGCAAAAGCTCTTTACGTTAGTAATAAAATAAAATCAGCAGATGATAAAATAAAAACTACTTGGCAAATAATAAATAATGAAACAGGTAGGAAAAAACAGCGTATTACTGAATTTAATTTAGAGACTGCACGTGGCCCTATTAATTCAGATTTGGAAGTAGCCCAGGAATTTGAATTTTTTTTTTGCAAATATTCCCCTTCAAACTACTGAGGCTTTAAATTCCTCCCCCGCGCTTTCTGCTGCCTTACTTAAAAAAAATGTTAAGGCTTGCCCTTTGGAATTTAGATTTCAACATACAAACCCCCAGGCTGTCGTAAAAACTTTTAAAGATCTTAAAATTAAATCAACAGAAGATCTTTGGGGAATGTCTGTAAAAGTTAGTAGAGCTATCATCGAAACTATTGCGCCCTACTTAGCCTTAATATTTAACACCAGTGTAGACCAAGGAGTCTTTCCCGATCTGATGAAACATAGTAAAGTCGTGCCATTATTCAAAGCGGGTGATAGTAAGGAACCCAAAATTATAGGCCTGTATCGATTCTGCCAGTTCTCAGTAAGGTATTTGAAAAGTTAATACTCAATCAAATGTTACGTCACTTTAATAAAAATTCCATCTTTGATGAACATCAGTACGGTTTCACCAAAGGGCGTTGTACAACTGACGCCGGTGTCTAGGTTGACACAACTAAAGAACATATTTAACGCCTGGGAGGAAGCCCAAGATGCCATTGGAATCTTTTGCGACCTCTCAAAGGCGTTCGATTGCGTTAACCATGATACCCTTTTGCTGAAGCTCGAGCACTACGGTATTAGTAAAACATCTCTTGCTTTATTAAAATCATACCTGATAGGAAGACAGGCTAAAGTTCATGTTAACGGCGTAAACTCATTGGGGTCTGAAATGACAATGGGCGTTCCTCAAGGTTCGATATTGGGTCCATTTCTATTTCTAGTTTACATAAATGATTTACCTCAATTACTACAAAATCAACCGAGGATGGTGTTATTTGCAGATGACACCTCATTGATCTTTAAAATAGACAGGCGGTCACAAAATCTTGACAACGTAAATAGCTCTATTCTTCAGGTTCAAAATTGGTTTACAGTAAATAATTTGGTATTAAATGAAAAAAAAACCAAATGTATTAGATTCAGTTTACCAAACGTTAGAAGTAGCAAATGTGACATCATATTAAATGGACAAAAACTGGAATTTATTAATCAAACGGTTTTCCTAGGAATCACGCTAGACGACAAATTACAATGGGGACCTCACATAACATCAATTGCGGGACGGTTAAGCTCAGCAGCTTATGCTGTTAGAAAGATAAGACAGTTGACAGATATAGAAACTGCGCGACTGGTCTACTTCAGTTACTTTCATAGCATTATGTCGTATGGCATTCTACTGTGGGGTCGGGCTGCTGACATTGAATCCATTTTTATTTTACAGAAGAGAGCTGTCAGAGCCATTTATAATCTACCTCGTCAGGGAATTATTTAAAAGGATTAATATTATGACAGTACCTTGCCAATTTATTTATGAAAATATTATGTATGTGAGAAAAAATCTAAATCTTTTTAATAAAATAAGTGATAGACATAATATTTAAGCAAGAGTTTTATCATAAATATCCTTTCTATTCTTTTTATAAAATAGGTATGTATGTATTTATGAGTATGTATATTATATATATATTATATATGGTATATATGAGTTTATGTACTTGTGTACGATTAAACTTGTTTAGATTTTGTTTTCAATTATTTTAAAATTTCTTATCTGATTATTTCCTCATGTACAATTTTTTGCACCTGCTTTGTTATCTCTTCACCACCTTTGGTTGACTGGTAGAGAATGCCTAAGGCATTAAGTCCGCCTTTGTACTTTTTTGTTGCATAAAGTTTAAATAAATAAATAAATGAATAAATATTAATACTAGAAATAAAGATAAAATAGCTCAACCATATTTTAGGTTGTCTAAAGTAAATACATCTTTTATGGGGTACTGTGTTAAATGTTACAATAAAATTCCTTCTGATATATTAAAATTAAATGAAAGGAAATTTAAGACACACATTAAAAGTACACTTTGCAAACAAGCATATCACAAATTAGAGGATTACAATCAAGATAAGAATGCTTGGAAACATGCTGGTCCTGCTCCATGGGACAATGATACATTCTAGACAAAATCAAACTGGTTATTAATGATTTTTTTGTTTTTCATTTTTCTTAATACTTAATTTTGTTTTATTTTTGATTATTGATTTTGAAGTGTGTTATAGATTGCGCGGACTCACACACTATTTCATGTTGGTTGAGATGTTATGAGTGGTCGTCTGTAGTTCCAATATTTGTAAACACGTGAAAACTATGTATATTTGAACATATTTTAAATTTTAAATTCTTAATTTGTGCCTTTTAATTATTATGATTAATAAGTTTTTTTTTTTTTTTATAGGGTACATACATTGCTTTCACGTGCCATGTCGTGTATGATTCTGTAAACAAATGTTGTAAACATTGATTTTAAAAGAGTACGTATGGAGTTTCTTGCCCATTCTTCTCCATACAAAACTACCTTTTGGAAGGGGCAACTAGATTCAATTCTATTTTGTTTTTTTGTGTTTGACGTTCAAAAGTGCCTTATTGGCCTAATTGAAATAAATGATTTGACTTTGACTTTGACGCTGCGATAACGTTTTGCTGACACTTATTTGTTCGTCATGTACCGACCGGAATTCCATGAACGGCTTCTATTGTTATAAGCAAAGACTTTGTTTAAACATTAAACTTTCGACGCAATTAGATTTTAATTTTATAAGTAATTTATAAGTCTATTCTTCATTTATCTTGACGTTTGTTTTATTTTTCACTTATTTATTAACTTATTTGAAAACGCATCACTTTTTTTTCACACTTATATTTTTAGATCGCACTACTTATATATATTTTTTTCACACTTTAGCTTTAAAGACCGTAAAACGCACTGTATAATGCAAACCGTGGGCATTTCAAACTGCTGCTTCCTCACGATCAGGATCACGCCTTCCAGACATCCGTAGTCGCATTCTGCGCATAAATTCCGAGTTCACTCTGTCTCCAATCCACTTTTCTGTCTTTGCTTTATGCATATCAGGGTGAAAATAACGAGGGCAATAATCACCAGCAACACAGTAATTAAGATATTATTAATCCGTATATGGTTTTCACTCTCAGAGAGACTTGCCGAATTGGTACCTCACGACGACGTCTGCGCAATTACTATCTCTCTATCTTCGGTTTTTGAGTAACTTTTCCCCATCGTTGTTGGTCACTTCAAACAGCTTTTTACTAAAGAGTTCCAAAACACAACTTATCATTCCGTTGATGCAACACCGAGTCGAATACATGTTGTCGTAATTCGTACACAAGGCACACAGGAACGCGCTGACGCCGCACCTTTCGCCCGGTCCTCGCGTCGCGCGATCAATTCCCCGAACTGGCTAGGGTCGCCATGAAGTATGTTCATAGGTGATATCAACAACAAATGAAACAACCGTTTGTCTCGAGCGTTTATTGGTGACTGCCTTGGTCCACATAACATAATGGACGTGACGAGTACTCGTACTTCAACTTTTTGGATATTAAAAGTGCGTACAACAATATTTCAATAGAAAAGTTATTGTCAATTCTCGATAAACTTAATGTAAGTAAAAGGATATGTAATTATTTTTGGAGCTTTTTAAGTGAGCGTCATCTCAAGATTTCTGATGAGTCTGCAGGGGGAACGGATGTGATCAGATTTACAGGAAAAGGCTTAGCGCAAGGTGATCCTATGTCGCCGTTACTTTTTAATATAGCTACTTACAAATTTTGTCGGGAAATCATTGATGTGTTTATGTGTCAGTACGCTGATGACTTTGTACTGTATACAACATATAATAATATTTTAGACGGTCAGAAAAAAATTCAATACGCTCTAAATGTTTTTGTGGCTCTATTAGATGAATTAGGATTGGAGATATCTACTAGTAAATCTAAATATTGTATTTTTAGCAGGGGATTTAAACGTCAAAGAATTCAGCTTCTGGTAAATAATTGTGAACTTGATACAGTACTATCCTACAAATACTTGGTAGTTTGGCTGGACAAGACATTTTTTTTTTTTTTAATCTTTATTTATTTACAGGGTTTTTTCTATACAGAATATGTCACCCCGATTATTGAATACAATTTTTTAAAATAAAATCTGGATTATAAATATTAATTGATTAAAACTAGTCTACCCGCAACCTTGTACCCATAATAATAATATGGTAAAGTGTTCTAGCCTCATCCGATAATGGCGAGGCTAGAACGCTATTATAGAAACCTACATTAGAGCCACTAACAAAGGCTAGACGTCTTTGGACTCCAACACGTGCACACTCCGCTAGGATATGATGTACGTCTTCTATAACTCCACATACAACACAGTTGGGAGAATCAACTTTGTGCATCATGAATCCGAAACTATTGAGCGGTATATGACCAGATCGGAGCCTCAAAGCCGTCACCACCTCCTGTCTGGTCATCTTTCCCTCGCCAAACCAAAGAGTCCGTGGAAGAGATGGTTGAATCGTCCTGTACCAAATACCTTTCGTTAACGATCTTTTATCAAAATATTCTGACCATGATTGAAAACATCTGTCTCTAACTAAGGGTAAGAGCTCGGTGTACCAAGGGGAACACGAATAAATTTCTCCATCTGAACCGGCTTCGTTTGCTAAACGATCAACCACCTCATTACCCTCCAATCCAACGTGGGAAGGAATCCATTGCAATACAATTGTTTTTTGATCGGCAACAAAAACAGAAATGGCTCTTAATATCGAATAAGCAAGAGGAAGCCCCCTAACAGATGGACTTGTGCATCTCATCAAATGAAGAAGAGCACTTTTCGAATCAGTGAAAATGACAAACCGATCAGCGTCCAATGACTCAATGTAGGCCAAAGCTTCAGCAATAGCTATTAGCTCTAAGTGCATTATTGACACTTTTGATGAAATTTTAAATTTGAAAAAAGTATCTCCATACGAATCATAAAAGGCCGCGCCACAAAAATTCTTTCCTTTAGAACCGTCCGTATACATACAGTAAAAGTCAGAATAAAGTTCATTTAGAGACTTACAACATATTGATCTTAAATTAAATACATTATAACAGTTTTTAGGTTTGTCTACTGAATCTAAATTAGGTTTTATAATACCTGATAAGTCCATATTGCTGACCCAAGTAGTCATGGAGTACATGCCCATTTTATTACTGCAGTACATATGTTCTTGCTTAAGAAAGTCAAGAGACGCAACTAAAAGAGGTTTTTTCTTATTCCTCCAATAAGCAGTATTGTAGCAAAGACCATGTAGCTTATCCAGTATGTTTATTATAGGAAAATCAAAACATTTCGATTTTAAATAGAACTTACCAGCTAAGTATCGGCGTCGAATAAACAGGGGAGGTAACATCAATTCGGATTCCATCACGTGAATAGGCGTGCTTTTGATAAATCCACCTATTAACCGCATGCAAATATTTTGTACTCTGTCCAGTTTTATTAAATGTGTATCTGCGCTAGTATCCAGTAGAAAGCTACCAAAGTCTATACGACTACGAATGAGTGAAATGTATAGTCGTCTTAAATGGTTGGGATGTATTCCCCATCCAGCACCCACCAGAACCTTGAAAATATTAATCAGTTTCAGTACTCGTTCACGAACCGCATTTATATGTTTACTCCATCGGAGCCCCTTGTCCAGCCACATTCCTAAATACTTTACATGGTCTACTATCTCTAAAAATGTCCCGTTTAAACGCACTTCTATAGTGGGCCTACGATAACCTCTAGTAAACCAACAGATCTTACTTTTAGCGGGAGAAATATCTAAACCTACGTGCTTTAACATGTTATTGATTAAATCAAGACTAGATTGGATTTTGCATTGTCCTTCACTAACAGAGGAACACTGTACATAAATGGCGAAGTCATCCGCGTACTGGGATATATAAATGTTGTTCTGTAATTGTTTGCAAATATCCAACGTTATTATATTAAATAAAAGTGGAGATAACGGATCACCCTGAGCCAAACCACATCCTGAATGTCTA
Organism: Hoplodrina ambigua; assembly: GCA_949774945.1. NCBI lineage: Eukaryota > Metazoa > Arthropoda > Insecta > Lepidoptera > Noctuidae > Hoplodrina > Hoplodrina ambigua. The sequence goes on from OX458964.1 coordinate 1,982,276, forward strand.
CTAATACAGCTATTCCCAGATCTTATTTTGAGTACTCTTCTGTGAAGGAAATTCCATAAATATTTACAAATGCGTGCACCTACTTTAAGATTATCCAAAACATTAATTAAAACAGTATTATTTACGTTGTTGCATGCATCATTAATATCTAAAAAACAAGCCATAGTAAAACAACCCTCGGAAAAGCCAGATTGTACTGTGGAGATTAAGCAACTGAGGCCGTCAAGACACGACCTACCCCTACGGAAGCCAACTGTGTTCACAGAGAAAGTGTTATTTTTTTCGAAAAACCATTCCAATCTTCTAAATAAAACATAGTGAAAAATTTTGCATATACATGATAGCAAGGATATGGGTCGAAGTGAAGAAACGTTGCTAGGGTCGCGACCAGGTTTTGGAATAGGTATAATACAAATGTCGCGCCACTGAGAAGGAATAAAACTGTGTTCAAAAAATTTATTAAATAACGTAAGTAAAAAGGATTTACCTACATCAGGTAAATTCTTTATCATAGAATATGATACATCATCTAATCCAGGAGATGTACATCCTTAGATTTGATACATTTATCTAGCTCCTGTATTGAGATCTTACTATCTAATAAAAGGTTACTATGGTGGACCGTAGGAGTCGAAGGGGACACGTAATCTGGGGCAAGAGTATTTAAAAGGTTTGTAGAACTTTGGGCGTCTACAAAATGTCTAGGTGAACGGTAACCTTTCAGCCATCTCATTTTGCGCCACATATCACTAGACGTTGTAGTGTGGTCAACAGATGAACAAAAATTTTGCCAGTTGTCTCCTTTAGCCTGCCGGATTAGCCTTTGCGATATACTAATGAGACTGTTAAGAGTATCAAGGTTCTGGGGAGAAGGATTACGCCTAAATTTGGATAATGCAAGTCTACGCTTAGCTACCGCGTGAGATAGGTTTGCAGTCCAATACGGCTTCGGAATAAAATTTGAAGTGGGGTTCTGGTTTATTTTAAAAAAAAGGATGAATTTGTCAGCCGCTTTATTCAAAATACTTAAAAATAAATCATAAGCTATTTGAAGGTCATTCGGCAAACACAAATTACGAAATTTTTGTTCTAGGTGTTTTTTAAATGAAGTCCAGTCTGCTTTTCCAAAGTTACGTTTAATGATTGCCGGGAGATATGATGTACATGATGTTGAAATTTTAATGATTAGATGGTCACTGCCTAAATTTTCATTTAAAACGGTCCAATTGAGATTCAGCGCAATATCAGTGGACACCAAAGATATATCAGGGGAAGACTGTTGTAAATAATTGTCAACGAGTCGCACACGGGTATGTGTACCATCGTTCAAAGAAAAAAAATTGCTGTCTATGAGCGAATCGTGAAAAAGATTACCCCTATGGTCAGTTTTATAAGACCAGCTGACGTGATGGGCATTAAAGTCACCTAGGATTAAAGTCTTGGAAGACCATATTGATAAGAGACTATCCCAATTTTGCTGAGTTATTATGATTCTAGATGGGCAATATACAGACACAATATTCTCAAACGGATCACAATTAAATAACCGCACGCACACTACCTCAATACCGGTATTATTTACATGAACGTGTCGCAGCTGCGCTTTGATCGATTTGTGTACGATGATAGCTACACCACCGTATGAGTCATCCCGGTCCGCGCGATAAACAACATAATCATTAATTTTAAAATGACTTTCTGGTTCGAGCCATGTTTCACTTAGGGCTGCAATATGAACTTTTTCCTGGCATAAAAGTTGATGGAACGATGCTAACTTAGGCCTGATACTTTGGGCATTCCACTGTAGGATATTTAATTTTGTATATTTGTTAGCCATCAGAACTAAAAAAACAGTTGAACATAGCTTTTATCCACGGCAACTCTGAAATAAAACTCGCAGACACTACAGTTAACCATTTTAGGCACAATTGGAATATACACCTTATCTTAAAAATTAGGCTAGTCTTTTTTAAATAGATGATTTCCTTTACTCTCGACCACAGCTCATTAAAGGATGGACGTTCATCGTTACCCTCTCCATCATCGGATGATTGATCAGATGTAGGTGCATCTGAATTCCAAAACATCCAGTCCTCCTTGTGTGGGTTATTCTTGACTTTAGGAGTCTTAACTGATTTCGGCTTAGGAAGGTGGGTTTCCTTTCTAGCCGTGACAGGTGTCTGTTCCTTGTGAATAATGACCTTCGTACGGGTTACGTCAGCATAACTGGAACGAATAGATACTTTCGGATTCGTTTCCCTAGCTTGTGAAGGATCACCAAAAAAAAGGGGAGTCGTGGTAGGACGCTCTTCTGTGGCTATTATAGGAGCTTGAGGAAGAACATCAGTTTCGGGATGAACGGCATTTTCGGGAGGGACATAACACTCTAAGGCTTTCCTGTATGTGCATCCAAACTCAGCCATTATCTCCCTGAGTCTCCTCTCCTTCTTATAAGTTGGGCAAGACCTGCTCAGCGATATGTGATTGCCCCCACAGTTGACACATGAAAAAATGGAAGTGTCGCAGTTTTCATGACGTCCACTACACTTTGGACAGATCACGTATTTTGACGGGCACATTTTCCTACTGTGGCCTAACCTCCAACACTGAGAACACTGTGACACTTGGTGAATGAATGGCAATACTTTTACGTTAATGTCACACACACGCACAGACGCAGGCAAGTGATCACCGTCAAAACAAAGTCGAAGGGTTTCACTGGGACACCAACCACCTTCGCTTCTGTTGCGACGGTCTAACCTCTTGAATGATAAAAGCTTAGCGGGGGGTGGACATGTAATATTGCTGAGGATCTCGTCATCTGTAAAATCTAAGTCTACATCTTTGATTAGGCCATAACAGACAGACAGCTGCATGGCCTTCTGAAACCTCCATCCCTTCTCCAAAAGTTTTTCGCACATTAAAAGATTCTGGGCAGCCGACTCGCATTCAAATTCAAAGCGTATTTTAAAAGGACTTAAATATTTAACATGGCGAATTTTATCTATTTTATTCTCTTTTAAAATACGAGCCATTGCAAATTGTTTTGGAAGACGTTCCTTAGAAGAAGCATACATTTCATACTTTTCTTCTTGTACAGAGTTTTTACTGCCATAACATGTCTTCTTTTTACTCCCCTTAATTTCTGTCCAACCCTCTTCTTCTTCGGTACTATCCTCTCTTCCCCTTTTTTCCGCTCTTACCAGCTCCTCTTTATTTCTACCATCATCATCATCTACAGCATCCATGTCCGAAGAATCATTCAATAAGCTCTGAATGTCATTTCTAAATGCGGGCGTTACACATCGCGGTGAAGCGCTTACGTTATCAACCATGGCGCGATCGAGTAAGGCAAGCGCACCTGGACGAACCGGCGCACGCCGATAGCACGTGAAAGTGTGTAAACAACACTTGGCACAGTAACGATAAAAATTAAAATCGCGATAATGAACACAACCAGCCCGTACGAATGCCGGTACGGTTCTGTGGACAAGACATTGCGCTGGGGTAAACACATCAATGAAGTCGTCGAAAAGGTTCAGAAACTTATCAATGTACTTAAAATTCTTACTGGTTCATCCTGGGGTATACATCCTGGAGTATAAACTCATCTTCTATATTGGAAATGTTCAGTTTAGATACATGGGTCAGTAACATTAACACTCAAAATATTATTAAGGTTCAATTTGTGATGTAGTATGTAAGTACCCATTATTTCTATGTGTGTAACCAATATATAATCCGTGTAACAACATAATTAAAGACAGTCTTGTGCTATATCTTGTGATGTTTCATTCAATCTGACACCCGACCTTACATGGCGACCCTACCACCAAACAGGGCTTGAATCATGTGCGCGACTAGTGTAGACTTTGCCCTGCGCGACTACTGTTTAAGTGAGAGACATATTAAAAGTGACTTTTAATCATGTGTAACTCAAAAGTAACTAATGAAGAGGTATTTCTCAATCAAAATAGCGCCGCTAAAAACACCGCGACGGTGGAGGAATTTAAATTTCATTTGTCGGCAATAAGTATCGTGTTAACAATCATTTGCACGATTTTATTCCTTGGCACGCTGTACTTCATGTTTAAAATTTACAAGAGATGTCATGAGTCTTGGACGCGAGAGCAGATAACGAGACATATCTTACGGCGTTCTTTGGATCGATCCAGAAGGTACCGCGGCAGCGCTAGTAGCATGTCTGCAAACGAGGAATGTCGGGTCCATGCGTCCAACAAGGGTCCTTAGCAACACAGAGGCGTGTAACAAAATGTGCAACTCGGCAAGTGTTCTTGTGAGTTCAGTGTCCTAATAAATGTATGAAAGTGCGGCAATTCTAATTCGGACTGTATACGCGTGTCTTATCAGTGGAATCATAATCGTAATCTATAAATATGGACTATAAACTTATTAACAGTTATGTATGAGGAGTTATTGCAGTTATACATTGACCTTGGTAAGATAAGAATATATTTAATAAAAATAGGGGCAAGTAGACGAAGAGGTGACATTGTTTTAAAGAAGCTCAAAGAGGCCGATAATTTATTGAGTGCTTTCAATGAGAGATTAGAGCATTTAAATTTGCTTAAAACTGGATTAAAGGACGAAGAAATTTGTAAATTTGATAAATTAAACAAAGATTTTGTTACGATATATGACAATATTTTAGACTTGTGTAACAATTCAACATCAACTGAAGAATCAAAAATAGAACTAAACATGGAAAAATTTGATTTAAAGATCGCCTTGAGCTTATTACCAGTTTTAAATGACGACGGCACAAATACGAAACAGCTCATTGATGGCATAGAATACTATCAAACAGAACTAGACTCAGTCGGTCAAATTAAGTTAATAAATTTTGTTATAAAAAGCCGACTTTCGCAGTCTGCTAAACTCAAACTTAATACAAAGTATGACAGTGTAAATGAGTTTGTCAAGGTTATGAAAACTAGCCTGCTACCTAAAAAATCAGCTACGGCTCTACAACACAAATTGTACAATTTGAAACAAAACGATCTCTCTATAGATGACTATGGCAAGAAGATAACAGATTTGTTTGTTGACTTGACGATTTCCCAATCAGAAGGCAATGAGTCTAACTTCGGTATATTGAAGCCTATAAACGAAAAATTTGCCATTAAAAGTTTTGCCGACGGATTAAGAAATCGTCGTCTAAGCACAATAATAGCAGCACGACAATTTACATCTCTAAGTAATGCTATACAAGCAGCGATCGATGAGAAAGTTTCAACACCGTCCACTTCAGGTGATATTTTATTTATACGCCGTAATAACAACTATTACCAATATAGGAATTCCAGAGGTCAGGGGGTGTCACAAGGACGAGGACAAGCAACCCCACCGGCGGAACGGAGGGATGATCGAGTATCGCAAGCAGGTCGCGGTGGATGGAGATCTCGCGGCCGTGGTGCATCAGACCGTAGAACTAGGTAGGATATTCTTTAATCAAGCTAATAACCAGGAACAACAACAGCATATGCATATTTTGACAGATGCAAACCCGCGAGAAAGTCAATCCGAAAATAATAATGATAATTTAGAAGAGTTTTTTCGTGAATAAAAGCGTAATGATGTCATGTAGTAGCATATATCATATTTCATTACACTCTCAATATAATAATCTTGCATATACGTGGCTAATCGTCACCGGTGCATCCATATCGGCCATAAAATATAAACACATTAGTGAGTTGAATGTACCCATCCACAAAAGGAAGCTTGTTGTAAATGGTATTGGTGGAAAAATAGAAGCGATCGGTTATGTTTATCTCGAATTAAGAGCAGGTGATCAAATACTAAACCATAAATTCTACGCATTTGAATCTTTACCCTGTCTGCCAGTGGCATTTTAGGCCAAGACTTTTTGAGCAAATACCATTCCATTATTAACTTTAGAAAAAATACATTGGTTATGAATAGTAATAATAAAGAAATTAGTCTGCCGATTACCTTACATAATGAGACGCTAACTATACCAGCTAGGTCCGAAAGTACACATTACATTGCGACCGACATAGTGGAGGACTGTGTAGTCTGTACGGCGGAAATAGGAAACGGAATATTTTTAGCAAGTACACTGACAAAACCCGTGCATGGAAAACTACCAATTAGAATCTTGAATACCACTGAAAATGATTATTATTTACATAATATTCAACCAAATATACATAAAGCAAGTGATTACAATATCTGTATATTTGACAAGCCCAGTAAATATGCAGAATGAGTCAAAAAACTGCTACCTTTATTAAATTTGGGGCATTTAAATAAGGAGGAACAAAGTAGTATTAGAAATATATGTGCAAAATATAATGATATATTTTATCTCGAAGGTGACCAGCTCACTACGACAAATATATACAAGCATTCAATAACTATAAAACCCGGTACTACACCAATGTACAGCAAACCTTACAGGCTCCCACATTCACAAAAAGAGGAAATACAGAATCAAATTGACCACATGCTCGAACAAGGTATAATTGAACCATGTAATAGCGAATGGTCTAGTCCCGTTCTTTTAGTACCAAAGAAAACAAACGGAAAGAAAAAATGGCGTCTAGTCATTGATTACCGCAAGCTAAACAACTGTGTGCAAAATGATAAATTCCCACTACCAAATATTCATGAAATATTAGATTCACTCTCTGGTTGCATTTATTTTACACACTTAGACTTAAGTCAAGGTTTTTATAATGTGGAACTCGAACCCGACAGTAGGAAATTTACAGCTTTTCATTCAGGCCAATTTCAAATGACTAGAATGCCAATGGGTCTCAAGACAAGTCCTAACTCATTTGCCCGAATGATGACAATGGCAATGGCGGGCCTTAATTACGAAAAATGTTTATGTTATCAGGACGATTTGATTATAATGGGACGGGGCTTATTAGACCATAACAAAAATTTAATCGAAGTTTTAGAAAGATTACGCAGTGTTAATTTAAAATTAAATCCGATGAAATGCGACTTTCTTAAGAAAGAAATGCTCTATTTAGGCCACGTTGTAACAGACAACGGTGTGCTACCCGATCCGGAAAAGATTAATGCTATACAAAACTAACCAGTTCCTCGCAACACAGACGAAGTAAAGCGTTTTGTAGCCTTAGCGAATTATTATCGCAAATTTATTCCAAATTTTGCAGAAATTGCTAACAGTTTAAACATTTTATGTAGGAAAAATGTTCAATTTATTTGGAATAGTGACGCACAAAAGGCATTTGAGACGCTTAAAGAATGTATGACTGCACCTCCAGTTCTACAATATCCGGACTTGTCAGATAAAAATCAGTTTATTGTACAAACTGACGCGTCAGGTTACGCGATAGGAGCGGTTTTATCCAATGGCGATGGTCGGCCAGTCGCTTACGCCAGTAGGAGTTTAAACAAAGCAGAACGGAACTATCCGACTATAGAAAAATAACTCCTGGCTATAGTATGGGCCGTGAAACATTTTAGACCCTACCTGTATGGTCGTTCATTCAAAATAGTCACCGACCACAAACCACTGGTATATTTGTTTAGTTTAAAGGAACCGTCAAGTAGATTACTCAAATTTAGATTATGTTTAGAATAATATGACTATTTCATTGAATATGTCAAAGGTCAACAAAATGCAGCCGCCGATGCCTTATCTCGAATTCCGATATCGTCGAACGATTTAAAGAACATGCACGAATGTTTATTTGTAATGACACGAGCACAAATCAAACAATTAGAGACCACTACACAGATTCCCGAGCCTACCGTGGAAAACTGTGTCACAGGTCAAGCAAGGATTGTAGGAACTATTAATAAACCTAATAATGCAGTAGAGCTGCAATTTATTGATAAAACATGCCTAAACAGGCTACAAAAAATAAAAAGAATATCTAAGGAAAATGATATATTTTCATATGATCAAAGGAAAATGGTATTGTATATAAATCCATCTGCTCGATCACAACTGACGCCAGCCGCATTTGTGAGAGCGATGAGCCATTTCTGCAATGATAATGGTATAAATGAAATATATTTTGTGAAAAATAAAAACCATAACATATTTTTAGAAAAAATAACTAATGAGATTAAAGGACTAACTAAATGGGAAGGACCACGGTTATGTATTTTAAATGATATAGAAAGAGTAGATAATTTAGAAGATAGGAGAGTCATTTTAAATGACTTCCACTTGTTACCAACCAGTGGCCATGCAGGCATAAAAAGAATGTTTAACAACATAAAAAAATATTATTTCTGGCCAGGTCTCGAAAAGGATATAAATAACTTTGTTAAAAAATGCTCTATTTGTCAAAACCAAAAGTATACTGTAATGGTAAAAGAACCCATGGTTATAACCACAACGGCACAGTCTTCATTTGAAAAAATATTTTTAGACATAGTAGGGCCACTTGATAGGGATTACAATAATTACACATATATTTTAACACTTTAGTGCGAACTGTCAAAATATGTATGTGCCTTTCCATTAGTGAGTAGAACGTCAGCTGAAGTCGCTCGTGAGTTCGTCAACAACTTCATTCTCGTGCACGGGGTACCTCGGGAAATCGCTACTGACAGAGGTACGGAGTTTATGTCGGAAACATTCAAAGAGGTATGTAAAATTCTTAATATTTCTAAACTGAACTCAACAGCGTATCATCATCAGAGCATTGGCGCTTTAGAGAATTCCCACAAAACCCTAGGGGCCTTTTTGAGAATACACATCAATGAAAGACCGGACTCGTGGGGTTCATGGTTACCTTTTTGGGCCTTCGCGTACAATACCACAGTACATTCAGCGACAAAATTTACTCCTTTCGAACTTGTTTACGGAAAGAAATGTAACTTACCAAGTAACCTTTTAAGAACAGTAGAACCACTCTACAATTATGACAGTTATCCCCTTGAGCTTAAATATAGATTGCAGGTTTCACAAACAGAAGCACAGAAAAACTTAATTAATTCAAAATTAGAAAGAAAAAACAGATATGATCAATACGTAAGACCTATAAATATAAGACAAATGATAAAATTTTGATCAAAAATGAAACTGGTAATAAGCTCTCAAATCTTTCTCCTTACACTGTTATTAGAGACTTGTCGCCAAATGGTAAAAATGATGTCATTCAAAAAGACAAAACGAAGTTATATTAATCATAAGTATGTATAGTAACAACCAAAGGTAACTGACCGACATTGCGATTATAACTGTAAAATGATATCCACTCATGTTACTCTGAATAGATTATACCAGCAAGTAAGCATAAGCATTGTTTATATACTATAATGGAACATCAGTTGTAATCTTAGGTATAAGTATCATATTAATAACATCTTATTAAGGTAATAATCATGTAACCAAATATTTTATATTAGTAATACTCAGATAATTGTAAAAAAAAAAAAGAAGTATCCATAGAAAGGAACACTTTTTTTTTTAAATGCGTTGGGAGGTGTGACGTAGTATGTAAATACCCATTATTTCTATGTGTGTAACCAATATATAATCCGTGTAACAACATAATTAAAGACAGTCTTGTGCTATATCTTGTGATGTTTCATTCAATCTGACACCCAACCTAACAAATTAGATTTAAAAAAAAAACCGAAAAAAGCGTACGAATATAATTTAATAAAAACAGAAACGCTAAAAGAACTAAGAGAAAAATATGACGAATATAATATTATTTACACTGATGGGTCCAAGAGCGCTAAGGGAAATGGTGCGGCTTACTATGATCCGCTGAAACCGGAAAGCAATGACAATAGTTGTTTCAAAATAATTAACGCTGTACCGGTAATGTCGTTGGAACTTTTTGCAACCTCAGAAGCGCTTACTTATATTCAAAATAATGATTATAAAAAAGCTGTGATTTTTGTTGACAGCAAAAGCGCATTACAACATATAGCTCGATGCGTCTCTGGTTGCAGAGGTGCATCGATAGCTTATGGTATCCTTTCCAAGATACAAAATTTAACTCGCAATGGGTTTGATCTGAGATTGCAATGGGTTCCATCGCATAAAGGCTTACACGGTAATGAGGAGGCTGACCGGTTTGCAAAAGCGGGAATTGATGAGGGAAAGGAGGTAAATATCGGAACATATTACATGGAATTATTACCAAAATACAAAAACAAACGTTATGAACATTGGAAAGAATACTTTAATGTAAGATCCAAGACTATAGGCATATGGTATAGATCAATGGTATCGGAGCCTCCTCATATACCATGGTTTTACAACACTAAGTTATGCAGGCGGCTGGTTGTGATCGCGCACAGACTGCGATCTGGACACATGCCCCTCAATAAGTTTGGATTTTTAATGAAAAAAACCGACTCACCAAATGTGGAACACCGGAAGATGTACACTTATTGTTGGAATGTACCAGATTTTAGTCTGATCGTGTAGAATTAATTAAGGATTCAAAGTTAAATATGTATGATGTAGGTGTATTTCATCATCTTTTATCTACACCTAATTCGGAGGCTGCCTCCAAAGTATTTATGTTTGCTAAGTTACGTTTTAGTTAGATCATGTAATAGTATAAGGTATGATGGGACTGGCATACACGTCCGTGTAAAAGTCCCTAATATATACTTATAATATTATAAAGAGGTAAAATTTGTTTGTAAGTTTGTATGTTTGTATGTTTGTAAGTTTGTTTGTAGGGGGTAATCTCCGAAAGTAATGAACCGATTTTAAAAGTTCTTTCACTGGTAGAAAGCTACATTATTCGTGAGTGTTACAGGCTATAAATTATAAAGATATCATGCATATTAGCCGAACTATCTCAATTTTTGTATAGCCAGGCGGAAAAAAAATGCTCTTACAACAAAGTTATTTGCATGCGCTGCCTTAACAGTTGTATATAATTGAAAACAATGTATGGCAGCCTGGTCCGCCTTTAATAGTTCTACCAAAAAGTCCGCGACACCATGTTTCTATCTTTTATATTTTAGCAGATATATTAGCTTTTATGTGTTAAAAAAAGTATTTTTCGACGAACTTACTTTTGGACGATTTTTTAAACAACAAAATATTAAACCTTATCGAAAAAAATATTATTATCATCACAAAAACATCATAGAGATACGATTTGCCCAAAACAGTATGTCAATTGGTTAAATCGTTTCGAAGATAATATAAAATTACTAAATCGCAAAATGCTGCCGTTCATTCACGAACCACATAAGAACATGCTTTGTACGGACGTTTTATTCATTTACCCATTTTTTTTTTTTTTTTTTTTGAGGTGGTAAAAATCATCAAATGACTCCTTCCGCTCTGGGTGGGGCGGAAGGGACTGACAGACTTTTACTGACTAAAAAACCACCCTGTTCCTTCTGTTGCCCTTTACGTTCCGGGGCCACGGTATCCTGTTAAGACGTCCCGCAACCCCGGCAGACGTTGGCCCCGTCCCTGTGCTGACAGCTCTTTGAGGCGCGCGCGAACAGAACGCGCCGTCGACCCGGGCCTGGTCCTTGATCGGACGGCGAGCTACCCATTACTCGCCGTCCGCAAGCCCGCGCCTACGGTGGCCGGATGTCGCCTCGCGACGTCCGACGCCCTGGGCGTCTCCCGCGGCGGCTGGGGCGTGAGGTGGTTCTCTCCCTCATGCGGCCCGCCTCCTCCTTCGCTAGCATTACAGCTTCGCAGAAGGAGGTGACTGCATCCCATTCCCTCTCGCCCCGGAGCATGGCCTGAACCAGATCCGGACGCGAGAGGTCGCCGCCGCCTATCGCCTCCGTGAGGACACGGCGGTGCTCTGCCCAAGCGGGGCAGTCCTGCACCGTATGCTCCACCGTGTCCTCCGGGCGATCTACACAGTGGTGACACCCGGGCGTTTCCTCCCGCCCTATCCGACACAGGAACCTCCCGAAACAACCGTGTCCGGTGAGGACCTGCGTCAGGCGGTAGGTGAGGACGCCGTAGCGCCTCTCCAGCCACTCCTCAAAGAGGGGTCTTATCGCCGCGATTGCGGCGTGCCCGAACTTGGGTTGCGACAGTCGCATCTCCCATTCCGCCATGAGATCGCACCGGAGCTCACTCCGTAGTGCCGCGATTTGCCGCGGCAGCGGGGTTTCGCCCCGGCGCTGCGCGTCCACACGCCACTCGTAGACGCGCTGGAGGACTGTTGCCTCCAAATCCCACGGCGGCAATCCGGCAAGGAGGCTTGCCGCTTCGCCGGAGACCGTGCGATATCCCCGGATCATCCGGATGGCCATGACCCTCTGGCATGCCACCAACTTGGCTGGTGGCCGCCGCCTGATGGTAGGGGCCCACACAGGGGCCCCTTAGAGGGCCATGGACCGCACGACTCCGGCGTAAAGCCTCCGGCAGGAGGCGCCTGGTCCCCCGAGGTTGGGCAGGAGCCGCCAAAAAGCAGCCCCAGCCCTGTCCAATCGCGGAGCCAGACGTCGGAAATGCTCCTTGAAGTTCCACCGGCTGTCGAGGACGAGACCCAGATACTTCATCGTCGCCTCGACGCCGATGTGAACCCCTCCCACCGTTATTTGGGAACCCGACGGTGGCGCGTTCCGAAGACCATGGAAGCACATGGCCTCGGATTTGTGCAATGCCACCTCGAGTCCCAATTGCCGGATCCTTTCGACGACTGTCGCAACCCCTCGCGTCGCTAGGTCGGCCGCCGCCTGGTGCGACTCTCCCTGTGCCAGGACGAGCGTGTCGTCAGCGTAGCAGACCACGCTGACGCCGTCAGGGAGGTCGGCGCGCAGCACCCAGTCGTATCCGATGTCCCACAGAAGCGGTCCCAGGACCGATCCCTGTGGGACACCGCACGACATCTCTCGCCGGTTCCACTCTCCCCGTTGGCCGGGGTAGATGACGGCCCTATCCGTCAGGTAGTCCTCGACAACTCGACGAAGGTAGGTCGGCATCCGGTGATACCGGAGTGCCTCCCTGATGCAACTCCAGGGCAGGGTGTTGAAGGCATTGGAGATGTCGAGAGACACCGCCAAGACGACCCTGCCCCGGGATACTGCTTCCCCCGTCGTGAGGGCCCTCATGCGCATGATGGCGTCCACCGTGGAGCGCCCCCTGCGGAAGCCGAACTGGCTCTCCGCAAGGTCCGGCCCGGATCTCCCCAGGTGCCCGACGAGGCGGTTTGCAATTACTCTTTCAAAGAGCTTGCTCACCTCGTCGAGCAGCACGATGGGCCGGTATGCGGACGGTGAGTCCGCAGGGCGCCCCGGCTTCTTGATGAGGACCAGTTTCCCCGTCTTCCAACGAAGCGGGAACTGGCCCCTCTCTAAACATGCGCTTAAGAGCCCCCCTAGTCGAGGACCGAGAGCCCCCGAGGCCAGGACCCAGGCTTTCCCAGGTAAGCCGTCGGGTCCCGGGGCGGTATTCTTGGCCTTCAGCCGTTGTACCGCCACTCTCAGATCTACCTCGGCCACCTCCGGAGCATTGTAGTCGCCGCCGTCGCTGTGGTCCGCGTCTTCGTCTGACACTGCCAGGGGCGGAGCCATGGGCGGGGGGGTATGTTCCCCCCGAGAAGGAAACAGGGCGCTCACGACGCCCTCCACGAGTTGGGGCCGGAGACTCTGCGTCAACGTCAACTGTTTTTTGTATATCGGACAGTTTCAGCGATTGTTTATCATGCCTAAAAGAAATCACAACTTTCCCGTCAGACATCCCAGAGCAGCTCGAGTACGCCCTAGGGAAGAGTCTGCTCTAGAAATTCATCAGCGCCTCTCGAGGAATAGAGAAAATATTTCGCAAGCACGCCCTGGGAAATCTAGCTCCGAGCGTTCACAGCGGCTTGCTAACCAAAGCTGGAGAACATCGCAGGCCCGTACTCGGGAATCTAGCGCTGAACGTGCGCAGCGGCTCAGTGATTTAAAGCAGCATGTCTCTGCAACAAGGGATAGGGAGTCTAGCGCTGAGCGCTCGCAGAGGCTCGCTAGCCAGAGCGCGAGAACATCGCAGGCCCTTGCTCGGGAATCTAGCGCTGAACATGCGCAGCGTCTTTAGGCAGAAAATAAATCATAGCACTCAGTACTAACCGAACCACACTCATGATTTCATCACAAGAAAATGGTTACCGCCCAACGAAGTGGGCACGGGTCAGCTAGTAGTATATAAGAATGCAAGAAAAATGTTGTTGAACAAATATAATACAACTTTATGTTAGAAATCAGTCTAGAACTTCACCTAATTTTATATTTATTGAGATATCACGATGTTATTTTTTGTGTATAATGCTACAAGTAAACCTACAAATATTACTTTACACGAAGATGTCGAATATATAATTCAACATCTTCACATGAAGATGTTGAATTATATATTCGACTTGAAACTTTTTCACTATACATATAGTGAAAAAGTTTTAAAGAAAAACGATGCAACTTCTATTTAACATTAGGTGTTCTGTACAATTATTAATAATAATCTTTTTTAAATAAAATAGAAAATAAATATAACTTTAAATCGCTTTAATGAAAAAAAAAAATAACCGACTTCAAAAAAAAGCATAGCACTACTGTACTAAAAACTAAACCAAAAAACACTTCTGCAATAAAAGCAAAAAATAAACTGGACTAGATATTTAAAAGAATGATCAGAAAAGAATTATAATGAATGTCTAATTTTCAACCGACTTCAAAAAGGAGGAGGTTCTCAATTCGACGCGTATGTTTTTTTTTTTTTTTTTTTTTTTTTTTTTTTTTTTTTTTTTTTTTTTTTTTTTTTTTTTTTTTTGTGTGTTTGTTCTACGATTACTCCGCCAATTATGAATCGATTTGGATGATTCTTTTTTTGTTTGAAAGAGTATAGTTAGGTCCCATAGGAATATTGTCATGATCTGATGATGAACTTTGGAGATATGGAACGGTACTCCTTATAAAATCACAGCAGAACCTCCGTAACAAGAAAAATTGCTTTGTTTATATGTGTAGTCGATGACTGACTGAAGGAAGTGGGGAGGGGGTACGTCAACCCCCCTCCTACCACTTTCCAAAATTAAATATATCGTGTGGGGTATTGTTTGAAAGGGCTTTATGTAAGGATTTCAAACAGTAACCCACAAGCACTAAAAAGTGAAAAATAAAAAGCTTTTTTACAAAAAAAGATAACCGCCTTCAAAAACTACAAAATAAAAATAACTTTAGCTTGGAAGTCGGTGGCAATACCTACATAACAAGAAACAAAACCAAAGCCGCCGAGTTCCAAGCTAAAGTTATTTTTATTTTGTAGTTTTTGAAGGCGGTTATCTTTTTTTGTAATTTACACTATATTCGTTTTTCAAATCAATGCTAGCTCTTAACTTAATAAATAAAATACTATTATAATTATGGACTAAGTACTTACTCATCTGCTTGAAGTCGGTGCCACTCCACGTTTCACGTTCCGCAGCGACCTCGGCGTTAGAGTTTCGCGGCACGCACGCAGTCTATCAATCCTCTTTACTTGGCTTGGCACCGACTTCAAACAGATGAGTAAGTACTTAGCCCATAATTATAATAGTATTTTATTTATTTAAGCCCACAAAATAACATGTTCGGCATCTCGTTTGTGAAGCAAAAAAGCCCTAAATGTCGAAATTATGCCATTTTGATGGCGACCTAATTCACTGACTCATTCCAAACAACCGCGAAAGGCATTTCTTCTTTTGATGTTATTCTAAATGGCACAAAACTTTCATTAAAGGCAATTATTCTGGGGCAAAAAATTGAGGCTTTATATGGTCTAATCTTGGCAACATGATCACTTTTTGTAAATCTACAGAATAACGAATAGTAGTTTTATCAACAAGTGCATTATCTACATCTTCTTTATATTTTATTCGGCTTTCTGTATATCTTACTTTATGAGCATTATACTTGTTACAAATATCACAGGTAGTATCAGGATTTTTATTATGTTCTGGGTTATGTAGTTTAAATATTGCACATAGTTCACATTCTTCATTTCCTAGATGGGTAAAAGATATACGATGGGTTTAATTCATTTTTTACTACTGTGCGGTAAGTTTCTAGAGATACTTTCAAATCAGAAAACTTTTCACAAAAGTTTTTGTACATAATGGGCACATTAATATCACCGGGCAGATATAGTTTATTAGGAGCATGCTCTCTTCGATAGTGGGATATTGCAGGATTGTAGCCCAAAACATGATCCTTTATTATACTTCTGTCTATTTTATTGACTCTTTCATAGACTCCCCTGCGATCCTTTAGCTGATCGATGGGTCTCTTTAGGGCAGCGAGAACTCTCTGATCATTTTTTGGGTGACACCCCAAAGTTGTTAGAAAGAATTGTTTGCAAACTTCTATTCTAGTATCATCTGCTTTTGTTAGAAAATAAGCATATGTCAATTTCCTCTTTGGTATTTGCCTGCTTGTTTGTTTTCTTCTTTCAACAGCTTTAATTTCAACCATGCCTTTAATAAATATACCCTGGGATTCTTTGCTCAGTTTACTGTAATAATTACTTATTACCTTATTCGTCGAACATTTTCGTCTACAATTTTCTATGCATGCCCTTTTAAGTGTTAGCTTTTCAATAAGTAATTGTTTTTTAATCTTCTTTCTCTCTGTTAATGACTCTACAAACACTTGTATTTTCCGTGGTATACCAGACTTAGTCAATCCTTTTCCTTCTTGCACGGGATTATTAATTTGATTTAATTGTTCCGTATTATTCAAACTAACTATACTGGCACAATTACTTTAATTGAATTTTGTTCTAGAAATGATCCGTTAATATTAATGTGGAGGTTATCGGTTTCAATTGCTGTAGTATCTTCTTCTGTATTAAATGTCGTAACACGAGAGATCAGTGAATCTTCACAATCAGTGTCGGTTGTGTCAGAGACAGGTATAAAATCTTTATCCTTAACACTGTCATCAGAATTTTCAAATAAGCTTAGTTTATTATTAATATGTGAATTTTCGTTTTCTTCATCCGAACTAGTTAAAGTTTCATTCGAGAAAATTTACATCTAAAGGCGCTTTTTCAATAAGCAACCTATCAAAGTCAGTCATATTATTTGCCAAAACAGCACTACGTGAATTTTGGTACTCATTATCAAAATCAAATATTTTTGGATGATTATTAAAATTTACGTTCCGATGCCACATTTTGTTAATGTCGGTAACTACACGTTGTTCATTCATGTTAGTGTCTTTTGAGGATTTTGTTATGGAAGAATCACTGGTGCTGCTGCTGCTGCTGACACAATCAGTTACTGGTAAAGATAAATGATGTGCAGTTGACGCATTTGGTGTCACTATTTTTCTAGCCAAAGCCATAATTCGATCACTTCTGGACGTCATCTTATATGTAAAAATAAATAATATATACCTACAAGCAACACATTCACACAAACAAGCTAAGGCAACAAGCTTAGTGGCGATGTTTAAAATACAACACAAGTTCGAAAAGCTATCAACGATTGTATTTTTTACCGACTTCACAAAAAGGAGGAGGTACTATGTTCGGATGATTGTATGTTTTTTTTTTTTTTGTATATTTGTTCATCAAATACTCCGCCAATTGTCAACGGATTTTCAAAATTCTTTTTTTGTTAATAATAATAATAATAATAATAATAATAATAATTTATTTATTTGTTAACATAGGTAAAAACAATTCAGATGTATTTTTAATTAACAGAGCGCTTTGTTATGCCTGGAGGCGTACAAATATGGGGTGCTATTGTTGTTGACAATTTCAAATTAGAATTTTCATTTGTTCGAAAGAACATAGTACTGAGGTGGTCCCACTGTCACCAAGTTAGGATTTATCTTAGAGAAATCGAGGGCAACACTCAAATTTTATAGGCACACTTATTGTTTTTCGCATATTTTATGAAGTATCTTGTGTATTTGCGTATGGTTGTCACCATCTCAGGTAGCTGGGCTGATGATGGAAGGTACAACTCCTTAACAGTAAGAAGTTACTCGATCAGGTAAGGACTGTTTTAGTAAATTGTTTTGATGATGATATGGGCATTTGCCACATTTGGTCTCATGATCACCAAGTCATGACCTGATGCTGCAGTCAGGGTAGTCTGCAGAGTACCTAACTCCTCGACAACTAACGGCAGATATATGTTGTTTAGGCTCATTGAAAAGGGCTCGATGTGTGGATAAACGTACTGTTAATGAGGAACACCGAAGTACAGAGACATGATGCTGAAGCCAGGAGCATCAGAAAAAGTACAAACCTTGAAATTACAGCAACGTATTCGTGTTTGGGCTCATTTTATACAGAACTAAATTTTAAGTTCAATGCAATGTTGACATAAGTCTGGCCTGGTGCTGCAGCCAGGATTATCAGCATCTAGTCTAAAAACTAATAAATACTTCTCAAAGTGAAATTCTTTTGCGAGTTTTTCTTTTGTATAATTATCCTAACAAAGGTTGCCGGGGGAGTCTCATTGCTCAACCACTCTCGTATAACACCGAGTCGATGTTCACGCTGTCCACACGACTCGTCACTCAATCGTTCTTGAATACGATAGAGTCGACAGATCCTATCATTTGGCGACTCTTGTTATGATTGAGAAGGCCTGTAATTTCTCATCTGAAATTGAGTCGGTGCCAAGCCAAGTAAAGAGGATTGATAGACTGCGTGCGTACCGCAAAACTCTAACGCCGAGGTCGCTGCAGAATGTGAAACGTGGAGTGGCACCGACTTCAAGCAGATGAGTAGGTACTTAGCCCATAATTATAATAGTATTTAATTTATTTAAGTTAAGAGCTAGCATTGATTTGAAAAACGAATATAGTATAAAAAATTAGACATCCATTAAAATACTTTTCTGATCATTCTTTTGGATTAAATATCTAGTCCAGTTTATTTTTTTTCTTTTTATTACATAAGTATTTTTGGTTTAGTTTTTAGTACAGTAGTACTCTGCTTTTTTGAAGTCAGTTAATTTTTTTCTTAAAAAGTTTTATTACGTATGTATAATACGACTATAGAAAAAATTACTTCAACACAACAATGCTAGATTGATTGAAGTGTTTTTAACATGCTTTTATATGTTAGGTGATTTCATTGCCGACTTATTTAAATTGTTCTTTAACGAGCTTTTACAATTTTGTAGTAAACATTGTTGGTCGTGTGCAGATGTTGACTTTTTGGGGACTCATTCGGGTGCATATGCATAGGCACATAATCTAATTAGATAGATAATGGTATAATTTGGAGAGAAAAATATAGATAATAATTACCTGCAAAGTGTAAAATGATTTATACATAACAATGTGTATCTGCGTGATCCAAATATATATATATATATATATGTCAGGTAATTAAATAATTCTTCACAGGCCAGTCGGTAATTAATATCATGTTTAGGCAGAATGTATCTGAAATAAAAAAATGGTTTATTTGGCACCGATAAAGAATCAGATATATAATTGTAAATTCTGGGTTGAAAAACAGTCGTACTATTATGTTGTGATATTTGATAATTACCTGCATAATAATTATGAAATGATTTGTATTTCAGGCCCCCACGATATACCGAACACCGTTGCTCCAGGAGATGAAATCGTTCATAAGAACTCTGGTGTGTGATCAATAAAATATTTATTTTTAATAATTGACTTAATTTTACGGTGACAGTTTAGAAAGGTGCTCACTCCTTCACCTTTTAAATAATAAATAATATTTTATATTATATTTTGACTGCCTCGTTGGTCTAGTAGTCGCAAAGCGCGACTGCTGAGCATGAGGTCTTGGGTTCGATTCCCAGGTCGGGCAAAGTGTTGTTGGGTTTTTCCATCAGGAATTTCTCAGTAGCAGCTCGGAGTCTGGATTTGTGCCCGATTGATGGCAATAGGCTCGCCCCCTATTACATGGGACGTAAACATAACTGGCGAAATGTGGGTGTACTAATGGGTACACCTCCGCCTAACCCTTCGGGGATTACAGGCGTGATGTTATGTTATGTTATGTATATTTTTTGCCTAAAAATATTTCATCTTAAAAGTTGTTTTGCGCAAATGTTACACATGTGCTTAACCTATTTTTTAATTTCACATTCACAATAATCAGCTATTTTAGTTAGGGTTGACAATAACTTAGTAGGCATTCTATGTATCAGCAATATACACAATGCATTATTACGATTAAAATATATCATAGCGTATCGACAGATATTGATTTCCATGGTTTGAACTTTGACTCATGGCTGTTAGTGTAGTTATGAGAACTATAATATGTATTTATTTTATGAAGTCTAATAAAGTACTAGGTAGTCGGCTATGGCGCTTTGCACACGGAGCAACTTTTGCAGCAACTGGCAACTGGCAACCTACTGGCAACTCGCTGTTTACATGTAATTCAATTGGACTGCGCACACAGAGCAACTTAAGTTGCGAGTTGCGGCAATCGTCAACAGTTTTCAAATAGCAACTGTCAAATATTCAATTTCACACCCTCCCTCCCTCGCCCTGTGCCCGGCATAGTGTTGCCGTTAACTTAGTGGTTTTTCCCACTAAGTAAACACTTCTTTTTGGGATACTGTGTAAAATGCTATAATAAAATACCTCTTGATAAATAAATAATATATATAAATAGAAAAATATACTTGATATTCTCCAACTAAATGAGAGGAAATTTAAACCATACATAAAACGCACACTATCTAATCAAGCATTATTATAAGTTAGATGATTATATCACGGACAAAAATGCTTGGCAAAATGCTAGTCCTGCTCCCCAGCCACTCGAGCTCACTAAATTTTTAGGGTTTTTTGTTTTTGTTTAATTCCAAATATTGTAACTGACGCCATTCATCATTTATTTGCGGGATAGTAATTATACTTACTGAGTGCAATATTGTTTTCATTTAGCAAAAATTTTCTTTTTTTTTTAAACCATCAACCTAAAATTTGCCCACTAAAAAATCCACAAGCCACCAGATACAAATTCTGCCCACCAGATGGGGGTCCCAATCCACCAGATCTAGTGGTAATACCGCTAAGTTTGCAACACTGCAACTCGGCTAAAAAAGTTGCTTACAAATTGCCAAAAAGTTGCGGCAACCGGCAACTTTAAGGCAACTAGCTACTTTTATAGGAGACTTTTAAAAAGTTGCCAGTTGCGTCAACTTAAGTTGCTCCGTGTGCAAAGCGCCTAAAAGTTCGTCTTTTCTACGCAAGAGGTAGGTACTTATTTTATCATCTACGCCTAAACGTAGATGATAAAATAAGTACCTACCTTAGAAATATTTATTTACTTCTCTAATATAATTACATCTATGTAGTGTAACGATTCCGTGCTCGCTATCATTTGGTCAGGCCTGGCTCATTTCGCTGCATCGACATTCGTTGCAGCATTAAATTTTCCTTCGTCTTCATTTTTACCGACTTCACAAAAAGGAGGAGGTAAGGAGGCAAGCCAAGTAAAGAGGATTGATAGACTGCGTGCGTACCTAACTCCGAGGTCGCTGCGGAATGTGAAACGTGGAGTGGCACCGACTTCAAGCAGATGAGTAGGTACTTAGCCCGTTATTATAATAGTATTTTATTTATTTATGTTAAGAGCTAGCATTGATTTGAAAAACGAATATAGTGTAAAAAATTAGACATCCATTAGAATACTTTTCTGATCATTCTTTTGGATTAAAAATCTAGTCCAGTTTATTTTTTTTCTTTTTATTACATAAGTATTTTTGGTTTAGTTTTTAGTACAGTAGTACTCTGCTTTTTTGAAGTCAGTTAATTTTTTTCTTAAAAAGTTTTATTACGTATGTATAATACGACTATAGAAAAAATTACTTCAACACAACAATGCTAGATTGATTGAAGTGTTTTTAACATGCTTTATATATAATTTGATTTTAACTTACAACCTACAAGTATTCGGTACAAAGTATTCGCAGTCTGCAAGTGCAACGAAGTGCTCGGATATCATCGGTATACAAACAGTCTGTATTGCCTACAATATCAGCGACGACATTGTCTGATTTCAACTTCTGATTGAAAAATGTAAGTCTTATAAAATATTCTGTTCGTTGTCATGGCTCACACTTGGGATCCGTTTGTATTTTATAGTTATGTTTGTTTGTGGGCGCGTTACTCGGCATACTATGAGCAGATCATACTATGAGCAGATCATACTATGAGCAGATCATACTATGAGCAGATCATACTATGAGCAGATCATACTATGAGCAGATCACCCGATCTGCTCATAGTTTGTCGAGCTCGGTCCCTCGAAGGAGTTATTATTTTCGATCCAGTCTTCCGTGCTTTGAACAACGTGTAAAGCCATCGATCCTAAACCCGATTTCTCTACGGTTTTGCTATCCCATGGAAATGAGGGAGAATCAATGTTTGCGCACACACTTGTTCTATAGTATGCCCTGCGCAATGAACATTACTCCATTGAGATAATTAATAATAATTATGTTACTAAATTTTTCCTATCTTTATTTCGGGTCAGACTCCGAGTGTGATTCCTCGCAAGCATCGATCACTGGACAAAAAGTGTAGTCCAGTCGCAAACCGTCTGCAGACAGCAATGGGAAACGTAAGATGCAGTCACAATCAACAACCGTAGCTCGTGCCAGGTGAATAATGTTCTGAATTAATTTTCTACTAGCTTTGAAATTAGAACAGTAAAGTAGAAAGCCACATATTAGGTCTTTACCTATGTAATTGAGATTTTACAACCAGCATTTTCAGATTTCATTATCTGTGGATTGGCGCGTAATACGAAATTCAAATAAATTTTATTCGAAAGCCGTGTTATTCATAAGTCGCGCGCGCGCATCCGTAGGAGACGTGCGTGTTTACGATTACCGGGCAATAAGTGTTTTGCAAATAAAGACAATGACGGATATATTGAAATGTCTGTCTTGTAACATCGTGATTGATGAATTGTTGGCTTACGTACAAAATAAGCTATCGCTCGTCGATGAGGAGAGTTTAGTGAAAATATGTGTGTCGTCGTTTGACAGTGAATAAATTAAAAAGTCGAAGTCGTTATTATTTGAATCTATTCCAAGTAATTTAAAACGTAAACCTACACGCAAAGGGCAAGGCAAAGAGGATCGTACTATGTACGATATAATTAGTGTGTTTAAGGTTATGGACAGTGATGTGATGCCGGTGTTTGTGGCCCGTAATCTGGAGAAACTACCTCCAATAACCTTTGACCATCTGGACGTCTCTGATCCGTTGAAAAAGATAGTGATACTTCAAGAGGAGGTAAAGAACTTAAAGAGTACATGTGTAACAGTAAGTCAATTAGACGACCTTAAAAGTGCACTGCTTGAGTCAAAGTCCCAATCTACACCCACCCAACGTAATGTAAATACGAGAAGAGGTGCATGCACGTTGGATGACAGTGACTCAAATCAATCCAGGACTCAACATAATGAGACTCTAATTGACTCAGAATCATCAGATGAGAAGTATTTGTCAAGCTTAAATAAGGTTAACGCTTTGTCAGCTGATATAAACAATACCGGCGGCATATTGCACGAAACGGCAACAGTGGGTCAAAGCGGTAACCGTAGTCCGCGCTCATTACCGACACCGACGTCACCGGTCGTTCCTCGAGAGATAACAAACCAGTTTGCCGGTCCGCTGTTAAGTGAACAGTGTAAACAAACTGCGGCTGATGTTGTAAAACAGAGTTTCGGTAAAAACCGACTTAGTAGTGAAGGTTGGACGGAAGTAAAGAAGAAAAAGCGTTACAATTTGAAAAACCGTCTCACGGGAATGATGGGAGTTGCGCATGATTGTATTGAAAACTTTCGAGCTGCGGAAAGGAATGTTCCAATTTTTATAACGAACGTATACAAAAGCGTGATAGAGGCTGATATAGAGAATTACATAATGAGGAAAACGCAAGTATCTGTTAAATTAGATAAAATTAACGCCAAAAGACAGTCAGAACACTGTGCCTACAAATTCTTTGTGCCACAATCGAAATTACAAACATTCCTTGATGATAAGTTATGGCCTCAAGGTATAATATTTCGGAAATTTGTACATTTTAAACCGAAGTCAGCAGCGCAAGCTAGTTGTACTGGAGACGGCTCAATAAACACGGACACACACACACACACACACACACACACACACACACACACACACACACACACACACACACACACACACACACACACACACACACACACACACACACACACGCACGCACGCACGCACGCACGCACGCACGCACGCACGCATACACACACACACACACACACACACACACACGCACATTTAATTGTAAAAATGTAAAACGTTCTGTAGATTATATCAGAGACTTGTGCAGCAATACAGACATAATTGCGCTTCAAGAAACGTGGTTACTGTCTGAGGAGCAGTCTTTTTTGGATACTATTAGCTGTGTGTTCAGTTCAACGGGCACGTCGGGCATGGATTCAGCGTCGCAACTAATACGTGGGAGGCCCTACGATGGTGTGGCCATATTATGGCGGAAAGCAATATTCAGTAATGTGTCGGTTGTCGAGTGTCACAATTCACGCGTTTGTGCTGTGAGGATTGCGCTAAGTAAACAAATATATAGTACTGGTGAGTGTGTATATGCCGACTGATGATGTTCTTAACTTGGCGGAGTTTACTGACTGTTTGAGTTCGGTGAGTGCAATTATTGACAGTTGTAATTTAGAATGTTGTTATGTATTAGGTGATTTTAATGCTCATCCAACGGAACTATTTTATACGGAACTCTCAAGTTTTTGTGTTGAACAACAATGGACATGTATTGACACTGAGATGTTGGGTCTTAGTTCTAGTACTTACACTTTTATTAGTGATGCTCATGGATCGCAAAGGTGGCTGGACCATTGTTTAGTCACAGAGGCAGCTATGCCTACTGTCATGCATACTTATGTTAAATATGATGTACAGTGGTCTGACCACTTCCCATTAATTATTATGTGTGACCTTAGTTCTGTTCCGGTTCAGCAACAAAATGTTAGCACGGAAGTGAATGGGGTGATCTGGGGAGAAAGAAGTCAAGCACAGATTCATGCTTATAGCAAAAAATGTCATGATAAATTGCGACTTATTGACTTCCCAGATGACTTCAGAGAGTGTAGTGGTCAGACTTGTAATGACCCTCGCCACCTTCGTGTAATTGATGAAATGTATGGTAGGATTGTGAGTGCTTTATGCGAGTCGGCTACCGAGACCATGGCGTATAGGAATAGGTCTAGAAAGCGAGGAGCAGTCGTGGGCTGGAACATGCATGTGAGCGGCGCGCATAGGGAGGCTAGGTGCAAATTTTTATGCTGGCTCAATAACGGTATGCCCACATCGGGTCGTATTTATGATGAAATGCGTGAAGCTAGAAGAATTTTTAAGTCTCGGTTGAAGTGGTGTCAAGACCATGAGACTCAAATTAAAATGGATATTTTAGCTGCACAGCATCTCAAAAACGATTTTCGATCTTTTTGGAAGCATACAAATAAGTTAAGAGGCAAGCCAGGCCTCCCTGTGTGTGTCGATGGTGTGAGTGATGCAAAAGAAATAGCTGACCTTTTTGTAGATCACTTCAGTGTACAGTCACCACTGGACCCATCTAGGTTGATGCTCAATGTCGAGCCACGGAATGAACTGGGATTCAAAATTACTGCTAAAATGCTCCTAAACGTAATAAAAGCGATGCGCCGAGGGAAGTCTCCTGGTCATGACGGTCTCAGCATTGAGCATCTCAGATTTGCTGGTCCGCATTTGCCGAGAGTGCTGGCTATGTTTTTTACTTTTTGTTTGGGTCATGCTTATATGCCGAGTGACATGATAAAAACAACAGTGGTATCCATCGTCAAAAATAAAACTGGTGACTTGGGCGATAAGAACAATTATAGGCCAATATCTCTTGCCACAATCATGTCGAAAGTGTTTGACAGTGTGCTAAATGCTCAACTTAGTACTCATATACGTGTCCATGATAACCAGTTTGGCTTTAGTTCAGGATTATCCACTGAAAGCGCTATATTGAGTGTGAAGCACACTGTGAAGTACTACACGGATCGCCACACTCCAGTTTACTCTTGTTTTCTGGATTTGAGCAAAGCTTTTGACTTGGTTTCCTACGACATTTTATGGAAGAAGATGGAAGAGGTGAACTTGCCATCAGAGGTGATTAATGTAATTAAGTACTGGTACGGAAACCAAGTCAATAGTGTGAGATGGGCTGGTGCCCTGTCTAGACCGTATGGGTTGCAGTGCGGGGTGAGGCAGGGGGGGTTGTGCTCCCCTACTCTTTACTCTTTTCAACCTATACGTGAACGATCTGATTGGCGCGCTTAGCAGCATGCGTGTCGGATGTCATATTGATGGTGTATGTTGCAATAACATTAGCTATGCGGATGACATGGTGCTGCTGAGTGCGTCAATCTGCGGGCTTAAAAAACTCGTAGCCACTTGCGAACAATATGCCAGAATGCATGGTCTGACATATAATGTTAAAAAGAGTGTCGTTATGGTCTTTGCGGCCAGAGGAAATTACCCAGAAGCGGTACCTCCAGTTAAGTTGGGCGGTGTATCGCTTGTGAAGGTAGACCGCTTTAAATATCTGGGTCACTTATTGACCACTGGCCTCAGGGATGATGAGGATATTGACAGGGAGCGGAGGGCGCTGTGTGTGAGAGCTAACATGATTGCCCGCAGGTTCAGGCGTGCCTCTAAGGAGGTCAAGCGCACTATATTTAGTGCGTATTGCACGTCTTTTTACACTTGTGCACTGTGGGTACATTAAACTCAAAAGTCATACGGCGCCCTTCGCGTCCAGTATAATAATTCATTCAGGGTGCTGATGGGGTTGCCCCGATACTGCAGTGCATCAGGGATGTTTGCTGAAGCTCGCGTAAACTGCTTTTTCGCGACGATGCGGAAGCGATGTGCATCCTTGGTCCGTAGGGTGCGGGGCAGTGCCAACAGCATCCTGTCTATGATAGCAAGTAGGTTAGATTGTGTTTTTATTAACCACTGCTGCAAGATTTCGGCTGAGCCTGTAACCTTGCAGTAGTCATCATCTGCCGTCATCTGCGTTGTTTATGTTTTTATGTCTGGTTTTTGTCTCTGTGATTGTTTTATTAACATAGTTTATAAGTATATATTGTTACTAACACTGTGAGTCTTGTTACTTGTAAATAAATGATTATTATTATTCTAATTTCAAATTCAGTCATTTGTTTTTAGATAGTGTTTTGTTTTTGTGAAATTGTAGTAGTTTTTGGCGCCACGGATAAATTGAAAATTCGTACAATTTTCGAAAATGAGTTCCTATGTGGAAATACTGCTGCGCAAACAACGCAAAACATTAACGACGTGTACGGCCATAACACTGCTTGCATAAACACGGTCTATTATTGGTTTAATTGTTTTAAATCTAAAAATTTTGAGTTGAAGAACGATCCTCGCGGTCGGCCGGTAACCATTGTCGACAACGACGAGCTGAAAGCGAGGGCGGAAGCGAATTCAACTCAATCTGCGGCTGAGCTTACTGCGGGCCTTGGAGTTAACGTCAATACAACATTGAAGCACTTGCGTCAAATAGGAAAGATAAAAAAGCTAGATAAGTGGGTGCCACACGAACTAAGCGAACCACAACGACACTTACGTGTCGGAGCATGCATAGCAGTACTGAATCGACATGGAAACGTGGGAATTCTAAATCAAATTGTATCCTGCGATGAAAGGTGGATCCTGCACAACAACCGTAAGCGTTCGTCTCAGTGGTTGGACCCGGGTACAGCACCTAATTAGTGCGCTAAAAAAAGATTACTCATAGGAAGGTGATGGTGACTATCTAGTGGACTAAAGCCGGACTTGTACATCACAGCTTCTTACCGAATGGCACAACTGTGACGGCAGATGTCTATTGCCAAGAATTGCAAACAATGATGAAGAAGCTCACAATAAAACAACCAACACTGGTCAATCACTCTTCCGCATTGCTGCTCCACGAGAACGCGCGAGCTCACACTTTATGACAGGCCATCGCAAAGCTACGAGAGTTACAGCTGGAAGCTCTCCGTCACCCACCGTGCTCACCGGACCTTGCCCCAACAGACTTCTACTTTTTTTCATTTAGTGACTTTTTTTATTGGGAAAAATACAAGACCCGAGAGACAGTAAAAAACGCTTTCGCTGACTTCATCGCATCTCGTCCGGCAGACTTGTAAAGTAAAGGGATAAACAAACTGCTATCAAAATGGCAAAATTGTATAGATTATTCAACCCAGTAACTTGAATAGCTAAAATAAAAAAAACACCAAAATTGTTATTTTTTAAAATTTTCATACAAATCTCCAATTTCATAGGTAAAGACCTAATATTTAGTAACTAAATTATAATCGTGCAATTACTATTACATATTATTTTAAAACGAGTACAGATTCACTTGGTTATTGTTTGAATCGATGGATTTGATTTTATCGAATACAGTATTGATTAAAGCCGAGTCAGTTGTTATATTTTTTTTTACAGCAGATGGTTTTTCTTTCTCTATCTCTCGTTCTAAATATTAACTAATGACAGTTTCCGTTATTGTTTCAGTAAAAAGTCAATACTGGCATCGACATATTCGGCATCAGTCCTAACAACCGCGACATCCCACACAAAGGAGATGCATCGGATCACCTAACTTCATTCTTTGTGAACCGCGTAGCCAGCAGCCGGGGCGTAACTCCATTGCCGCGACGAACCTAAAGACGACCTACGATAGTCGCGATCTCCAGATCGCGACCGTCGCAACTCAGTGCTGGGCACGCCGTAATAGCGACGGTAAGATCCCTTCTGCCTCCTTCCGCCTGACACAGGTCCTCACCGGACATGGATGTTACGGGAGGTTCCTGTTCCTGATCGGGCGGAAGGAATCACCTGGGTGTCACCTATTGCGTGGAACGCCCGGAGGACACGGTGAAGCATACGTTGCTGGTCTGCCCCGCTTGGGGGGAACTACGCCGTGTCCTAGCGGAGGCGATCGGCGGTGTCCACCTCTCGCGCTCGGCGGTTCAAGCCATGCTGCAGAGCAAGAGGTCAACGGAAGCAGCCACTTCCTTCTGCGAAGCAGTAATGCAAGCAAAGGAGGAGACTGGACGCGTGAGGGAGTGGCTACCCTCCTCATGCCCCAGACACCGCAGGAGACGCCCCGGGCGTCGGCCTCGGGAGTCGCAGGGCGATTTTCTGCCACCGTAGGCGCGGGCTTGCGGGTGGCGGGCAATGGGTAGCCCGCCGTCCGATAAGGACCAGATCCGAGTTTTTTTTTTTTTTTTACCGATGGGAAATCATCAAATGACTTCCCCCGCCCTGGGCGGGGCGGGAGGGAGTGTCAGACTTTTACTGACTAAAACCCATCCATGTTCCTTGTTGTGCCCTTTGCGTTTCGGGGGCGCGGTATCTCTTTCGAACAACCCGCAGCCCCGGTAGGCATCGGCCCTTAGTGGCCCCTCCAATTGTTTGCTGACATCTCTTTGATGCGCGCGTGGAACACGAACGCACCGTCGACACGGTCTGTCGTTATTCAACGAACGGACGGTGAGCTACCCATTGCTCACCGCCCACAGACCCGCGTCTACGGTGGCCGGGAGTCGTCTCACGGCTCCCGACGCCCGGAGCCTCTCCCGCGGCGGCTGCTGGGACGAGAGAGTCTGCGCCACTCCCTTCCCGCCTCCTCCTTCGCTAGCATTACTGCTTCGCAGAAGGAGGCGACTGCATCCCATTCCCTCTCGCTCCGGACCATGGCTTGCACCAGGGCCGGACGCGAGAGTTCGCCGCCGCCGATGGCCGCCACGAGGACGTCGCGGTGCTCCGCCCAAGCGGGGCACACCGCCACGGTATGCTCCACCGTGTCCTCGGGGCGATCCTCGCAGTGATGACAACCGGGCGTTTCCTCCCGCCCGATGATGTGCAGGAACCTCCCGAAACATCCGTGTCCGGTGAGGACCTGCGTCAGGCGGAAGGTGAGGGCGCCGTGGCGCCGCTCAAGCCACTCCTCAAAGAGGGGACTTACCGCCTCGATAGAGGCGTGCCCTGCACGGGGTTGCGACAGTCCCTCTCTCCATGTCGCCATGAGATCAAGCCGGAGGTCTGTCCGCTGAGCGGCGATTTGCCGCGGCAGTGGAGTTTCCCCCCGGCCTAGTACCT
The DNA here is from genome assembly GCA_949774945.1 of Hoplodrina ambigua. NCBI lineage: Eukaryota > Metazoa > Arthropoda > Insecta > Lepidoptera > Noctuidae > Hoplodrina > Hoplodrina ambigua. The sequence goes on from OX458964.1 coordinate 2,012,402, forward strand.
CCACGCGCCACTCGTGCAGGCGCGCGAGGACCAGCGCCTCCAGATCCCACGGCGGCAATCCGGCAAGGAGGCTCGCCGCCTGACCGGAGATCGTGCGGTATCCTCGGATGACCCTTATGGCGATCACCCATTGGGACGCGTTTAGGTAGTGGGCGGCACGTCGCCTCAACCCCCGCGCCATCGACCGCACGACCCCCGCGTAGAGCCTCCGGCAGGAGGCGTTTGAACCCCTCAAGTTGGGTAAGAGCCGCTTGAGGGCGGCCCCAGCCCGTTCCAACTTGGGAGCCAAACGTCGGAAATGCTCAACGAAGTTCCACCGGCTGTCGAGGACGAGTCCCAGGTACTTCATCGTCGACCCGACACCGATGTGAACCCCTCCCACCGTGATTTGGGATCCCGACGGTGGCGCGTTCCGAGGCCCATGGAAACACATGACCTCGGACTTGTGCAAAACCACTTCGAGTCCCAATTGCCGGATCCTCTCTACGACTATAGCAACCCCGCGTGTCATGACGTCGGCCGCCGCCTCGTGCGACCTCCCCTGCGCCAGGACCAGTATGTCGTCCGCGTAGCAGACAACTACTATGTACGTTACGTTACTACTACGTTATTACTACAGCCGCGGTCTTAGGGGCGCGAAGTTTTGCCGAAGTTTTGCGCTTCGCTCCTTGCGTCGCCGCCGCTCCTCCGCTCTTTTCGTGGCCGCTCTGGCCGATCTGGCTGCCTTTCGTCCCTTCTCCTTCGCTCCGGCCACCTGCCATTCGGCTTCAGTGGCGGGAGGGTTAGAGGGCGGAGGGGGAGGCGGCGGCTGGGGCGCCGCCTTGCCCCTCTTTTGGGACGCCACATTTTGTGCCGCCGCCGGCTTTGCCGGAGCCGGTTTCGCAGGGGCCGGCCCAGCCCTACTGGGGGGCTGGTTACCCGGCTTCGGCACTGAGGCGGCGGCCGCATAGGTGACCCTTTTGCTACCGCCCGGGGCCGTCTCGCTCGCTGCCAGGGGGGGGCGCAGCACGATACCCGCCAGGACGGAGAACCGTGCCTGGAAGGCCGCCAGCTCCTGCCGTACCAGGTCCAGAACCTGGTTTTCAACTGGTAAGGGCTGGCTTCGCTGGCCCCGCGATTTGGGCGCCTGGCGGGGGCTGGACCCGCGAAGCTCGGCCAGGTCCGCCTGGAGCCTCCTATTCTCCTCAACTAGGAGCCCCATGGCGGCCGTCAGGCGAGCCACCTCCGCCCGAAGTTTGGGGACCTCCCCTGCTGCGCCCGTGAAGTTGGCCTCCGCCGCCGCCATTATGGCGGCCGAAGCCGCGTCCATGGCTTTGGTCTTCGACCCCTTCACCTTTTTCCGGGCCACACTTGCAACGGCGGCTTCCACAGCCTCCACAAACCTGGCCTTACGCTCACCATCGGAGCCGCCAGTTGCGCCTAGCTCGTCGCAAGATGACCCGGAATGGGCCATGTCGACACCGGTCTCGCCCAGGTGCCGACTTTCTGCAGCAGGCGTCGCTGGTCGCCCGGCAACGCTGCTCCTCCGGGCAATTCCCCTTCCTAGGCTTCGCTCTTGGACCCCACCGCGTTTGCTGGTGGGGATCTTGCGAGCCGAGGCCGACTCTTCCTCGGTGAGCGACGCCCGGTCGTCCTCCGGTCTGAGCCGCTTGCGGAAGAACTTCCCGTGCGCTTGCCCATCCATCGCGCGGCGGGAGCTCCCTGAGCTACCCACGCTCACCACGCTGGGGGCCGAGTCGGACTCCGACCCAGCATCCCCCTTCCTCCCATCTACGTCTTTATTTATAATACTGATTACACTCTGGAGACTTCTCAAGGTCTCATAAGCAGTAATATCGATGTGGCTCAGGAGTTTGCAACATTCTTTACCAATATTCCAATGAAAACCACTGAAACTTTAGATTCCTCACCCTCACTTGCGATTGACTTACTAAGAGCGAATGTTTCAGCCTGCCCTAAGGAATTTAAATTTAAACATATAAACCCGGTGGTCGTTATGAAGGCTTTTAAAGAACTTAAGATCAAGGTTACCGAAGATCTGTGGGGCATGTCTACTAATGTTTGTAAATCTATTATTGAGACATCAGCACCCTATTTAGCTTTAATATTTAATTTGTGTATAGACCAAGGGATTTTCCCGACTTTAATGAAGTACAGTAAAGTCATACCGCTCTTCAAATCCGGGGATAGCAAGGACACTAATAATTATAGACCTGTTTCGGTTCTGCCGGTTTTTAGCAAGGTGTTTGAAAAAGTAATGCTAAATCAAATGCTCAATTATTTTAACTGTAACAACATCTTACACGATCAACAGTATGGTTTCACCAGAGGGCGTTGTACTACTGACGCTGGTGTTACTTTAATTAAGCACATCTTTAATGCATGGGAGGACTCACAGGATGCCATTGGCATTTTTTGCGACCTCTCTAAAGCTTTTGATTGCGTAAATCACGAAACACTGTTGCTGAAGCTTGAGCATTACGGACTTGGTGAACTAGCACTTAGCTTAGTAAAATCGTATTTGAATGATAGACAACAACAAGTTCAAGTAAACGGTGTTACTTCATCAGGATTAAAAGTAAAGATGGGGGTTCCACAGGGATCAATACTGGGCCCATTCCTCTTTCTGGTATACATTAATGATTTACCTCATTTACTAGAAAACCAACCACAAATGGTGTTATTTGCTGATGATACCTCACTAATTTTTAGAGTAGATAGACGAGCACAACACCTTGACGACGTAAATAACGCCATGCTTAAGGTTCACAATTGGTTTACTATTAATAATTTAGTGTTAAATGAGAAAAAAACGAAATGCATAAGATTCACTTTACCGAATGTTAGAAGTACTGAACGTAACGTTATATTGAATAAGGATATACTTGAATTCGTCGAAAAGACAGTTTTCCTGGGGATTACGCTCGATTCTAAGCTGCAGTGGGGTCCCCACTTAACATCTCTTGCAGGGCGGTTAAGTTCAGCCGTTTACGCTGTCAGAAAAATCCGTCAATTAACAGACGTGGATACCGCGAGACTAGTCTATTTTAGTTACTTTCATAGCATCATGTCTTACGGTATTTTGCTTTGGGGACGGGCTGCAGATATAAATTCTATCTTTATCCTGCAAAAGAGGGCCGTCAGAGCCATCTATAATCTTGGCAGTCGAGATACTCTAAGGGAATTGTTTAAAAAAATTAACATCATGACGGTACCTTGTCAATATATATATGAAAACATCATGCACGTTCGGAAAAACCTTCAACTTTTTAAGAAAATTAGTGATAGACATAATTTTAATACTAGAAATAGGAACAAATTAGATCAACCAAGTTTCAGATTGTCAAAAGTAAGCACTTCTTTTATGGGGTACTGTGTTAAATGCTATAATAAAATACCTCTGGATATTCTCCAACTAAATGAGAGAAAGTTTAAAACATGCATTAAACGCACACTATGTAGTCGAGCATACTATAAGTTAGAAGATTATATGACAGATAAAAATGCTTGGCTTAATGCTAGTCCTGCTCCACTCGGGCTCACTAATTAGTTTTTTTTTTTTAAGATAATGATGTTTCTTACCCCCTTTTTATTGACCTGAATAACTTGTTTCGTTATCAATACTATTACTTTTTCTTTTTTACATACCACAGTTCATCTAACGATGAAGTACACTGAAGTGTTAGTGTTGTACAATTTAATATCATTTATTTCAATTCTGTAAATGTGAGTACCTTGGAGCTTTTTGTTTATTAAGTTACTATGTGCTTTGGCTTAATGAGCATGGCAGTTGAGAGCTTGTCATGCTCACTCAAATGTCTCGCTGATGGTGGCGCGTGTGTTGGATCATTTGGCTCCCTCCATAATGGTTGAGCTAGGTGGTGCTGATCCATGCGTCATGCTCGTGAACGGGTGCTGTCAGTTGGGATTGGTCATCTCTTAACTGCTATAGCTTACATCTTTAATTTATATTTAACTTCAGTTTTATATTCACCTTCATTGTGTTCACATGTAGAATCAACAAGAATAATGTAACCAGGATTTTGTAAAAACCTAATTTAAAAGAGTGCCGTGGAGTTTCTTGCTCGTTCTTCTCCATAGAGGCCTACCTCCGTTTTGGAACGAGCAACTAGCTTCAATTTTCGGACTAACTGACAGACTCCTTGACAATTCAAAAGTGCCTGTAATCGGTCTAATTGAAATAAATGTTTTTGACTTTGACTTTGACTTTTTATTGATGTTATAATTTTCCATTTCTGTTCCTACGAGTATAAACATTATCCAACCAACCAACCAAAAAACAAGTGGTTCGCACTAACGACTGATTGTTCCATAGGAACACCCGTCAGCCATACATCCCCTCACGGTGCGCCGCCGCTTGGGATTCGGGGTGACTTTTTATAGAGGTTTTCTACCTCGCGGTCCGGGCGGTTAAGCCAAGACCCTCGGTCCCAGTCGAAGCCGCGAGACGTGATCCACGACACTCCAACATGGGTTACGATATTACGACGGTGACAGAAAGGGGCGACATCCCCCTCTGTCTGCTCGGTGGCAGGGTAAGTGCACGCCGAGCCCGTCCTCACTCCTCCGCTGTGCCCTCTGCTTATCAGAGGGACACGCGGAGAAACGTCCATGGTCCAAAATGGACGGCAGTGACATTCCCCAAAGGATAGGAATCGCTTCCCATTCCTCAGGGAAGATCACTACCCGCGCCCAGGGTGCACCAGCCTATCAGCTGCCGTTCCCTCCAGACGAGTCCAAAAGGACAAGCAGCCGATAGGCACGCGGGGAGGTATTCTGACCGACACCCCACCAGATCCGAGTTGACGGTGCGTTAGTGTTCCACGCGCGCCTCAAAGAAATGTCAGCTCAGAAAACAGGGGCCGCTAGGGCCAGTGCCTGTCAAAGTTACGGAACTTGTTCGAAAGAGTTACCGCGGCCCTGGAACGCAAAGAGCACTAGAAGGACCATGAAGGATAGGTTTTAATCAGTAATTCCTTAAAAACAGAAAAGTTTAATCCGCCTCTGCTGTGCTGTCATCTGCAAAAAGAACCATTTTGTTGGTTGTTGTTTCCGGGAGATCATTAATATATATATCAAAAAAAGTAGTGGACCCAGTACGCTACCTTGTGGGACTCCATATTTGTTTTTTGTGTATTTATGTTTTGTATTATGTTAGGGTAGATAATCTTTTGAATACTTTTGACACATAATGGACTTGTTAATTTCAACTTCATTTGTAAAGACGATTTGACCAAGTGGTAGCAACATGGTAGTGAGATCAAACCCAAGTTTGCATTTTTGACACTTTTTGTTTACAATATTCATTTATATTTTTTACATTCTAAATATTGTGTATATTAAATTACAAAAAAAAAACAAAAATCACAACAGAAATGAAAAACAGCAATAATTTTAATTACGATTTTATTCAATATGGTTAAAAGTAAAATCATTATACTGACAAAAATAATTACTTGTCATATTATAAAGTTAAAACATATAAAACAAGTTAGAATAAATATAAAATAAACTACTTGAGCTAGAACTTGATAAAAAAGTGAAGATTTGTAAAGTAAATAATAAATTATGTAGTGAATCAACATGTTATATGTTTAGAAATATAATATTTCTATTTCATAACAATAACATCACCACATTAACTGTCATACCTACTTTTCAAATAAAACTGAAAATAGCACTAAATACTTTGGTGTTTACCTACTTTATAGATTTTTTATAAGTATTTTTTGATTTTTATTATGATTACGATCGTAAAAAGGACCTGCTTATTCAATGTATGAAACACTTCCTTAGAATTTATGATAACAATAGTTTATTTAACACACACTGACACGTAAGTATTGTTGCCTGCGTTGCTGCCTAATAGCGAAGTGAAGCACCTTCTCTTTCGATAATTTGTTGCAAGCGGCTTCGCATACCGCGCACCATGTTCCAACAAGCATCACTTCCTCTCATGAGTTCCCACGTTGAAGTCACCAGTTGCGCCAAACTTTCTTTTGACCTGACTTCTGATGAATCCCAATTTAAAATCATTTGACCCCACAAGTTTTCTATTGGGTTTAGGTCAGGACTTTTAGATGGCCAACTTATTTTTTTAACACCTTCTTGATTAGCTAGCCAATATTGCACCACAGCAGCTCTGTGTATGGCGCAATTATCTTGCACGAAATAAATATCCGCGTTTGGGTAGGCAACACGCACAGTCGGCAACATTACGTCACGTAATATTTCTAAATATTGGTGACTATTAAATCGGCCGCCAACTTCTACAAGTTCCCCAGGTCCCATGGAAGACATCCAGCCCCAGAAACCGAGAGTTATTCCTTTTGAACTTTTCCTGTTTCTCCAAAACGTGTCACTTCTCTTTTAAGTCTTTTATATGTTTGCTTACGTCACGGCATGTAATAGCTTGGTATAAAAACGAAGTATAAAATTAAAAAAATACACTTACTGTTATATTAAGCCTCCTAGCAATCTCTCTAATGCCAACTTTGTCCTCGTGCAAATAGATTATTTTATATTTTAAATAATCACTCAATTGAGACATGATAATGCAATAACAAAATACAAATTAATACAAATAAAAACAAATGGAAAAGAGACGTTGTTTTTAGCAATTTACTAAGACAAGCTAAAAAATGTTCGCGCGTAGTCACTGCAATTATGCGTAGACTGGCTTAAGTTTTATGGTTACGATTCATTTTTATTTTTCTACCCATATTGTAACATATGAATACCAGTTTTTTATAACGAACACTCATATTTGTCTTTCAACTACCCACTTATTACAAATTAGGCGAATTTATTACCAATTTAGAAATATTAAATTTGAAGTATGTGGCCGTCGTTCTTTGCAATAATGCAAGAAACATTTACTTAATAAATTCTAAATTGAAAGCAAAACAATATTCCTCAATGCAGAATTTGAACTCGCTTCCCGTTCGTCTCAGCCTTATACAGTGGCCACGAGACCAAAGCTACTTGAATGTTTTATTTAAAATAAGCGATTAGTAGTAATGACATTAAGATTATATCACAATACTCTAATAAACTTTAAGTCTTATTACATAAAAATCAAAATTGAATAACAAGTTATAAGTATCCTAATGCAAACGATTTAAAGTTTAAATTTGCGTATCCATAATATTATTGTATTCGTTCATTAAGAAGCGCTAGTGTGCTGAACTCATACAAATTGAATAAACCTTAACGTTATTGACAGAGGGTTCAAATTCGTTTGTTTTTAGGGTGGGTTAGATAACAGCTATCACCGACTGTACCTCGAGGTACTATCGACCAAAGTTCCGCATGCTCACCTTTAAGGCGATTATCGCATAGCACCGCTCTCGACTCGATCACCGTCATGCATGCGTTTTGACCAATAGGAAGCGAATTTTAGTTGTGTTCGTCGTAATACAATGACGTGTAGAAGTGTACACTCACACTAGTGTGCGGGCGCACATTAGTAACCTGTTTCCCTCGTTTTATTAAATGTTTTTTCAATGGTCACAAATTCTAATTGTCGTTTCGGTTTCAAACTATGATATTATGGCCCGCGTGAGCTCTTTTATAATTCATTGTTGACAAGAAGTTATTTCGTAATCATTATAATATATTATGTTTGATTTTGAAAATGTGTTACTGGTATTATTTAATAAGTATCAACCTACCACAAAAAAAATATATTTCGTACTAAGATAACAATAATTATGTAAACAACTACTTGTCACTCGCCCCAGCTTTGCACGGGTGTTAAAAAACACTGAAACGTTCAGTTTTTCTCTAATATAATATATATACCTATACACCTAAATTTCTATAAACTCTGTATATTAGTAAAATCCCACGTAAATCAGTACTGCAGTTTTTGAGACGCGGCGCGGCGGGCCGCGGGGGACTGTTTTATTATAATATGTAATGATAGGAATTTTATCCGCTTGAACATTCTATTCTTACAGAGCATTTAATACTGGAGAAAATAAAATCCAAATTTTGAGTTAACTCAATAAAAAACTGTGTAGATTTTTTTTTATTAGCACGCTTCTATCAGTTTCATCTGTAACTATTATAACATAATTATTGGAAATCCTACTTCTATGGGTAGTTAAGTGCTTATTTAGTTTTTTAAAATAATTATTTATTTTAGGTAGGTAGTTATTAAATATTTTCATCTCATGTATAGTAGGTAAGAGATTTTTGTTTTAAAGTTACTCTTAGTGTGATATATGCACTGGTTGCTTGTAGGTTCTTTATAATTCACTAGGATTTGCCAATTTATGCTGGATAAAAAACCACAATTAAAATGATAATTTATTTTATTTTTATGCATCTTTTCAAGATTGTCCAAAAAACATTAGATAGATTAGATATATATTGAAAAAAATACATAGAAAGAAAGAAAAACTGTTTATTTACACAAAAATGACGCACATTACATAAGAAAACATGTAAGAAAAAGCAAAATAAAAACAAGTTGGTATTAAGTCTAAAAAACTAAAAGCAAAAAAAAAAAACAAATAAGAAATATGCGCCACTACCGCGCAAAAAATAGCATTAGTAGCATAGCATTTAACATAATTGTCTTGTCAGGCAATCAGCCTAGCAGATTGATATTTATAGGTTTTAATAAATAATACAACAATTACCTAATTATTAACATAAGAAATATATATATTTTTTAAACTACATACATATATACATATTTTTTATTAGTTATTACACACTTACACACACGTTATTTTAACATCATCATTTGCCTAGCCTTTTCCCAACTATGTTGGGGTCGGCTTCCAGCCTAACCCAATGCTGCTGAATACTAGTATTTTACATGGAGCACACTAGTTATTTTAACATACCACATAATATTATACTTTACACTTACTTTATTACATTATATATCAAATACTAGTTGCCTCGCGCGGTTTCCACGCGTCTTTAGTTATTGGTCCGTGATGAGCGTGATATTTACGTGTTCCAGAAATGCGTGGAATAACAAACTATACTGAGTCTTGGTGTTTCTTTGCATCATCCATTTTTTTTTTGTTTTTTTTTTTTTTTGTTAGTTATTTAGTTTTTATTTTTTAGTTTATTTTGTTATATAGGTGCTTAGACGTGAGCGTATGTGTTAAAAATGAGCAGGCATTCATGGAACACGGTGTTTATAATATTTTTCCTAAATCTGGCTATCATACAAAAATAATTACTATATTTTAATATCATATACAATAACACTGGTAGTTTCAGACATTAGCGCGATTAAACAAACAAATATCCAGATTTACTATATTATTATTACACATTTATTTACATTGATTATACAGGACTACTTTAAAATAACTGGCACAATCATTGGACAAAAAAACATTAAAATAATATTATTAAAGAATTAGAATAATAACTGTTAGAAATATTGAAATAATATAAAAAAAAAAAAAAATAAAGGTTGTAAAAAAGCACATCGAACTGACACCACCGTGAAATTTAAATGATTTTTTCCTGCAATGAAATGATAATATTATCTTGGTAGTAAAATCCAAAAAAAAAAAAATTGAAATGTTTAAAAAAAAAACTCAAAACTGATCTCTTTCGAACCAATTAATATTAAAATGAAGATTTTTTATTATTTCTGAAAACAAAAACATCTTTAGTTCTATTTAAATGAGGGCAAATCACTCTGCGGCGGAGAAACAACCATTAAAACAGTGTTTAATATATTTTTTTTATATCTAGGCTGGTCCGAATAGTGACGTCATAAATTCATAAATTACGTTTCTTATGCCCAAGCGTAGTCAAAAATACTCTACGGATTTTTGATTGTTACGACTTTTATTATTTTGAAAAGATATAAGGGTACCGCTTCAAAAAAATCTATATCTTTTTACACGCCTTTTTACATTCAGGTTGCTATGCTAATTTCTACTTTATTAAACGGTTATATAAAAAAAAAATTTTGAAGTAAAAGTTTGTTTGTGTATCACTCGAACGTAAATTCTTCCTTATCGATCAAAATTTTTGCCTCTTTTGATAGGAAGGAATCGTTAGAAATATGACCATTTTATATCTCAAGGATTAAATATTCGCATATTAGAAAGTAAAGTTTTTTAAAGTGGATCTCATATCAATTTCTAGAAATTTAAAAAAATTATAACCATAAAACTTCAATGATCGCAAATCAATTTTTTTAACGTCACTATTTTGGGCCACCTGAATGTTAAAATTAAATTATAAATTATTAAAAAACTAATACTTTGTCGCTGCTCCTCCCGCGTCTATAACTGCATCGCACCGGTTACACATGGACCTAACCAAGACTTCACACAAATTTGAACCCCTTAATGTATCCCAAGCTTGTTCGTAATGGGTGACAAGTGCTTCCTTGGTTCTTTCTGCCGATTATCCCATTTCTGGACCAAAAACCCCATAAATTTTCAATGGGGTTTAAGTCGATCGGGAGGGCCATGGCACTGTTTTAATTTGTGGTTGCTCTCGCAACCACTCTCGAACAACTAGCGCACGGTGTATCGGGAAATTATTTTGGAAAAAATAAAACTCTGGCACCTCCATTTCTGGATACACCGTGCGCACAGTCGGTAACATAATAAATGTTCAAGCACATCTTTATATGTGCGGCCATTTGCCCTCCTCGGTATGAAAGCAAGCTCGCCTGGTCCAGCAGCACTCATCCAGCCCCACATATTCACGACAACTCGTCCTGATTCTGCATTTGGGATAACATTCCGAGGTTCGTATCTTGTGTTATCTATACGCCATAAATTTCGACGACCTTGTTGGCTAGACCTAAAGCACTTTTCATCGGAAAATATGGTGTAAGAAAAGTCGAAGTCTCTGTAGTCCCGAGCGAATCGTACGCGAGCAGCTTTTTGGTCCTCAGTCAAAATAATTTTTTTTGCGGGCCGTCTGTGATGGACTCCAGCTCTATGTAACCCGTTCCGAATAGTTTGCATTGAAACATCAAATTCTTGTGCGAAATTGCGAGTAGGTGTAAGGTGGCTTTCTTGAAATGTGGTTATCATATTGGCCTGTAGTGTGTGTACGTCTTTAGTATGTAAGTATATGTAAACCTAGATAGTTGTTATATGTATGTAGCTAAGCTAAGACACTGTACTTGCGAGTCGACACAATAAAGTGAGCCTTTACCGTGTAAACATGTGTATCATTCCATACGACACTTCATGGCGACCCTGCCATACAAGGTCTTATCGTTAGTGAAATACGGACAGTGAAGAAAAATAAAATAATTTTAATTTCGGACACTTCAAAATAAAAATATAGACAGTGGCACAGTGTTGTGAAATGTGTAAACAAACGTAAATTTTTGAAACATGGGGACTACTCAAACTAAAGAAGAAACAATCATCGCGCAAACGGCTGCTGGTGATGGAAAGAATGACGCGACAGCCGAGTTGGGCTACTCCAGCATCAGCACGACAAATATCCTCCTCACCCTAATCACAGTTGTCCTGTTGATAATACGTGTTGTCAAGAATATTTAGATCATATCAAATGAAAAATTAGTAAACATTTATCAGTGTTACGAAAAACGTTAAAATAATTAAATTATCAAAGAATTTCGCGTACTACAGTTTTCGTGTAGTGGGTACGATTTATGTAGGTACATTCTCGCTATGAATGAATCGCGCTTCCGACCGTCCGACCGCCCGCGCATCTTTCCCGCGCGCACGATTATTAACAATTTTGTGAAACCAAATTTCCCTTCATACTTTTGTCGGCTTAGGACGATCAAAAATACAATAAAAGCAATTAGTAAAACAATGTTAACTTCAAATGTTAAACCTGAATAACATTTGTTACAACAACAAATTAATTATTGTATTTTTGGCGTATTTAAAAAGTTGGAATCACAGTATTTACAATAATTAATAATTAAGTATTTACAATAAATCAAATCGGTAATCAAAACACTTACGTGTATTTTAATAACTGTTCAAAATGTCCACCTCCGTTTTGTAAACACAATTGAGCACGGCGCCGCAAATTGTCCTTAAGTTTTATTAATACTAAAGTCTGTGATTTCACAGTTTCAAAAGCACTCCTAATTTTAGTGACACACACACAAGACAACAATACAAATTATTCGCAATACGTAAAGTAGGATTAGCGGAATGCGCGCGCGACCGCCCATGACCTACAAACGTTTTAGAGCGACTAGCGTGGGCGGGGAAGGGCGGTCGCCGGGAAGGGATGGCAGCGAGCGCCGGCGTTCGCGCAAGGTTTGGCAACGTCGCACGGTTCTTACTTAAAATTAGGTAAATTACCGCAACGAACGGCAACGTTTACTAGCATGAGTACTCCACGACGATTATTGAGCACTGCGTCGAGTAGGACGAGATTTTTTGATATTTTAATTTTTCTTATTTATTTTGCATATTAATAATTTTTCTGGAATATCGATAATTCATACTTAAATAAAGATAACAACATCAATGGACCATTTACAACGATAATAACGTAATTTTTTTTAACGGTTTAAATTGTTGAAAAAACAGTTGATAATTACTATGTTACTATAACTGAAGCTCCCATTTCATTTTGTCGCATTTATTCAATTTCAGCCTATATTCTATTGTTTGATTATCATGTCTCAATGTCTCAATTGAGTGATTATTTGAATTACAAAAAAAAAATCTATTTGCTGAAGGAGAATGTTGGATGTTGTTGATCAGAGAGATTGCTTGGAGATATAACATAGAAGTGTATTTGTCTAATTTTATACCTAAGTATTCCTTATGCTGTGACAATGCTGTGTAAATATTTTTTATATATTTACTTAAACGTAAAGTGAAACCCGTTTCATTTATTTGTTTCAGAGAAATACAGTTAGATTGTGGTTAAGACGTTTTGAAGAAACAGGAAATGTTCAAAAGGGTCGTTCGTTACCAAAACCTGCAATGTTTACTCCCGTATTAGAACGGATTGTTAGTAGACATACTCATGCATGCTGCTGGATTGAAACAATACAAGCCGGCACGTAACGTACGTTTTATTTTATAAGTAGGTATGACAGTTTATGTGGTGATGTTATTGTTATGAAAAAGAAATATTTTATTTCTAAACATGTAACATGTTGATTCACTACATAATTTTTTACCTACTTTAAAAATAAAAATATATATATTTTATAGACAGTATTGAAACGATAACACTGCTTTTTTATCAAGTTCTAGCTCAACTAGTTTATTTTATTTATTTAAACTTTATGCAACAAATGTACAAAGGCAGACTTAATGCCTTAGGCATTCTCTAACAGTCAACCAGAGGTGGTGAAGAGATAACATGGTAGATGCAAGCAATTTTTACGAGAGTAAAACAACAAAATCAGAGATTAAAAAAAATAAAAATAAAAAGTACTCAAATATTTTACATAATAAAATGAAGTGTACACAATATAAAATAATTAAATTCCACATACTTATTATAAAATGCTATATAATATACATAAACATATATAAAAATATAATATACATATATAAATACATATCTTACAAAGAATAGAAAGGAGGATTATAATAAAACTCCTTCTATTTGATCCGAAAAATAAATCCGCAACTTCCGCTTGAATGCATACAAACTGGTGGCTGTCCTGATATCAAGAGGGAGCGCATTCCAAAGAAGAATAGCCTGAATATGAAAGGAAGAATGAACAAATTCAGAAGTATGAGAAGGGCAGCTGAGTAGAAGATTATTAGAAGATCGAAGACTCTTGGTGTGAGTAGAACAAAGATATTGAAAACTTGAAATAAGATAAGAAGGAGGAGTAAGTGAAGTGAGAAGAGAGAAAAACGTGGTTAACGCACGCAAACTTCTTCTCTGACGAATGGGTAACCACTTAAGCTCCCTCCTAAAACTAGACACGTGGTCATATTTCCGCAAATTGAAAATATAGCAAATGCAATTGTTCAGCATCCTGTTGATGATTTTATATTTATTCTAACTTGTTTTATATGTTTTAGCTTTATAATATGACAAGTAATTATTTTTGTCAGTAATGATTATACTTTTAACCATATTGAATAAAATCGTAATCAAAATTATTGCTGTTTTTAATTTCTGTTGTGATTATTGTATTTAAATAGTTAATTTTAATTTAATATAAATAATATTTAGAATGCAAAAAATATAAATGAATATTGTAAAAAAAAAGTGACAAAAATGCAAACTTGGGTTTGATCTCACTACCATGTTGCTACCACTTGGTCAAATCGTCTTTACAAATGAAGTTGAAATTAACAAGTCCATTACGTGTCAAAACTATATTCAAAAGATTATCTACCCTAACATAAAGTTTTAAAGATCAAATTGGCATATCAGTGTTCTATAATATTTGCATCCTTGAACAAGTCGTTCGAGCTCATTAAGCTAGCACGTATCGAATTCATATATTATCCACCGCTAATTGCACAAGGTTCAAATTTGCCTAACTTTATTCAGCCAGTTCGGTGGGTTAGATAAAAGCTATAACCGACTGTACCACGAGTGATACCCTTACCAAAGACTGGAGGTATTCTACCTTTAATCCCAATTTTTGCGGGCTTATCAGCATTAGGAACTTTAGCTGGTGGTGCGGCTGGTATTGCAAAAACTGTTAACGATTACAAAGCAGGTCAGCAAAATTTACCAGAAACACAACGACATAATGACATAGGTATTTCGACATGTATTTATATGTCTTCTATGTATTTTTATACTTTTGTGGCTCACTTTTTATTTTAATATGTTCTGTAACATACTTTAAACAGTTTAAAATATCAACTAAGAGCCAAACACCCAGTAGCATTAAGTTTCTATTTTATTTTTGCCTTTATTTGTTGTACACATTGATCTCTTTATTTTCAACCCTTGTTGCTTTATTTATTCATACTGTTTATATTCTATTACGGTGCTTTTTTGAGTTACGTTACAAATCTTCCAATTTACAACTTATAATTAATACTCATATGTCTACTAAATTTAAAAATGTTGGATAATCTTTCGATTTATTATCAAAACTGTCGAGGGATCAGGACCAAACTGAACACACACATACGACACACATCGCATACATACGATATCATAATTTTGACTGAAACTTGGTTGACCCCGGATATTTCCGAAAACGAATTTATTGATTCTAGATACACAGTTTTCAGACACGATCGCGATCGAGCAGTTTCAAATAAAAAAGACGGGGGAGGCGTTCTAATAGCTGTCTTCAAAGATCTCATTCCATCTTCTCTTTCACTGTCACCCCCATTAATTCTACCAGAACATCAAATAATTAAGGTCCCCCTTTATGATTGTAAAAACCTACTTCTTTGTGCCACTGACATACCTCCAAACACCTCAGTTGAAATTTACGTAAAATTCATAAATTCGTTATCGAAATTATTCGATGATCCCTATATAGAACACATTATTTTGACAGGCGACTTAACCTAACGACTACCTGAACTTAACTGGATTAGTACATCGTCTTATATGGTGTGTGCCACTAATAAAACCTATTCAGATACAAGTAGGCATTTACTAAATTTTTGCTCACGATTTGATTTGAATCAATTTAACAATCTCAATAACTGTAACGGACGTTTTCTTGACCTGTTTTTTTGCAATACACATGCTGTCGCTTATAATCGTAATGTTCCTCTTTTACCTATAGACACCCACCATCCTTCATTTTATATACAAATACCATTTAAAAAACCTTCGCGAATGCCTAAACAGTCCAATATACAACCACTAAATTATCACAAATCTAATTACAATGCAATAAATGCAGACATCGAAAACACTGATTGGAATATCTTACTTGATAATTTTCCCCCTGATGAAGCCGTCGCTATTTTCTATGAAAAAATTTACGAAATTATTAAATTACATGCTCCCACTCACAAACCTAAAAACGTTAAATTCCCACACTGGTTCACTAAATCTCTTTTGCATTTATTTAAAATGAAATCTCGAACGTGGATTAAGTGGAAGAAATATGGAAACATCAGTGACTACGAACTATTTTCTATTTACAGAGCAAAATTCAAAAAACAGGCTGACATATGTTATAAAAAATACATGAACTTTTTAGAGGACAGCGTGGCAAATAACGTTAAAGCATTTTGGACGTACGTTTCTAATCGTAACTCTACTAATAGTATTCCAGCTACAGTTCACTATCTCCAACAGTCCTCCAATGACCCTACTACTACTTGTGACTTGTTTTCAATTTTTTTCCAATCCGCTTACGAACCGTCTACTTTCGATCATAATTCATGGGTACCGCCTCCCGCC
Organism: Hoplodrina ambigua; assembly: GCA_949774945.1. Classification (NCBI taxonomy): domain Eukaryota; kingdom Metazoa; phylum Arthropoda; class Insecta; order Lepidoptera; family Noctuidae; genus Hoplodrina; species Hoplodrina ambigua. The sequence goes on from OX458964.1 coordinate 2,028,728, forward strand.
AATCCTGATAACGATATTAATATTTGTAATTTGCACTTTTCTTTATACAAAATTCAAAAAGAACTTAAATCATTGGATGCCTCTAAGGGTCCAGGGCCAGATGGTATTCCTTCGATCTTTTTAAAAAATACTTGTGATACTTTGTGCTTTCCGTTGTATAAACTATATAATAAATGCCTCGCCTGTGGCGTATTCCCTGATGTGTGGAAACGAGCAAATATTGTTCCTGTTCATAAAGGCGGCTCCAAGAGTGATGTATCCACATATCGTCCAATTTCGTTGCTGTCGGGGCTTTCAAAACTTTTTGAAAGATTAGTGCATACTGAGATATATCCTCTCATTCAAAGTGTAATATTAAAAGAACAGCATGGGTTCGTCAGAGGAAGGTCCTGTATAAGTAATCTCCTTATTTTCACAACACATCTGTTTGAAGGTTTAGACAAGGGGCTGCAAATTGATGCTATTTATACAGACTTCCAAAAGGCGTTCGATAAAGTAGATCACGAGCTATTACTCAACAAAATCGCATTCAACGGCATTAGAGGGGATTTACTGCGTTGGTTCGTGTCGTACGTTACTAATAGGACCCAAAAAGTTGTCATTAATGGGTTTGAGTCTCATACGATGAAGGTCACTTCAGGAGTCCCCCAAGGTTCAATTTTGGGGCCCCTTCTCTTTATCTTATTCATCAATGACGTCAAATATTGCTTCAAGAATTCAAAATTCCTACTATACGCGGACAATCTGAAAATTTACAAAAACATTACTGTTCAAACCGACTGTTTAGATTTTCAGAAGGATCTTGACTGTTTCTCGGAATACTGCACTGTAAATAAACTTCACCTTAGTGTCTCTAAATGTTACAGCATTACGTTTACTAAGAAAAAACATGTGTTGAAATCTAATTACTTTCTTGGAAACACTGCCCTAAACAAGGTTTCATCCCTTCGTGACTTAGGCGTAAATCTTGACTCAAAGCTCCATCTTGATACTCATGTGGACAACATAGTCAATAAGGCTTATAAAATGTTTGGTTTCGTTATTTGAGCGTCTAGAGACTTTCATCGGCCTTCTACCTACTTGCACCTATACAAGGCAATAATAAGACCACAACTAGAATACGCAGTACCCATCTGGAACCCTTATTACAAAAAGTACGTTGAGATCGTTGAGTTGGTTCAACGTAAATACCTCCGCTCCATGCATTACAGATGCTGTAAAACCAAAATGTCATATCAATTATTGCTCGAAAAATATAACCTCATGACCCTACAATCCCGTCGCACCTTACTTGAAATGATGACTCTGTTTAGTATATGCCGCAATAAATTTGATTGTACTGATCTTGTGAACAGTTTGTGCTTCCTGATTCCTCGTACTGTAATCGGTCGAGAGGTTCGTTCGAGACGCCTATTTTCTACTTCATTTTGTCGAACTAACTCAGGCGCTCGCGCACCGCTACATCGCTTGGTTGACACCTATAATAAACAGTTTGGCTCTACTGATATTATGTTTCTTAGCAAAGCAATATTTAAAGGAGAAATTACAACTATTTTAAGAGATCATAACCCTAGTAATTAATAAGTAATAAGTGCGTTTTAATCTGTTCTGCTAACAGCTAGCTATTCTGTATGGTAATCTGTGGATAACGTCTTGAGAAGTGTATTTGTTACTTTTATTGTAAGTTTTATATTGTATGCCTACGGTGTAATATACTGCTGTTTGTTATTCCAACAAAATAAAATAAAATAAAATCAAATAATAGGGCTATAGATAGTCTTTAAAGTTAGGCCAGGATTTATACATTAAGTCACATAAAAATGGAAAAGGTTTATTCGTGAAATATCCAAAAAACTGAAAAATAAGCTACATAATCGTCCTCTAACTAATGTAGACATGCAAGGTATGTACGTGACATCCCTCACTTTCGAGGAGTGTACATGAGGGATCAGTTAACAAGGACGCCAAAACTGATTGAATGTGGTATCGTTAACTTGGACGATTATAAGAACGAAGGGACGCATTGGGTAGCTTATGTAAAAGTACGCAATTATTGTGAATATTTTGATAGCTTTGGAGATTTGAAACCTCCAATGGAATTAATACGATATTTTAAGAATTGTAATGTTTTTTTATAATTATACAAGATAAAGATGTTGTTTTATCTAAGTTGGTGGAATTTCTCAGTAGCAGCCTCGGAGTCTGGATTTGCGCCCGGTTGATGGCAATAGGCTGGCCCCCTATTCCATGGGACTTATAACATAACTGGCGAAATGTGGGTGTACTAATGGGTACACCTCTGCCTAACGCTTCGGGGATTGAAGGCGTGATGTTATGTTATGTTTATCTAAGTTGTATTCAACACTGTAAATTATGAACATTTGTGTTTAGAATATCTGTGGACTTTTTGGAATAAAAACGTATAAAATTTATGCTTTTCTTTTATTTCAATCATTGCAAGATGTCACTCGCATTATCGATATCTTGAAACTCGTCAACTTGATCTACTTACTATCTCAACACGTAGCAACTATATGAACAGTATGAGTGTGCTTTATTTAATTTCACAACATTTAATTCGATTCCAAATATTGACAAAACGAATAATAAATTCTATTATGGTTCTAACGAAGTTATTGAAATACCGGAGGGCACATATGAATTGCAAGATATTGATGATGATTATTTAAAATCCGAAATGAGAAATGCATCAAACTACAGTGCAAAAACAATACTTTAAAAGCTGCTGTATGTTGTAGAAAGAACATACATTTTAATCTTCTTTATCGTGTGGGCAGTAAGGTCTTACGACCCTACACACCCTAGTCTCAGAGTTTCTAAACCGCCTCAAGGGCCTCTGACATGGTTTAAGTGGAACATTAAATACAGGTTTCCTCACGATGTTTTCCTTCACCGATGCCAGTGATGTCCAAGATAAACTTTAGAAAGTACACATGAATTGAAAAATTCACATTTTTACTTGCCCGGATTTGAACCAACAACCGTATGAGAAGCGGGCGCCTTAACCACTGGGCCATCACGACATTTTATAAATTTTAATAAAGAAGGTACCTACTTTCAGGAATTTGTTAGGGTTTAATAAACAGATCTTTTTTTTTTTTTTTGCTGGCAACACTGTGTGAGCCGGTCGTCAAAAAACGATCTCTTAGATTTAATATTTTTATTAATTGTTTAAAAGTCTTCTTATTACGTTAAATTAGTGTAATGTTATAAAAACTAAGTAATTAATATTACGTACAGTGTTTGTGCAATGTTTTTGTCGCGAGAACTGCGACAATAACTTAAACCAAAAACCGGCTGTCAAGTCATCGTCCCAACGGGGAAGGATTTTAAATATCATCGAAACCCGGGGAGTATTTTGTTTTATCTAAGTTGTATTTACATACTACTAAACATCACAAATACTGCTCAGGTCACTGAGCTACGTCCATCACACACTGGCACGGTTTATGTCTCCTTTTGCTTGACAAGTAGTGGAAGCAAAATCGATGACGAAAACACTCGCCCATACAATTAAAACACTACATACTTACTTCACAAAATAGGCGCATTATATTTTCTTTTTGTCTATCTAATATATAAATTAAAATTCAGATAAAACTTGTAATTTGATATTTTGCCATAGACTTGTATGTCATTGAGTTAAAAGTCTTAGTAACTATTTTCGTTTTGTTTACTTACGTTTAACATTTCCATTTCATTCTAATTAACTTAATCTAATTGTAATATCTATCAGTTAACAACTCATAACTTATTTTTTGAAATTTTTATGCCTTTTATTTTCTTTTTATTTTATATTTTTCCTACTACCTCCTACTTCTAATAGGTATTGTTAATACATCCATCCTTGCATTTTTATTTAGCTGCACAAATACTATATTACAGGTGACCAACACTAAGAAAATGATGACCCGCAGTGCTGCTCTTAAGGAGATAGAAGCGAAACTTAGATCCTCCTTAAAAGAGCTCGAAGCTTCTAAAGCCTTATGTAAACAGCTGCTCCAGGAAAGGGACGACAGTGAGGTGGAAGTCAAGAATATTGTTGACAAAAACACCTTCCTGAAAAATGAGCTGGCTGAACTACATATACAGCACATGGACTTAGCCGACCAACATACTCAACTACAGTACAAAGTGTCAACTTTTCAAGAGAGCAGTGACACCCACGAACTTGTATTGAATCGGATTTCAGAACTGAAACAGGAATTCGACGTCCCCCGCGAATAATCCGGTAATGACCTATTACGGGGTTTTTCATGTTATGCGTTTTTCGGCATCTAGAAGTTAAAATACACCATGTAATTTTTTTTCCGAATTTTTCTATCTTTATTTACGAAGATATGAAAAACTACGCGTATATTCCATAAAAATTAAATAAAATGTATTTTAAACGAATAATATGGTTTTAGATCTTTACGATAAAAAATATCAATATGATTTGACAATTGACAGTAAACATTGTTACGATATTATTCGAGTAAATACACTCGCGAGCAAAAGTATGTAATCACTTACTTGGAATTGATTCCTCGCGATTCTGAGTACTTAATAACTAGTTAAGAATAATAAAAATGGTACCATTTTAAAGGTTTAACTGTTAACTTTAAATTGATACCAAACTCATTAAAATCACGCTATTATTTAAGAAGTTATCCCGGATTACGTGAAGAAATAAAGAAAAAGATATGTTTTAATCGCGGATTTTCTTCGGTCTGCTTTCACACGTTGACAAACACATCTCCGCTACTTTTGACCCTTGAACTTGAAAGACAATGGATACTACACATACAGAAGCAGCACAAATCGTCGCCTTATTGCAAGAAGGGCTCAGCCAGCGGGCTGTCGCTCGTCAGCTCCACATAAGCCAGTCCTGTGTTTCGGAAATTTATAAAAGCTTTCGGGAGACTGGTAGCTTTATCCCGAGACCAAGATCTGGACGGCGTAGGTGCACATCGGAGAGGGATGACCGTTTCATCGTGTCAACCTCTCTCCGAAACCGACATTTGACTGGTGTCGACGTTCAACAGAAGCTTCGAAATGTTAGTGGGGTAGCTGCCAGCGAGTGGACAGTTCGTCGAAGAATTAAGCAAGCTAATTTGACTCCAAAAAGGCCTGCCACAAGCCGGAAACTTACGGCAGGTCACCGACAAGCACGCGTTCAATTTGCTCGCTCCCATCTTGATTGGGATGTTGAGCAATGGAGGTGAGTCTTGTTCTCCGACGAATGCAGAATGTGTTTGCACGGCAGCGACAGAAGGGGTCGGGTCTACAGGCGGCCTGGGGAGCGATTTGCACAGTACTGTTTTTGTGATGTGGGCCGGCATTTCGTTCGACGGTAAAACGGAGCTTGTTTTCGTGCCTGGCGGGGGACGAGGAGGCGGTCTAACTTCAGACCGCTACATTTCGGATATACTGCTGGAACATGTCGTTCCTTATGCGGGATATATCGGTGATGACTTCCTCCTTATGCACGATAACGCTCGTTGTCACACTTCCCGTGCCACAACTGAATACCTCGAAGAAGTCGGTATCGCCACATTGAACTGGCCAGCGCTCAGCCCGGACTTGAATCCCATTGAGCACGTGTGGGATGCACTGAAGAGAAGGGTTTGTTCCAGAAATCCTGCTCCTTCAAGTGTAAATGAGCTGAAATTGGCTTTGATAGAGGAGTGGGACGGTATCCCGCAAGAATCGATTCAGAAGATGATTAGGTCAATGAAGAACCGTATTCGAGCAGTTATTAAGGCGAGGGGAGGGAACACAAATTATTGAAACTTAATGTTAAAGCTAAATATTTTTTTTATTAATTAATTTTTATTGTTCAAGATAAGACAGGAGAAGAGTTAGTGTGTCACACAGTATACCTAACTGTATTCTTTTCAAATATGATTTTGATCAGGATTATATTGAATTGGATTACGATGCAGGCAGTATAATTAATATATAATTATATATATTATTACTACTAATTATATAATATACTTAAGTAAACTATTCGAATAAACAGTAATAGTCATAACAATAAAATGTACGTTACTGTTAAACAATCGAATAACCTATTAATTGCTTTTTACAAATGTTTAGTATACAAAACAAATTACACGAATAACAGCGCAACACAACTTTACCATTTCCGTTGAAAATATAAATTTACACGAATAATATCGCAACAAGATTTTACTGTTGTCGTCGAAAATATAAATTTACACGAACAATATCGTAAGTGATATTACTGACCAGAGCTTGACCTACACTAATATAGTAAAATGCATCCAGCTAAATTATAACGAAGCCCTTCGGACTACTTATTTTTTGTTGAAATAACCAGATAGCTGAAAAAATTAGCTTCCATATGCGATATAATAAGTCTCTGATACTTGTTGTTTAATGGAGTTATTAAGGAAAAATGGTTTTTTATTTTTCCTGAACATTTACACTTTTACGATTACCGGATTATTCGCGGGGGGCGTCGAATTATTAAATGCCCATAAGGCCTTGTCTCATTTAGAGACGGTCAAATTCAGCGGACAGTGTGTTTCCACTAACAACCTATTTAATGAGTTAGTAGGCAGTAGGATGAATACAGTGTGTGAGTCAGGTGTAACTATAGATTTGACTGGTGATGATACTATACCATTATGTCCTGTTATAATGAGTCATATTAAATTAAAAAAATACATAAAAATTAAGAAACTAATTAAACGGTCACAGAAAAGAATACAAAAACAACATCTTCTTAAATTAAACTGTTCCCTTCGAAAGGAACGTATGATGTTAACACAACAGTTGAATACCTGTACAGTTGAGTTAGATGACTGTAGGGAGAAGTATGACACTGAGACTCAGCAGCTCCGAAATGATTTACTATACAAGGAGTACTTGCTGAAAGATATTTTCGAGAAATATCAGTTGTCTCAACAACAACTAAGTGAACGCTTGTTTGAGGCCGGTGAACTACTGGACTTGGTAAAGTACAATGCTGAGAGGTATGAATCTCTGACTAATAATCCTTCATGCAGCTGTGCTAACCAGCCACCTCCGCCTCTTCAGTTTCAGATTAACATATCCCCACCGGTAGTGTCTCTTCCAGCTAAGAGCTGGGTAAATGTACAGGAAATGAATAAAACTTTTCTGTTCTGTGATGAGCTAGGGTCAGGCTTTGGCAAAATTCTACATAATTACCTTAGCCACAGTTTTACCAACCATAGTTACCACAAAATAGATTTCAAACAAATTATTAAAATAATTATAGACTCAGATTTAGAAAATTACTTCACAATGGTTCTTTTACTAGGTAATAGTACTGGTATTACCAAAAAGGACATACTGGATGGTGTGGACACCTTGTTAAAGCTTAACATAGGGAAGGTAATGTTGTGTGCTTTTCCTTACTCTGATACTTTATCAGATTATGAAAACAATCGTATATTTAAGTTAAATAGGACTATTTGTATGTTGACTAGTTTATCTCTGTCTGGAGAATCTCGACATTTAATTGCTATGTTGATAGCATATAATATTAATATGGTTATAGCCAATATATAATGATTGTAGGTTAAGTGACGAAACTGTATTGTCTAGTTCTGCTAACAACACCGTGATGGATTATTCTTTAAACTAAGTTGTGAGAAAACAGACGTTACCCCGTCAGATAATCACCTATTATTACTGAATAATAAAAAGGTATCTTCTGGCAAGTTAGCTTATAAGGGAAAGCAACATACTTTAAAATTATTCAATCAAAATATTCAAGGTTGCTCTTCAAAATTACTGGAAATAGAAATGTTTTTAGAAAAAACCAAGTTTGATATTGTTTGTTTTACCGAACATTGGCTAAAAGATAACCAAGTGATGTTTATTAATTATGAAAATTATTGTGTAGTTAGTCATTTCAGCCGGAAACAGATGTTACATGGCGGCTCGTTAATACTTATTAAAAATTCGATTAATTCTAAAGAACGTAAAGACATTGTAAGACTATCGGTTGAACACACTATTGAACTGTCCTGTGTTGAGCTTGATAAGCATGTTATTGTTTGTGTGTACAGACCTCCAAATTACCAGAATCTATCTGTGTTTGATTCTGTAATGGAATATGTGTTACGAAGAGTTAGTATTGGTAGTAAATCAATTATCATATGTGGTGACTTTAATATTAATTTGTTAGAGAATAACTCTAGTACTATCAGATTATTAAGTCTTTTCAAATCATTTGATTTGTCAAATATTTTTAGTGAGCCTACCCGAGAGACAGCTTTTTCTGCAACTTGTATTGACAATATATTTTGTAATTGCGAATACCTTCATAAGGAAATTGTAAATGGGCTGCCATCAGATCATAGTGGACAAACAATTACGTTCTGCGCCTACGTACCACCACAAAAACCCAAATAAAGTTTAGGCCAATTACTTGTGCAAGCTTAGAGCAATTTAATAATTCTTTATCTAGTAAATTATGTATTCATAGTTTTAATAACATAGGTGACCCAAACGAGTTTTATGCCGAATTTTTTTCACTTTTAAGCACGCAATTTAATGACACTTTTCCGGTAAAAACAAAAAGTATTTACACAAAATTCTTATTTAGCGATTGGGCGACTCCAGGTATACGTAAAAGCAGAGAAAAACTTTTTGAACTTTATGGGCTGAAGCAACATACAATTAATACAAGTTTTCATAAGTATGTTTCCAAGTATTCAAAACTTTTTTAAAATGTGTGCAAAACAGCAAAAGCTCTTTACGTTAGTAATAAAATAAAATCAGCAGATGATAAAATAAAAACTACTTGGCAAATAATAAATAATGAAACAGGTAGGAAAAAACAGCGTATTACTGAATTTAATTTATAGACTGCACGTGGCCCTATTAATTCAGATTTGGAAGTAGCCCAGGAATTTGAATTTTTTTTTGCAAATATTCCCCTTCAAACTACTGAGGCTTTAAATTCCTCCCCCGCGCTTTCTGCTACCTTACTTAAAAAAAATGTTAAGGCTTGCCCTTTGGAATTTAGATTTCAACATACAAACCCCCAGGCTGTCGTAAAAACTTTTAAAGATCTTAAAATTAAATCAACAGAAGATCTTTGGGGAATGTCTGTAAAAGTTAGTAGAGCTATCATCGAAGCTATTGCGCCCTACTTAGCCTTAATATTTAACACCAGTATAGACCAAGGAGTCTTTCCCGATCTGATGAAACTTAGTAAAGTCGTGCCATTATTCAAAGCGGGTGATAGTAAGGAACCCAACAATTATAGGCCTGTGTCGATTCTGCCAGTTCTCAGTAAGGGTTTGAAAAGTTAATGCTCAATCAAATGTTACGTCACTTTAATAAAAATTCCATCTTTCATGAACATCAGTACGGTTTCACCAAAGGGCGTTGTACAACTGACGCCAGTGTCAGCCTACTAAAGAACATATTTAACGCCTGGGAGGAAGCCCAAGATGCCATTGGAATCTTTTGCGACCTCTTAAAGGCGTTCGATTGCGTTAACCATGATACCCTTTTGCTGAAACTCGAGCACTACGGTATTAGTAAAACATCTCTTGCTTTACTAAAATCATACCTGATAGGAAGACAGGCTAAAGTTCATGTTAACGGCGTAAACTCATTGGGGTCTGAAATGATAATGGGCGTTCCTCAAGGTTCGATATTGGGTCCATTTCTATTTCTAGTTTACATAAACCCTCAATTATTACAAAATCAACCGAGGATGGTGTTATTTGCAGATGACACCTCATTGATCTTTAAAATAGACAGGCGGTCACAAAATCTTGACGACGTAAATAGCTCTATTCTTCAGGTCCAAAATTGGTTTACAGTAAATAATTTGGTATTAAATGAAAAAAAAACCAAATGTATTAGATTCAGTTTACCAAACGTTAGAAGTAGCAAATGTGACATCATATTGAATGGAAAAAAAATGGAATTTATTAATCAAACGGTTTTCCTAGGAATCACGCTAGACGACAAATTACAATGGGGACCTCACTTAACATTAATTGCGGGACGGTTAAGCCCAGCAGCTTATGCTGTTAGAAATATAAGACAGTTGACAGATATAGAAACTGCGCGACTGGTTTACTTCAGTTACTTTCATAGCATTATGTCGTATGGCATTCTACTGTGGGGTCGGGCTGCTGACATTGAATCCATTTTTATTTTACAGAAGAGAGCTGTTAGAGCCATTTATAATCTACCTCGTCGCGAATCTCTTAGGGAATTATTTAAAAAGATTAATATTATGACAGTGCCTTGCCAATTTATTTATGAAAATATTATGTATGTGAGAAAAAATCTAAATCTTTTTAATAAAATAAGTTATAGATATAATATTAATACTAGAAATGAAGATAAAATAGCTCAACCATATTTTAGGTTGTCTAAAGTAAACACATCTTTTATGGGGTACTGTGTTAAATGTTACAATAAAATTCCTTCTGATAAATTAAAATTAAATGAAAGAAAATTTAAAACACACATTAAAATAACGCTTTACAAACAAGCATATTACAAATTAGAGGATTATATTCAAGATAAGAATGCTTGGAAACATGCTGGTCCTGCTCTATGGGACAATGACACATTCTAGACAAAATCAAACTAGTTATTAATGTTTTTTTTTTTTTCATTTTTCTTAATACTTAATTTTGTTTTATTTTTAATTATTGATTTTAAAGTGTGTTATAGATTGCGCGGACTCACACACTATTTCATGTTGGTTGAAATGTTAAGAGTGGTCGTCTGTAGTTCCAATATTTGTAAACACGTGAAAACTATGTATATTTGAACATATTTAATCTTTTAAATTCTTAATTTGTGCCTTTTAATTATTATGATTAATTAGTTTTTTTATAGGTTACATACATTGCTTTCATGTGCCATATCGTGTATGATTCTGTAAACAAATGTTGTAAACATTGATTTTAAAAGAGTACGTATGGAGTTTCATGCCCATTCTTCTCCATACAAAACTACCTTTTGGAAGGGGCAACTAGATTCAATTCAATTTTGTTTTTTGTGTATGACGTTCAAAAGTGCCTTATTGGCCTAATTGAAATAAATTATTTGACTTTGACTTTGACTTTGAGATCTTGAAAGCAAATAAATGGCATGAATCACAGTTGCCAGTAACATTTTATCTACAACAGTGATATTGTAAGCGGCTCGTACACAAACGGCGAACCGAGTCACATTATCCACGAATTTGCACTCAACGTTCCTCCCGGATATAGGATTATAGAAATCCCGAAAAACGCAATATACTTTCCAATCAACCAAAACAAAATTAGCTGCATACATGTCAGGCTGTTAGATACAAATAACCGATGATCCTCGACTAGTTTGTGTCCAAGGTATTTAAATCAAGGCACTCTGTTTAGAGCAACACCATATAGGTACACCGGCGGCACTGCCCTGTGACCCTTTGCAGCAACCCCAAACACCATGAACACACTCTTCTTCACGTTATACAGGAGGCCGTGAGTCAAGGCGTATCTCTCACAAACCTCAAGCAATCGTCTGAGTGCCCCAATCGAGGGACTCAGCAGCACCATGTCGTCCGCGTAAGATATGCTATTTATAATTTTACCATCTACCGAACATCCAACCCTTGTGCTGCTGAGTTCCCCGATCAACTGATCGACATACAAGCTGGACAGCGCTGGGGAGGTCAGACCACTCTGCCTTACACCACATTTCAGACCATACGTCTCAGACAACGCACCCGACCATCTGACCTGGTTAATCTGGTGATTATACCAATACCTGAGAAGCTCAACTATCTCCTCAGGTTGTTCCCGTTCACGCAACTTAGTTCATAGGACGTTATAATTAACTAGGTCAAATGCCTTCGAAAGGTCTAAAAATACAGCATACACAGGTGTATTCCTGCAGGTGTAGTAACTGACGGTGTGCTTGAGCGCCAAAATAGCTGTTTCTGTAGACAGCCCAGCTCTAAAACCGAACTGTGCCTCATGTAAATTGGGCTGTCCAGACATCCTACGCCCGAGCACGCTGTCAAGTACTTTTGCAGTTATAGTAGCCAATGAGATTGGTCGATAGTTCTCCTTGTCTGAGATGTCGCCTGTCTTATTTTTCACTATAGGTACAACAATCGTCCTCATCAACTCGGCAGGCAGGTATGAGTGCCTAATACAAAAGTTATATAACATAGATAAGACCCTAGGAAGATGCGGACCGATGTTGGAAATGTTCTATACTAAGGTTATCATGACCAGGAGACTTACCCCTAGTCATGGTTTTTATAACCTTCTGTAGAAGTTTCCAAAGGTGTAGAAATAATTTAAAACAGTCGAGTAGAATTAATCTGGTTTAATCCGTACAGTGACAAAATCAGTGTGAGAGGTTACAAAGAACAGTTAAACTTAACCGCTAATTAACTTCGTCAAAAAATGTTCGCGCGTAGCATCATTAGCAATGGGTAGTAAAATTGCTTTTATGAAAGCAGTAGGCGCTCCGACATGCCCCCGGGCGTTGAAAGCCTTCCTTTCAACCACTTATTAATTATTAATGATCGGAAGGGGACAAATCTTGCTGAAAGATCTTCTGACCACTCCAGTCGAGGTTTTGATCTCCGCCACGCGCGCAACTTAGTCAGCACCAGGGTACAACCTTATAATCCTGCCTAGCTTCCACTTGAGGGGAGGCAAATGATCTTCCTTCAACAAAACAAGGGAATCGATCTTTAACACTCCGTTACACGCGTGGGGCATAGGCGTGCCCCAGCCATACATTTTTGCCTATTATTACTTAAATATTAGACTTAGACTCTGGCCGTTGCTAGTGTTCTTGAGCGTTGATCAGGAAGTCGTCGGCTGTATTGGTGCATCTACGTTCCTTACGTAAACATTTGAGTGCTGCTGGGGCACGCCTGTGCCCCGTGCGTGTAATTACGTAACTATTTGATGTATGACGGAGGTAAGCGGTTTTAGTTATTTTCTTTAATAATTGTGTAATTTATTTTACTATTATTGTTTAAAATGTATGTAAACATTATTAACTTTTATTATTGTTGAAAAATCTTTTGTATTTTGCTCATTTTAGGTACTTGTAGATAAAAATGCTTCATGGAGAGTATCAACTAGTTGATTGGCTTCTGTATCCGACAGGGATGGGAGGGTGGTGTTTTTCACTATGGGTACAACAATCGTCCTCATCAACTCGGCAGGCAGGTATGAGTGCCTGTTAAGTAGTGAGGATATAGAGGACTGCTTAGTAGAACCACAGTCTAAACAGGAAATGATGAGGAGGAACAGGTAATATCAAATTCGGCAACCTTACACACAAATAGAACAGAAACAAAACTAAGTGTGGAGTCGACGTATAAGATAAAATGTGTAAGCATTTCTCTGGCGCACGGAATAGTCGGCGATGGCTATTGACTATATTTTTTTTATTATAAAAATATAGCAGGCATAAATGTCATGATAATTGACTATATAGTTAATCACAATTACCAACGTACTTCTGGACGCGATTACCTGCACTCAGTTGCCATATAACTCAAATACAGCAGTGATTTGATTTGATTTTTCAATGTCTTTATTTAATACATCGGTTTTACATTTCTGCTTACAAACGATCTTATTCTATTTACAAGCAAGTCTTAATTCAATGTGTTACACAGGCTATTATCGCCTTTACAAACATCAAAAACATGTTTTTAAATATTATTTAGGTGATTATTATTTTATTTATACATAATAATATGTTGCTAACTGTAGGTTAGTATGTGTAAGTCTTAGTATTGACCCACATAATATTTATTTGTGTGCGGTACAAAAAGTACGTTTTATTATAATTTTAATAAATTATAAAAGGTATGCGGGTAGATCCGCGCAAAAATCAAACATAAAGCGCCGTTCGAGCGGCGTCGGCTAGTAAGCGAGCTATCGTCATGATGCGTCACGGAGGAAGTAGTGATGGGGGAGTCGATATCGATTGTACGTGCGGGCGTACGATAGTGTGCTAAGTCTCGTTTTGCCAATTGCAGATATTAGACTATTACGGTGCGATGGATTTTTATGCAAATAAAATTTACGATAAATTTTTAATATAAAATCTTTTAATAAAGGATACTTTACACGTCCGTGAAACATTTTAAGGTTAGTGCGAAATGGTGTGTTGTATGAGAGCTTTATAGCTTTGTTTTGGACTGCCCTGTATCTATATTCTTGAAGTGGCTATGTTTGTGAAGAACAATCCAAATCGTTTTGAACGTTTGGCCGATGTATACCCAAGAAATAGACGCGACAATTCAAAATTAAATAATATACCGTGTCAAACCACTATGATGCGCAAAAGTATTTATTGCATGGCCCCAGTTGTTTATAATAAATTGCCAAGTGCTTGGAAAGACTTGACAACGGTGCAATTCAAAAGTACACTTCGTAAATTATTAATAGATAAAACATACTACAGTGTAACTGAGTTTTTAACGGACAATTTTTATCAAACTACCTCGAAATTTTAATTAATTAATTATTTGTAATTGTGTATTGTCTATGACCTGGAATTTTATTGTTTGTTTGTTTATTTATCTTTAGACCATGATTTTGTATTTTTTGTAGGTATATACTGTTACTGACAATTTTAATTTATAAATTTTGTGTTTTGTCTATGACCTGGAATTTTAGTGTTTGTTTGTTTATTTATCTTCAGACCACGATTTTGTATTTCTTGTTTAAACTGTTACTGACAATTTCTATTTTTAAATTTTATTTAATGAGAATGACATAACTAATTTAATTAATGTTCCAATAAGAATTTAAATTTTAACAAATTTTTATAATGGAAATGTTTGCATGCCGAATGGTGAAATATGGCAGAACTCTGATGAAAACCTACTACTACCTACTTATGTATAACCCATATTTGCAAATAAATGATATTCTATTCTATTCTATTCTATTCTAACTGTTTGAAGTTTGTTAAACTTTGTGTCTGTCAGACTAGACCAGACAGGTGCTGCGTAGGTAAGGCAAGGTCTAACCAAAGTGGAGTAAATGAGCAATTTGGTTGCGGGGCTGAGGACAGACTTGCGATTTAAAATGGGTTTTCATGAATTTAGGGCTTTTGTACCTTTCCTTATTAATAAATCGGTATTTAGATTCCAGTTAAGTGTTTTATCCAATGTTATACCTAAATATTTAACCGATGCACGCCAAGTGATCTGGAAATCATCAATTTTAACTGGTCTAGTGGGTTGTGTCCGTTTTCTAGTAAACAGAATGCCTTCGGTTTTTGTTGAGTTTAGTTTCAGTTTCCAGGTTTTGAAATATTGACAAAGTAGTTCCTGTGAGTACTGTAGCCGTCCGGTCACTACATCAAGGTCTTTGTCAGTCGTGAATGTTGCCGTGTCATCGGCATAGATTGCAAGGTGAGTGTGGGCCTGTTTAGGTATATCGTTAAGGTAAAGGATGAATACGTATGGACCAACGAGCGAGCCCTGAGGCACGCCGGCTGGGATGGTTCTAGGAGCAGAATGCTCATTGCCTATATAAACAGAGAACGATCTGTCATGGAGATAATTTTGTATGAGTTTTACCAGGCAGAGAGGTACTTCGTATTGAATTAGTTTATGTAGTAGACCATCATGCCAAACAGAATCAAAAGCTTTTTCAATATCAAGTAAAATCATACCTGTGGAGAGACCGCGGTTTAGCCCATGAGCTATGTGTTCAGCTACCCTAGCCAGTTGCTGAGTAGTCGAATGTGAGCTACGAAATCCAAACTGTTCGGGTATCAGAATATGCGCAGTTGTTTTCATGAGCCTGGACAAGATAATGGCTTCCAGTGGTTTACCTATATTTGGTAATAGGCTGATTGGGCGATAACTAGAAGGGATGGACCGATCTTTCCCAGGTTTTTTGATGGCTATGATTTTAGCATGTTTTAGTAACTTCGGGAAGTAAGCAATGCGTAAACAGCCATTAAACACTTTGGTTAGGTACACAACAGCTTTCTGTGGGAGGTTCCATTACCCAGGCCGTCGAATCCAGGCGCTTTATTTGATTTTAGTTTGCCTACAAGCCTTCGAATTTCAATTGGCCTCACAAGAGACGGGTAGTCATGCATCTGGTAAGAGTTAAGCAACCCAACCGATTCTTTAACTGTCTCTTCAGTGCCAGAATCGCTGGTCCAGTGTTTGGTTAGATTCATATTTTCTAGAAAGGCATCTGCTAGTGTCTCGCATTGTTCGAGCACGGAGGTGGTAGTGATATTATTTGTCATTGTAAGGGGTGGTATTGAGATGGGCTGGTGGTTTATCGACTTGACCACTCTCCATAATTCGGAAATAGGATTGCTAACTTTAGCTAAGTTATTGTTCCAGACATTATCATTTAGCACTTGAATCTTAGATTTTATAAATTTTTGCATGTAATTGACTTGAGAGAATAGCTCACGTCGTTTGTGCGGATTAGATTCATCTAAAGCTAATTTACGGGAACGGTTTTTAGTTTTTATTAGTGACTTAATCCGTCGGGGGAGTTTATGGCCACCGTAGGCAGGTAGCTTAGGAACGGCTTCATCTCTAGCGTTTATAATTGTTTGGGTTAGGTGTTCAATGGCAAAGTCAATTTCCTCGGGAGAGTTGAATGTAGTCTGGTTTAAAGTTATAATCAGATTGAGGTGAGATCTATAATGTTTCCAGTCCGCTTTTCTGTAGTTAAATACGGTACGCGCTTGTCGGTTGACTTTATCGCCTACCGTAAAGAAAACAGGCAGGTGGTAGGAAGAAAGGCCGGTGATTGCCTGGGGCTCTGAAAGATTATAGACAGAGTTCGCCAGGATAATGTCAGGAGTAGATGGTATGTATGAGCTATGGTAGTGGACAAGTGTGGGACTTGAGGGCGCATGAATATCATATTCGTTGTTAACCATATGGTCAAAAAGTACCTCACCATGGATGTTAGAGCGGGAGCAGTGCCAGTAGGGGTGTTTGGTGTTAAGATCACCCATAATTAGGGTTTTTGAGTGAACGTTAATGATTGCGTCTAAGTCAGAGGGTAGTAGAGGTAGATTAGGTGATTGATAGGCTGCGATAAAGGCGATTTTATAATTTGAAAGGGCAACTAGTATTCCAGCACATTCTAGATTTTTAGTGGTAGGTAAATTTAGAAGGGTATGTTCAATGTCCGACTTGACTAAAATAGCGACACCCTGACCGTGTCCATCTAGTTTTTTATCGCACCGATAGCAATTAAAGCCAGGGGTGTGTAATTTGATGTGTGGGGATATTCTGGATTCAGACAGCGCTACGATATCAATGGAAAGCTCGCTTACCAGGTCCAACAATTCCGTGATTTTAGAGCGAATGCCGTCTGCATTCCAGTAGAGAATACGTACTTTTTCTGTTCTGCACATATTGACCAAGATGAGTTAAAATGAGAATAACTTTATCCATCATACTGGTACATCCCATAAATTGGTTTTTGATGTTTTTGATCGTCATTAATATGGCAAGCATGTCAGCTGTCGCCGGATCTTGGGGATTTTCAGTAGCGGTTACTTTTTGTGTGTTGGCAGCAGCAACGAAGCTCCAGGGACGCTCGTCTACTAGATTTGTTTTTAATGGCGGTTTAGTGGTCCTGGCGGCTTTGAGTTGTTCTTGACGCTCTCGAAGAATCTTTATATAGTTTGCGCGCTCTTTGCATTGCCGATAGTTTGCAGGGTGGTTTTCGCCGCAGTTACAACACTTCGCTGGTTGATCTCGGGTCTTTTTGGGGCATTCTGTGGTTTGTTGGGGATCAGTACACTTCACACAGCGGGGTGCTAAGTTACAGTTGGTAGATGAATGACCAAATCCTTGGCATCTGTAACACTGAGTTCCGTAACGGTTGTTGTTGCGCGATTAGTCTATTTCAGCTACTTTCATAGCATTATGTCTTATGGCATTTTATTGTGGGGTCGGGCTGCTGACATTGAAACCATTTTTATTTTACAGAAGAGAGCTGTCAGAGCCATTTACAATCTACCTCGTCGCGAATCTCTTAGGGAAGTATTGAAGAAGATTAATATTATGACAGTGCCTTGCCAATTTATTTATGAAAATATTATGTACGTGAGAAAAAATCTAAAACTTTTTAAGAAAATATGTGATAGACATAATATTAATACCAGAAATAAAGATAAAATAGCTCAACCTTATTTTAGATTGTCTAAAGTAAATACATCTTTTATGGGGTACTGTGTTAAATGTTACAACAAAATACCTTCTGATATATTAAAATTAAATGAAAGAAAATTTAAGACACATATTAAAAGTACACTTTGCAACCAAGCATATTATAAATTAGAGGATTATATTCAAGATAAGACTGCTTGGAAACATGCTGGTCCTGCTCCATAGGACAATTACTATTCATTCTAGACAAAATCAAGCTGGTTAATATTAATTTTAATATATATATATATATATATATATATATATATATATATATATATATATATATATATATATATATATATATATATATATATATATATATATATATGTATATATATATATATATATATGTGTATATATATTTCCTTTTTTCTTTTGACATTTTTATTATATTTTTATTTTTTATTTGACTTTTACTATGGGATTGCGCAGGCTCACACGCTGTTTCATTGTTGGTTGAGATGTTGAGAGTGGTTGTCTAAAGTTCCAATATTTGTTAACATGTGAACATGATGTAACTTTCAATATATTTTTAGCTTGAATTCCTAATTTGTAATATAAATTATTTTTGTGTGTACAGTAGTTTTTTTATAGAAGGTACATTGTATTCACATGTAATTACGTATGACTATGTATACAAATAATAACATTGTAAAACATTGATTTTAAAAGAGTACGTATGGAGTTTCTTGCCCATTCTTCTCCATACAAAACTACCTTTTGGAAGGGGCAACTAGATTCAATTCTATTTTTTTTCATGTAATGACGTTCAAAAGTGCCTTATAGTGGCCTAATTGAAATAAATGATTTGACTTTGACTTTGACTTTGTATTTTCTTATTTGTACTACGGTGTTACATAGGAGCCTGACCTGACGAAATTTGGCGAAGTCAGCACCAGGTGGCAATTGAACCAAAAAAGGAGGACAGTAAGAAGATTTTTCAGCTGGTACTTTCATTTTGCGGACGATTACATGGTCAAATCCAAGCGACGCGATTTCTGCTGGAAGTGCATCCTCAACCTGTGGACCTGATGAAATCATGCGTCCAGGTAGGATCTATCTCCAAGACAATAGGTGGAATGCGGCTGGCTTTTTTAATGACAGCATCACGGAGTCTTGTACTGGTTGTCAGGCAGCGGGCCGAAACTGTTGGTGTAATACAGCAGTGGAT
Source organism: Hoplodrina ambigua (assembly GCA_949774945.1). Classification (NCBI taxonomy): domain Eukaryota; kingdom Metazoa; phylum Arthropoda; class Insecta; order Lepidoptera; family Noctuidae; genus Hoplodrina; species Hoplodrina ambigua. The sequence goes on from OX458964.1 coordinate 2,048,107, forward strand.
TTACTCCAAAAACATACTCAGATACATAAGGGAGCCAGGTATCCTAATTTTAGATATATATTAAAGCGGTTGGACACCTCAGGCAAATGACATACCCCGCAAAAGAACAAAGACGGCTAGATGCTATAACTGTGGGAGAGCCACAGATCCATCGACCATATCTGTCTGTCACAAATCTTATAAACCTATTTGTAATGACCATAAATATAGTGTATGTATTCAATGTTATAACTAAAGTCTAAATATTCTCGCTAGGTCACAAATTGATGACTAAAATCTTAATTTTAAAGTTCCTATGTTGATTTTTTTTAAATTTATGAGATTAAGAACCTTTATTTTTATTTTTTGTTTTATTTAAAAGAAACCTTATTTTTTGGTTTTGATATAAGGATTAATAAAGTATGATTACGTATATAATATATTTATCATTTATTTCTACCCCATCAAGTAAAAATCCATAAATTACTTTGGGGCACAGCAGTGCCCCGCGCGTGGAATCGTGTAATTTTTAGAGGTGCGTGTAATGGAGTGTTAAAGGATGGTTGGAAGTCTGCCACTTCGTCCGTTGTTGGAGTTCCGACACATACTCTTTGCTCCACCTTGTCCAAAAATGCTGTCGCAATTGCTCGATACGATGGAAGCGGGTGAGATGGGCAGCAGTATGATCTTGAAGATCCTTTGTTGGTAGCGAAGTAAGAGGGCGTCCGATCAAAAAATATCCCGGGGTTAACGGCGTCATATCGTCGGGGTGCGAAGACAAAGGCGTGAGTGGCCGTGAGTTTAAAATGGCTTCGATTTGGACCAAAGTAGAATTTAATTCCTCGTAAGTGAGGTTACAATTTCCCGGCACTCTTATCAAATGAAATTTTGTTGATTTAACTCCCGCCTCCTAGATGCCACCAAAATGTGGCGAATAGGCAGGAATGAAACGAAATTCTACTCCTTCATTTGCTAAGTCACTAGATAATCCATCCGAGTTATTGTTTAAAAACTTTGCCAAATCATTGTACGCTCCGACAAACGTTGTCCCATTGTCAGAGAACATCTGTGCCGGTTTACCTCTACGTGCAATAAACCTACGTAAAGCTGATAAATAACCGGAGCTCGTCATATCGCCTACCAGTTCTAAATGTATTGCCTTGGTAGTGAAACAGATGAATAAAACAATGTAAACCTTCACTTTTCGACGGGCCTGTTGGTCTAGTGGTTAGTGGCCCTGACTGCCTAGCCGGAGGTCGTGGGTTCGATTCCCACCCAGGACAAACTTTGTGTGATGAGCATGATTGTTAGTTCTGTGTCTGGGTGTGATTTATCTATAATATGTATGTATTTATAAATTATATAAGTATGTATATCAGTTGTCTGGTTACCATAACACAAGCTCTGCTTAGCTTGGGATCAGATAGCCGTGTGTGAGTTGTCCCAAGATATTTATTATTTATTATTATTATTTACTATGCGACAACCTCGTCCTTGACGACTAGCGGAAGAAATAGGACCCGCGTAGTCTACGCCAACAGTTTGAAAGGGAAAACCTCCCAGTGATAGGCGCTGCTGTGGTAAATTACCCATTATTGGTGCCTTTCCCTTCATACGAGAACACCTAATGCAGCGACGATAACATGCCTTAGCCAAATTACGTCCCCCTATTGGCCAATATACCTCTCTAATTGATGCTAATAATAATTCTGCCGTCCTTACGAAAAGTGCAATAACTCAAGTTTTGCACCAAATTGAGTTAAGTACATATTCGGAATTAGCAGAACGAGATCTATATATTCTTTTTAGACACTTTTTACGTATCTATGACGTAGCCGGTTTTAATACTAGGTCTAACTGCAATATCTAGGTCGATGCTTTATGATTTACATATCAAGACCGAGATAACTATAGATAGGAATAACTTACTTACGCTATTTAGTAATTTTACTAACTATATCTGCAATAAGTATAGTTACTATATTTATAATTAGCATAGTTCGTCATTTGGAATATTCATTGACTAGTTATAAGTGCAATATGTTTGAGTTATTGCAGATATGATACGGATCCTTATTTTCGGTATTAAATAATGTGCTAATTATTTGTGCAATAAGTACAGTTATTGCATTTATAACTACCATATTTCGTTTCTTGTGATTCTCATTTACTAGTTATAAGTACAATAAGCTTGAGTTATTGCAGGTATCTTAAGGGACCTTATTAATAATTATGGGATGAATACTAAAATTGATTTAGTAAGTAGATATATTGCATTTATTTGTAGGAAGATTAAACGAATACAGTATACCTATGCGAAATAAATTGCAATAAATTCACTATTTATTGCGTTTATAACTAGCACCAGGAGGTGAGGGGGGTACGAGGGGAGTAAAATATTTCGTGCAAACGTCAGTCGCGGCGCTCGCTTACATCGAGTCGGACGAACACACGCACGTGCGACCAGTTTGGGCGGTAAGTACCTAACGTATTTAATATTACAATAATATTATGTTTACATATCACGGATATTAATACGCTATGATGTTATTAGCCAGTGTTACTTTATTTAGTTATTAATAGACACACACATTGTTTTAATTACCTAATTATTCGCTGACTAACAAAATATATTATATTATTTTGCTTCAAAATAGAAGAATGATATAGGCACATATACATAGGTAACTAAAAACTTGCTATTAGAAGTAATCTCTGTAATGTACTTAAATGTTGATATAACTTTGAAGAGAAATGCCACACGGCCGTTGACCACGCTCCATCGTTTTATACACCATTTGATTACCAATGCAAAATGCGCGCCGCGCGCCGGTCGCGGCGGAGTGTAGGTAGTTAGGTGCGCACCGACGACGACACGACGTTCGCGTAGGTAACTAGCTCGTGGCGCTTTTACCGGTAATTTCATTGCATTTTGCGATTATTACGTTATCACTTCCTTTTTTTTTTAAGAGATACAATACTGTGCAAGCTTTTGATGAATAGTATTTTGTAAGATAAATCACCGGTCCAACGGATTAAAACGATTAATATGTAAGCGTTTATATACAAGTATAATAGAACTTCGTAGCGTCACCGCTCAGGCGTCACAGCGCACCAGCAACACTCGTGTGGCATCTCTCTTTAGACTTCAAGTCACTTTGATTCAATCTCAGGTAGGTACTCATCACTAACTTTTCCAAAGTTTTTTTTTTTGTTGTCATTGTCACGATCTCTGACCGTGAAGTGAAAAGTAAGAAAACCTATAATAAGCCTGCAAGTTCTTGAATATAAGTATAGTTTACTACTCCACACTAGGGTAGCGTAGTGGATGTATTATCACGTTGGTTTAGAGCCATTTGTAATAGGTAGTTGGCAATGTTAAGATTTTCTCGATAGAAAAATCCAATAACACTTGCCCGGCACGAGAATTAGGCGCTTGTGACCGCTTGACCTTTGAGGCAGTACCCAGTATTAGTATGTTTGTTTATATTTATCAGTGTGTGTTTTATGTGTTTTATGCTTTCTTTACGCCTGTTGATTTTTTGTCCCTAAGCATAATATTTCTTTTTTTCAGGCAACACCATCTCCAGAAGAGATAAAATTCTTTCTTTGGCTATTTCGCGAAATCAAAACTTAAAACCACATGTTTCTTCAGCTGAACCTACCAGCCATCAGTTGATTCCAAGGCCATCAATAATTAAACCGTCTACTGTTCAAAAAGTCAAATCTTTTGAAACAACCGTTACCAGACATTCTCTAAAGTGCTATGAAACCCTACCAAACTCCGAAGAAGAATGTGAAAACATGAACAGACCTGTAAATTATTTTGAAGATTCCGACGATAGTGGCATTGATAAAGACTATATCCCTGATTTTATAATTTCAGATTCAGATTCACCCATTTGTATTAAAAGAAATTTACTTGAACATAAAGAAACTAGAGGCAAAAAGACAGAACGTGAACAGACTGAACATGATGAGACTGAACATAATGAGACTGAACATAATGAGACTGAACATAATGAGACTGAACATAATGAGACTGAACATAATGAGACTGAACGTGAAAAAGCAGAACGTGAAGAAGCTGAATATGATGAGACTGAACGTGAGGAGACTGAACGTAAGGAGACTGAACATGAAGAGACTGAACGTAAGGAGGCTGAACGTGAGGAGACTGGATATGAAGAGACTGAACATGAGGAGATTGAACGTGAAGAGACTGAACATGAAGATACTGAACGTGAGGAGATTGAACGTGAGGAGATTGAACGTGAGGAGATTGAACATGAGGAGATTGAACGTGAGGAGATTGAACATGAGGAGATTGAACGTGAGGAGATTGAACGTGACGGGATTGAACGTGAGGAGACTGAACGTGAAAATAGTGAAGTAGAAGAATGCGTAATACCAGAGAATGAGAAAGGACTGACTAAAGCGGGCTTGCCAAGGAAAAGACGTAGATTTGATATATCCCTTGCGGATCGACAAAGACAGAAAAAAGAAAATGCTGATGAAAAGCTGTCACTGAAACCACCGTGTGATGGTAAATGTCGTAAAAAATGCACGACTAAGATTTCTGAAGAAATTAGAAGAGAAATACATGATCGGTACATAAGATTAGATTGGGAGTCTAGAGGTTTATTCATTAAAGGAATGGTCGAATCGAAGGAAATAAAAACAAGAACTACTAAGGAAGGTCGAAATAAGAGAAGATATGTTTCGTATTACTATCATTTTCAAGTCAAACATGAAAAAATTGATGTTTGCAAAACTTTTTTCTTAACGACACTTGGTTACAACCCACAAAATAACAGACATATTCACTCGGCACTAAGTAAGGAAGTTGATAATCAAAAAGATAAACGAGGATCATACAAACGCCAAAATGTCATAGACAGGGACGTAATCAAGGATCATATACAAAGTTTTAATCCAACAATTTCACATTACCGTCGCGAACATGCCCCTAATAAACTTTATCTGCCGAGTGACATCAATGTAACAATGATGCATCAATGCTTCATTGAAAAATATCCCAATATGTCGGTCTCTTTTGAAACATATCGAAAGGTTGTAAAAGAAATGAATATTTCCTTTGCTCATCTCGGTCATGAAGAATGTGAGCAATGTGCTTTCTTTAAATCGCATACTGGGTGTTTTCGGGAAAACTGTGACCTCTGTATCCAAAACAGTAAACATAAGTCACGATACACGGAATCCAGAGAGGAATATCAACGAGACAAAGAGCAAGGTCTTACCGACAAAGACTCCATATACTTTTCTGTAGATCTACAGAAAGTAATCATGTTGCCACGAATGGATCAATATAAAACAGCGATATTTTGTCCTCGTGTTATTACATTCAACGAAAGTTTCGTTCCACTTGGAGGTAGTAATGGTACAAATGTTCCTTATGCAGTGCTTTGGAATGAAACTGTCTCTGGTAGAAGCCAAGAAGATATCATTTCAGCATTCAGATCGTTTTTTATACATGAACGCGACATGAAACATATCATTGTATGGGCCGACAATTGCGCAGCCCAAAACAAAAACTGGGCGTTTATGTGTTTTCTGTTGAACATAGTAAATAGTCAGCTGATTGCTGCCGAATCAATTACCGTCAAATATTTTGAACCAGGCCATACGTTCATGTCGGCTGATAGCTTTCACCATCAGGTTGAAATGGCATTAAAAAAGAAAAAGAAAGTTTATGATTTTGATGACTTTGTAGATTCGGTAAAAATGGCCAATTCAAAAATAAGCATAGTAAAAGTGATGACAGTATCCGATTTTTACAGTTATGAGGATGTGTCGTCTCAGCATAAAATTCGAAACATGGAACCCAGAGTCTATCTAAAAGACATCATGGCAGTCGGAGCCGAAAGAGGAGCATTTACCATAAAGCAAAGAGCTACCCACGTGTCTGATTGGAAAGAACAAGATTTTCTACAAGTCAAAATAATTAAAAACAAATGCTTTCCTAATTTTGCAAACAAAAATTCATCGAGAGGAATAACAAAAGAACGAAAAGATAGAATAATAGCAGACTTAGTACCTTTGATGCCTGAAACCAGGAGAGGCTTTTGGTTAAACTTACCTGAAACGTCCCGAGCTTCGAACCTAGACTCAATATATTTAATTAGTTATAATTATAAGTTACACTGATAAAAACATTGATCTCAAATTGTGCCTTAAAATAAAAAAAACTAGATTACATTTTTTTAAGTTTGTTTTTAATATTAACGATTGTGTACTTTAACTACTATTAAGATTCATTTTGACAAATGAATAAATTTTTGAAATGTTTGTTATTTAATTGTAGTAACCGTTGAATTTTAAATGGTGGCTAATAAACCAGAATTAATAAGTAAAATAGCGAAGTGATTCCCATTGTGATTGTACTGTTTTAGTTAGAAATAAAAAAGATTTAATATGATAAATTATTTTTTTATTCATCAAATTATAACCGATTTCACATTATTTTAAAAACACAACTGAACGCAGATATTATGAGTAGACTTGACTTTACCGAAAACAGTTTCATGCTAAATCGGTAAGGGGTAAAATATCTCTGTTTACTCATAGGTATTTGACATAAAAGTGTAACATCTCTGTTTTTGTAATGGTAACAAGTTAAGACTTTGGCGTTTAAAACTTGTCTCTTACTAATGAAAACCGCAATAAATAAAAAACTTAATGCACATTTGGTTATGAAGCAGTTAAAAAAAAAATGAATTGCTAGTCAAAAATGCATCATGTTGGTTTCCTAACCATTAGTGCAATAAATAGGTTAGTTGTTGCGGTTATGACTAGTAAACATTATTTCTACATAGTAATAATACTTACCATTATTGTATTTATTGGTTTTTATATAAGGAATACATGCGGGAACAAACATTAAGTACCACATAATATTCTCTACACTGTTATATATCATGTAGTGAAAGTTTCAATCCGATATCATGTATAGTGATGGAGATACAATCAAAACTAAAATAAAATCTTTTCCCGCGTTTTTCTCGAAATCAGGTTTGACCTAGTTATTGCACTTTTCGTAGGGATGGCAGAATTGTGGCCCAGCGTGCATGAGCTTCTCATGTTTAAATTCAAAAAGCAAAATTGTAAAAGGATGAGTGGACTGTAAGAGAATTGGATGCTTCTTTGAATATATAAATGTAGAATTTTCAAGACGACCGCCAACTCGCATAATTTTAAATTCATCTAAAAATACATTAAATTTAAGCAAATTACTCTTTTTTGAAAGACTTTTATTTTTAACTAAAATATATATTCACTGAACGACTCCATCTGAGACATTCTAATGATGACGTTCAATGCGTTACATAACTCAACTTCGGAAAGATAATTGCTTACAAGTGACCGTCGTCTATCGGTGGCGATTAATAAATCGTAGCATGCGCATGTACGCTACCGCACGCATAAGACGCTTAAATTTAGAAAAACGATTAAATTGAATAAAATCATTAACGTTATGGACTTCATCCATTTGTGCAACACATGATAATTCGGTACGCGTTTCTGGTAGTGATTTCGTGTTCATATAAACTGAATTTAAAGGCCAGCTTACTTCAGGCTCCATTAAAAAAGTAGGCCCTGACCACCAAACGTCTAGTGACTGAATGGACTCAACGGTAACATCACGCGAAATATGATCCGCTGGGTTATGTTCAGTAGGAACGTGTCGCCACACACAATCGCCGGTCAAATCTAAAATCTCGCCAATGCGATTACGGTCAAATGTGTGCAATTTACACGGCAACATTTTTAACCAACCCAGTAAGATGGTTGAATCAGTCCAGAACGTAGTACATGACGCCTTAACTCGTAATGACTTCACTACCTTATTATAAAGACGAGCACCGACTAAAGCTCCACAGAGCTCAAGTCTGGGAATCGTAGTAGCCTTAATCGGAGCTACTCGACTCTTCTAAGAGTCGAGTAGCTCCGATAATCTGACAAGAATTTTGCCAGATTCATCAATGCTACGAACATACAGACATGCGCTGTATGCTCTTTCAGACGGATCAGAAAAAATGTGAAACTCGAGACTTTTGAATGAATCGATTATTAAACGTCGTGGAACGCGAATATTATTAAGGTGATGCAACTTTTTAATTACGTCAGACCATACATTTTCAATTTCCGGCGTTAACCACCACCACCACCAAGCCACGGCCTCAATCGTGACGGCGGCGGCGGCCGCCTATAGCGGGCCTCAGGTGGCAGACGCAATGTCGGAGCTGCAGACGGAGGTCGGCCGCCTGAAGGCCGAAATGGATGCTCTCCGGAAGGAGAACCTCCAGCTAAAGGCGGATCTGGCTGGGTTTCAAAGAGCCGGTCGTCAGGAGGAACCACGGGGGGGGAGCGAGAGATCGAGCCGGCCCGCGCCAGAGGAGAGCCCTCTCCTCAACCTGGTGCGGCAGGAGCTGGCTTCATTTAACCGCAGATTCTCTGTGCTGGAGAGCAGGGTTCTGCGCCCCCCACTGGCGGCGACCTTCTATGCCGCCGTCAAAAGGGGGCAGGCGGAAGAGCGGGAAGGGAGCTTCGGCGGCAAACCTGCCGACCTAGCCTCCCCCGCCTCCGGAGCCTCGTGCAGCCAATGCCGGTTGGCAGGTGGCCGGGGAGGCAAGGAGGGCTGGCAAGGAGGCCAGATCTTCGAGGAGGAGGCGGCAGCGCAAAGAGCGCAGCGTCGCGGCGCGACTCCGCGCCCCGAAGACCGCGGCTGTAGTTATCACACTACAGCCAGACGCGGTAAAGAAGGGCGTGTCGTACCGCGACGTGCTCGCGAAAGCAAAGGAGGCGGTAAACCTCTAGGAGCTCGGGATCGCCGGAGGCCTCCGGCTGAGGGTCACCGCCACGGGCGCCCGGATGCTGGAGGTTCCCGGAGCGGCCAGTGGCCCCATCGCCGACGCTCTGGCTGAAAGGCTCAGAGCGTCCCTGGATGCGGAGGAGGCCCGAGTGTCCAGGCCCATCAAGTGCGCCGACATGCGCATAATGGGCCTGGACGACTCCGTAACGGAGGTCGACCTGAGGGCCGCCGTCGTCAGGACTGGAGAGTGCGCTGCCGACCAAGTCAAGGTCGGCGCCATCCGCTCTGACTTCGCGGGGCTTCGAACCGCTATGGTTAGTTGCCCCGTGTCGGCGGCCAAAAGGATAGCGGAGGGTCGAAGGCTCCTAGTGGGCTGGGTTTCGGCGCAGTTCAAATGGCTCAAACCCAGACCCCTGAGGTGCTTCCGCTGTCAAGTGGGCAACCATGCGGCATGCGTTTGCACCTCGGAGGTGGACCGCAGCGACAAATGCTTCCGCTGCGGTCAGCCCGGTCATATGGCCGGCTCGTGTCATAATCACGTCGGCCGCCGCCGGTACCCCGTCTCTCGAGAGCGTCAAGAGAGGACGGGGCTGTGTGGCAGCACGGTTCGGGGAGATTGCCTTGGTAGATGTTTACTTCTCCCCGAAACGAACTCTCGCCGAGTTCCACGTCTCCCTTAGGGAGCTAGGAGTCGTCGTCGCCGGGTTTGGCTCCCTCCCTGTGTTGGTCCTCGGGGACTTCAATGCCAAGAACGTGGCTTGGGGTTCCCGGTACACGGACCATGCGCGGGGCAGGATGGTGGAGGACTGGGCTCTGGAGACAGGCCTGGTCATCCTGAACCGGGGTTTTGTCCCCACGTGTGTGCGGATGCGGATGCGGACATCTCGTTCGCCAGCCCCGCTCTGTCGCCGCGTGTCGTTGACTGGCGCGTAGAGGAGGGGGTGGAGACATATTCCGACCACCGGTACATCCGGTTCGACGTCTCCGCCCAGATCCCAGATACGCCGGTCCGACAGGCCCCGAGTGGTCCGCGATGGGCGCTGAAGCAGCTGGACCGGGAGCTCTTCCTGGAAGCCTCGATCGTGCAGGCCTGGGTGTCATCACCAGACAGGCCTGCCGACGTCAACGACGAGGCGGAGTGGTTCCAGGAGGCCACGTCCGTGATCTGCGACATGGCAATGCCCCGGGCCCGGCCAGGAAGCACTCGGCGTCAGGTGTACTGGTGGTCGCGCTAGATAACGGCACTACGCGAGGCGTGCGTTGATGCGCGACGCCTGTAGGCCAGGCACCGCCGGTGCTGCACCCGACCTCCAAATGCGGTAGCCATTGAGGCGTAGCTGTACGAGGGGTACAGGGCGGCGAAGACCGCCCTCCGAGATGGGATGCTGCGGGCTAGGGATCTATCCCGCAGGGAGATGCTAGAGTCTCTGGACAGGGACCCATGGGGGCGCCCGTACAAATGGGCACGGGACAAATTCCGCCCCTGGGCTCCCCCGTTGACGCAGAGTCTCCGGCCCTAACTCGTGGAGGGCGTCGTTAGCGCCCTGTTTCCTTCTAGGGGGAACATACCCCCCCGCCCATGGCTTCGCCGCTGGCGGTGTCGACGAAGACGCGGACCACAGCGACGGCGGCGACTACAATGCTCCGGAGGTGGCCGAGGTAGATCTGGGAGTGGCGGTACAACGGCTGAAGGCCAAGAATACCGCCCCGGGACCCGACGGCTTACCTGGGAAAGCCTGGGTCCTGGCCTCGGGGGCTCTCGGTCCTCGACTAGGGGGGCTCTTAAGCGCATGTTTAGAGAGGGGCCAGTTCCCGCTTCGTTGGAAGACGGGGAAACTGGTCTTCATCAAGAAGCCGGGGCGCCCTGCGGACTCACCGTCCGCATACCGGCCCATCGTGCTGCTCGACGAGGTGGGCAAGCTCTTTGAAAGAGTAATTGCAAACCGCCTCGTCGGGCACCTGGGGAGATCCGGGCCGCACCTTGCGGAGAGCCAGTTCGGCTTCCGCAGGGGGCGCTCCACGGTGGACGCCATCATGCGCGTGAGGGCCCTCACGACGGAGGAAGCAGTATCCCGGGCCAGGGTCGTCTTGGCGGTGTCTCTCGACATCGCCAATGCCTTCAACACCCTGCCCTGGAGTTGCATCAGGGAGACACTCCGGTATCACCGGATGCCGACCTGCCTTCGTCGTGTTATCTAGGACTATCTGACGGATAGGGCCGTCATCTACCCCGGCCAACGGGGAGAGTGGAACCGGCGAGAGATGTCGTGCGGTGTCCCACAGGGATCGGTCCTGGGACCGCTTCTGTGGGACATCGGATACGACTGGGTGCTGCGCGCCGACCTCCCTGACGGCGTCAGCGTGGTCTGCTACGCTGACGACACGCTCGTCCTGGCACAGGGAGAGTCGCACCAGGCGGCGGCCGACCTAGCGACGCGATGGGTTGCGACAGTCGTCGAAAGGATCCGGCAATTGGGACTCGAGGTGGCATTGCACAAATCCGAGGCCATATGCTTTCATGGTCTTCGGAACGCGCCACCGTCGGGTTCCCAAATAACGGTGGGAGGGGTTCACATCGGCGTCGAGGCGACGATGAAGTATCTGGGTCTCGTCCTCGACAGCTGGTGGAGCTTCAAGGAGCACTTCCGACGTCTGGCTCCGCGACTGGACAGGGCTGGGGCTGCTTTTTGGCGGCTCCTGCCCAACCTCGGGGGACCAGGCGCCTCCTGCCGGAGGCTTTACGCCGGAGTCGTGCGGTCTATGGCCCTCTACGGGGCCCCTGTGTGGGCCCCTACCATGAGGCGGCGGCCACCAGCCAAGTTGGTGGCCTGCCAGAGGGTCATGGCCATCCGGATGATCCAGGGATACCGCACGGTCTCCGGCGAAGCGGCAAGCCTCCTTGCCGGATTGCCGCCGTGGGATCTGGAGGCAACAGTCCTCCAGCGCGTCTACGAGTGGCGTGTGGACGCGCAGCGCCGGGGCGAAACCCCGCTGCCGCGGCAAATCGCGGCACTGCGGGGAGAGCTCCGGTGCGATCTCATGGCGGAATGGAAGTTGCGACTGTCGCAACCCAAGTTCGGGCACGACGCAATCGCGGCGATAAGACCTCTCTTTGAGGAGTGGCTGGAGAGGCGCTACGGCGTCCTCACCTACCGCCTGACGCAGGTTCTCACCGGACACGGTTGTTTCGGGAGGTTCCTGTGTCGGATAGGGCGGGAGGAAACGCCCGGGTGTCACCGGGTGCGCGGGCTTGCGGACGGCGAGTAATGGGTAGCTCGCCGTCCGATCAAGGACCAAGCCCGGGTCGACGGCGCGTTCTGTTCGCGCACGCCTCAAAGAGCTGTCAGCACAGGGACGGGGCCCCCAACGGGGCCAACGCCTGCCGGGGTTGCGGGACGTCTTAACAGGATACCGTGGCCCCGGAACGTAAAGGGTAAAAGAAGGAACAGGGTGATTTTTTAGTCAGTAAAAGTCTGACAGTCAGGAGTCATTTGATGATTTTTACCACCTAAAAAAAAAAAAAAAGACAGGAAGTGCTACCACTATCGAGAATTGCGCGAGCTAAGTGCTCGCGATTATTTGAATCATAAAGCTTAATTAGTACCGTCGATAACAGAACGTCAACGCGATGACCGTGTCCTTGATGACTGGAGGCCGCGACGCTCGCCGACAGTGTCAAGCTAGGACTCACATCGGTAGAAGTGGCGGGGGGCGTGCTGCAAACAATGTTATCAGTTCGCCCGATAGTCACAACCGGTTTTGTCTTAGTAGTATCTGCTACATGAATTAGAGTATTATGACGTTGTTTGCATAATTTGCAGCCGGGCTTCTTGCAATGATTAGCGTAGTGTCCACTGCAAAAACAATTAAAACAAACTTTAAAACTAGGTAATAACTGAAGTCGTGCTTCATTGCTTAAAGCTAAAAACTGCGGACAGTTATTCAGTTTGTGATCTTCGCTGCATTTAGGACACTTCCCTGAATTCGAGCTGGCTGCATTGTTATTAGAACTGTTGTCTAATGAAACCATAGTTTTATGTTTGGACGATTTAGTATTTGTGTTACGTTGTGTGGTGTTCTGTGACGTATGACATTCTATAGATTCAATAAGGTCAGTGTGAATCTTCATGAGAGAGATGTCGCTAGCGACGCAGTAAACACTAAGCTCGTATTTAAAAATTCTAAAAAATTGTTTACCAAGTGATAATTAAGTAAATAACTAGTGCCAACTACGAGTTAACCTGCAATTAAGCTCGGACAGTGTTATCTCCGAAGACATTTAGTGTAAAGTGGAAAAAAACTACAAAAACAATATAAGTGATACAATAACAAAAACTTTGTAAATACGAAAGTGAGAAGTGTTGTATGGCCATACTTGGTTTAATATTTGAGTGTTTACCATATTCCCATTAACAATCAAGCTGTTAAACCTAATTACGATTAAGTTTTTATAAAAAACAAAAACAAAAAGCGGTTAAGTGGATTTAAATTTTGAACTTTGACCCCAACAACTAGCGCTAGTGATCTCGAGTGGTGAATAGACGAACTAAAAATTTAACTTGTTAAACAACTACCGCCATTACAGCCCCAAGTGTTCAATAAACAAACTAAAAACAGTAGTACCAACCATCTGACACTGATATCATTCACTCATTTGCAACACTACTGCCACTATAGCCCCTAGCGGGGAATAGACGAACTAGAATCAGTGCTACCAACCGTCCATAGATAAATTTAGTACTGGTAACGCTTATTAATTCTCTACACTACTGCCATTGCAGACCCTAGTGGGAAATAGCCGAACTAAAAATAAAGCGCCAAATATTTAAAATTTGAAATGGCTTCTACACCTACTTGCGCTGGATGTAAACAAAAGTTACCTATAAGGGAAAACATTATATGCGTTCTTTGTAAATGTAGATATGATTTCGAATGTGCTGGTGTTACCAAGGATTCTAAAAAGGTAACACTAGAAAATAAAAACACCTGGAAATGCCAAACATGCATCTGTAAAATACCCAAGACAGGAAACACTGATACGCCTTTGCGTCCCCCCAGAATACTTGATACAAACAAATGTCAATCATCGCCCTCCGAGGAAGCTAACGTTACTTTAAGAAGAAAGCCAAAAGATTCCGACAACGACACCATTTGTTCAGAAGATCTTAGCTTCTTTGGTGATACTATACCCACAGAAAAACCTGATAAAGTTAATCTGGAAAAAAATTTAACACTACAGGATTTAAGTGAAATAATAATTACACATCTGAAAGAAAATAACAAATCTATTGTACAAGAACTACAGAAAACTATACACACAGAAATATATAAAGCAATTCATGAATTAAAACAAGATATAGACTATAAAACAAATACCTTAACAATAGAAAATTCTCAAAGACAGCAAGAAATAGTAAACATAAACATAAAACTAGAAAAACTACAAACAGAAAACGAAAATCTGAAAAAAGAAATAAGAAAGTTAACTACAGAAGCTTCTAAAATACCTAAAATACCCAATAGTCTGCAAGTAAACCACCATAGAAAGATTGTGCTCTACGGCCTGGCGGACTACAATAAAGAGCCTGAAAATGCACTCCACAGTAGATTGGTTGAACTGTTTCGTGAAATAGTAAACGTAGACGTTTCAGCATATATTGAAGATCTGTATCGAATTGGAAGACCAGGTGGATCTAAGAACCGACCACTCGTCATCGAATTCATCAGCAAGAGAATGGCAAAATATATTATAAACAATAGAACTTTCTTTCAAGGAACTGGACTATTCATTTCAGAATTTTTAGATAAAAATGAACGAAAGTATAGGGCACAAATGCGAGAGGAACTTTTTACGGCAAGAAATAACGGATCGCACGCAGTCATCAGAAATAACAAACTATATATAAACGGACAATTATTTAAAATAAATAACAACATAAAGGAATACGCACATAAAATTCAAAAAGAAGAAATAACATATAACAACATGACGCAGCCCTGCACTATAAACGACACTGATGAAACTGAGAACCAGACATTTCGTAAACAACGAACAACGATTTAAACTATTGTTCCAAAACATACAAAGTCTAAATAACAAAAAAGACATACTTGAAGCGTTTATAGACGAACATCCATCTTACAAAGCTATATGCCTTTCAGAAACATGGCTAACTCAAGAAAGACTAGACCTCATACAATTTAGTGGATATAAATTTGCTTCATCATATTGTCGCAGTACTAGAACCGGAGGCGGCGTATGTATACTCCTACAAGACTATATTGAAAGCATACAGAAGGACGACATCACCGATATGTCTGCAGAATATATAATAGAAATATGTGCCACAGAATTACCAAAAGAAAACTTATTAATTATAATTATATACTGGAATAGGAGAGAGGAGGAAGTTTTTTATGAAAAATTAAAGCAACTATTAAAATACATAAATAAAAAATACTATAAATTAAATATAATAATAGGAGGCGATTTCAATATAAATATACTACAGGATAATCTAAAAACTAATAAATTTATAAACCTCATGCAAGAAAATAACTTTACTCAACACATAAAATGCGCTACGCGTATCACACCAAACACCGCAACATGTTTAGATCTAATATTCACGAACTTTAACCACAAAGACATGCACGTAACAATAGACGACTTAGGCTTCTCTGACCATCATAGCACAGTCCTACATTTAAAATTACCAGAACAACCCAGTACAAGTAATTGGTACACAAAGAAAAGGTTATATAACAATACAAACATATTAAAATTTAAAGAGGAATTACAAAAAATTAATTGGAATGATATACTTAAAACTGATAATAATATTAACACAAATTATAAAACATTTAACGATAAACTTACCTTAATCCTAAATAAGTGTATCCCACTACTTAAAATTAAACTTAAAACTAAATATAAGAAATATTGGCTCACTGTTGGTATAAAAAAATCCAGTATTAATAAAAGATTGTTAAAAATATTAATTACAAAAACAAAAGATCCTACATTAATAACATATTACAAAAAATATGAAAAAATACTGAAAAAGACGGTTACAACAGCTAAAAAACTGCACTACAAAAATAAAATGACTAAATCAAATAATAAAGTTAAAACAATGTGGGGAATCATAAATGAACGCTCAAACAAAAAGCGTAAAACCGAGAAACACAACATAACATTACAAGTAGATAATAGCTTAACGGCGAAACCGCAAGAAGTAGCCAACATATTTAATAATTTCTTTGTCTCCATTGGTGGGAAAACTACAACACCAACCGGCAGCAAACCAAAGGGGCTACCGGCAACCTTAACTACACAAAATACATTATACCTTAACCCAGTTGATCCTTATGAAATAAACATAATTATTAAAAACCTAAAGAACAAGAACAGCCACGGAATCGACGAACTCCCACCCAGTCTGATAAAACAGTGCGCTGATGAACTTACCTTGCCATTTTATATACTCATTAACCAATCCTTCGAAGAAGGTGTTTTTCCTGACATACTCAAAAAGGCCCTCATTAAACCTATTTTCAAAAAAAACGATAAAACTGACCCGAACAATTACCGTCCCATTGCTCTACTACCAACAGCCTCAAAAATATTCGAAAAAGTCATGTGTAACCGCGTTTACGCGTTCTGTGAAAAATATAGCATTTTCAATGATAGCCAAAATGGATTTCGCAAGAACCGATCCACTGTTTTGGCCGTCTATAAGTACATACAAGAAGCACTCAAAATTATTGATAATAAAAAATACGCTATTGGACTGTTATTAGACATGACCAAAGCGTATGATAAAGTACAATTCGATATACTATTGAATAAACTTTACAACATAGGAATCCGAGGAAAAAGTCATGACTGGTTTACATCTTATTTAAAAAACAGGGAACAAGTCGTAGAAATAGAACACTACAATACACAAACACAACACATTGAACTAATTAGATCACAAAACATACCTGTAAACGCCTCCATACCACAGGGAAGTGTCATAGGATGCCTATTATTCTTAGTCTACATAAATGATCTCCCTAACCACATAAATGAAACGTGCGTATTGTTTGCCGATGACGTCTCTATTTTAACATCATGTAAAAATAACCAAAACCTGAACCAAACACTAACATCTATACTTGATACCACAACATACTGGATGAACGAACATAACCTTGAAATTAACTTTAGTAAGACAAAAATAGTCACTTTCCACCCGCGACAAAAAACCCCAATAAATATAAATTTTAAATACAAAGGATCCAAGTTAGAAATAGTTAATAAATTCACCCTTTTAGGCCTAGACATAGATACACACATAGACTGGAAACCACACATACAGAAAGTAAAAACAAAGCTATCTAAATTTGCATATGCCCTCAGAGAAATAAAGAAAACTACAGATCTCAAAACAGCAATAGTAACATACTATGCGTACGCGTTCGCTTGGCTTAAATACGGAATAATATTATGGGGTAACAGTACAGACGCACCTTCGCTATTTACAATACAGAAGAAACTTATAAGAACATTGGTTAACATAGAAGACACCGACTCATGTAAACCACACTTCAAAGAACTAAACATCCTAACACTACCCTGTCTCTATATATTTGAAATTTGCAAATTTGTAAGGAAATACCCACAATTCTACAGCAAAAGAGAAGACATACAAACAGAAATCAAACTTAGACATGGAAATAGACTAAACCTGCCAACTTCACGATTAAAAATGCACTCCTCTAGTACGTTTGTCACGTCAATAAAAATCTACAATAAATTACCTGAACACATAAAAAACACAGAAACAAACAATATATTTATAAATAAACTAAAGCGATTTCTCTTAGATAAAACCTACTACACAATTGACGAATACTTTAAAGATAAATTCCTCCTAGAGAAACGAAGATAATTAGAATAACCAAGTAGTACCTAATACATCTATTTACCTTATCTACCGTGCAATATCTTAAATTACTTACTATTTAGTCAATAATAAATTACAGCTAATATATAAATAAATATATAAAATAATTACCTAATTTATAATTTAGAAAATATCTATTAATATTAAATAAATAAATATATAAATAAATAAATAAATATAGAAATATTAATAATAAACAAAATTAATATAAATCTACTCATAAATAATATCTACTTAAATATCTAAATATAAGACTTACTCCTTAATTTCAATATTATTATGTTTTTAAACAAAAAGCGCTTCATCCTCTCCTCTAAAAACTAACTTGCTGTGCCCGACAGGGTCCATAATTGTTTCTCTATAATAATTTACCTACCAGCCTTGTATACATTATGGAATGCAATAAAGTATTGAGTATTGAGTATTGAGTATTGAATTCAATGAAATGTTGAAGTGTAATGGTGTGATCCTTGGTGATTCGACCTTTGTACTCTTCCCATTCACGTAGTGTCTTGGTGTCTAACTTGTGTGACATGATGTGAATAAGAAGCGTATCCCAGTGCTTCAGAGGCTCTCCTAAGGACTCCAACGCACGGAAATTCTTGTTAAATAGATCCATTAAGCGTTTCAAGTGACTTGACGATTCTCGTATTACTGGCTCGATGTTAAACAACGCCGAAACGTGATTATGGACTAATAACCGTTTATTATCGTAGCGGTCACACAGCAATTGCCAAGCTATGTCATAGTTTGTCGCACAGAACTGAATGGAGTTAATTACCACAGCAGCGGAACCTTCCAAAGATGCTCTCAGGTAATGATATTTATTGATAATATCTATACTTTGATTTGACTGCCTCGTTGGTCTAGTGGTCGCAAAGCGCGACCGCTGAGCATGAGGTCTTGGGTTCGATTCCCAGGTCGGGCAAAGTGTTATTGGGTTTTTCCATCAGGAATTTCTCAGTAGCAGCTCGGAGTCTGGATTTGTGCCCGGTTGATGGCAATATGCTCGCCCCGTATTACATGGGACGTAAACAAAACTGGCGAAATGTGGGTGTACTAATGGGTACACCTCTGCCTAACCCTTCGGGGATTACAGGCGTGATGTTATGTTATGTTATGCTATACTTTGATTTGAGTGTATTAGACTACGAGTATCAAACGTGTCACGAAACTCGAGCCAATTTTCATACGAGCCATCGAACTTAGGCAGCTGTATGGTTAGGTAATTTGACGGGCTTGTTGTTACTATTGGTACCACTATGAGAACAGCACTCACTAGGCACTGGAGGTTTTTTAAGACTAGCTATTATTTCCTGTGCCTGACAGAGGATTTTATAGTATCTCGACTCAAATTCGTCCCTCTCTAACAATTGGGTTTCACAATCTGAGATACATTCGAGCCTTGTTTGCGTCTCGTCATAACTAGCATACAATAATTCGAGCTTACCTATACGCATTTCAATTTCGCTAATGTCCTTTAATGTAATCGATGAACTATCGAGTGGCTTTAAAAATCTAGAAAAAATTGTGATACGACCTTTGTAGCTACTGCGTTTTTTAGTAAGTTCTGCAATTTCCCGTGCTATTTCCATATCGGCCTTGTCACTTTTTGTGGACATCGTGGGAGACGATTGATAAATCCTGGAATTTATAACAATACGATCAAATACTGTCAAAGTTTATAATTTACCTAAAAATTGAGCGTGTCAGTTTGGAAAATAAACTAAATCACAATGAATTTTATTCTACTCCTAACTGCAATAACAATGTGATGAGAAGTCACGTATGTTGTTCGTCATCGTGTCACGTATGTTGTACATCAGCATGTCACGTACTGTTCAGGGTTAAGTTAAGGTAAATATACTGTTCTCCGTAGGCTTAGTGTTAGCACGTAGTCACGTACTATCTATGTATATTTAAACCACCTATTAAAGGAGAGAGGGCAGTTGAGGACTGTAGCTGAGTACAGTTGAGTCGCAGCTCACAATTGACTCTCAAGTAACACACGTCATGTCGTTTACTTAACCCCTCCTCATCCTCACATCGCATGGCGACCCTGCCAGTCGGCTGGACGGCGTTATAGTTCTCCGTTCGAGGGATTCACAGCAGCAGAAGTCGACTGGGCTTCGGTGAGCTTCGCGTCACATCAGGTCACGGGCCATGGGGAGCACAACGTCGAAGGAAGAAGTGGTCATCGCTCAGACGGCGGCGGGTGGTTCGAATGCCGCAGCGGTTACGCAGGAGCAGGTGACGGCCATCCAAGCGGCGCTGTTATTTATTGCGGTGTGTTTGGCGCTTGTCATCGTTGGTGTGGCAGTCCGGATGTATAGAAGGTGTCACCACAGTTGGATCGAGGACCAGCTAAACCAGAGGGAGGTTCGCAAGGCTGTGCAGATGGCCTGACCAGATATGGGTAAAGTAACGTTCCTTCGTCAAGAAGTAAGTGATTAAGTGATTAATTATTAATACGTGAACTTAAGTGTGTGTGATGACCGAGCGGTAAATTTAGAGAAAATAGTATACATATAGTATGTTAAGTTTAAATGGAAGTGGAACTGACGTCGCTGTTTGTGCAGCTAAAATTATTAAGGGAAAGTATTGTGAAATTAGGTCCTAGTAGGCGGAAAGGCGACAATTTCAATAAGAAAATTAGTAACGCGAAAGCCTTATACGATAAATTTAAAAGTATTATTTCAAGTTCGGGCAAATTTTCAGAAGAGTTAACACAGCTGATAGTTAAAATAGAAAATTTGTACGTAGATACTATAAAATTTGAAGACATCGGCAAAATCGATTTAGAGATGGCGGCGGAAAGATTTTCTTTAAAAACGGCGGTTAGCTTGCTACCAAAAATGAATGGCGATGAGCAGGTGACCCAAGATTTGATTGATGCCATAGGTTTATATAGTTCTATGTTGGAAGGGACAGATAATATTCTTTTGGTAAAATTCGTTCTAACCACACGGCTTACCCAGGGGGCTAGGATTCGGTTGTCTTCCAATTACGTAACAGTGGACAGTCTGCTAGCTGACATGAGGAAGCATTTAATAACAGTAGAGTCGGACGTGGCTGTGCAAGCCAAACTTGCTCGCGCTAGGCAAAACAATAAATCGGTCGCGGAATTTGGTGCCGAGATAGAAAAGTTGATGGTCAATTTGACTATTTCTCAAGCCGGGGAAAGTTCGGAAGCTTATAAAATTTTGCAGCCGTTGAACGAAAGATATGCGATTAGGAAGTTTGCCGACGGGCTTCGTAATCAGCGTCTAACTACAGTTATTGCGGCGCGGAATTTAACTTGTTTAAAAGATGCTATTAGGGTAGCGGAAGACGAGGATTGTGCTTCGTCGTCGCAAGTGTTGACGTACCAGCGCTGGCCCGCAAGGCGTGGTTTTTCATCGGGCGTAAGAAATTACGGAAATAACCACAGGCGGCAGATTGTAGAGAGTAGACACGCGCAGCATGGAACAGCTGTTGAGCGTACGCGCTAAAATGTCAAGACATGGCATAGCAGTGGAATGCGCGGTCGCAGCGATAATGCTCGTCGTGGACGCCAGACTCAGCAAGGTCGACGGCGTGTAGCGTGTTTTGAGCACGCGCGGGGCGATGCTGACTCAGGCGCAGTGTCAATGTCACGGAACGATGAAGGCGGTCAGCTGAGTGAGACTCGGTTTTTTCGTGCCTAAGCATATTTTAGCTTGTGATAGCATTAACTGGGTTAATTTGTTGGTGGATAGTGTAGATACGCAATGGTTAGTGGATACGGGTGCGTCCATATCGGCCGTAAAAAACACTTTTATAGCGAATAACGCTTTGTGTCATAAAGTGGCTAAGGAAGAGTTGGTGATCAATGGTGTAGGAGGTAGTTTGCGAGCTATAGGTTATGTATATTTAAATTTGGAGTACGGTCGATGTTCGTTCGTGCATAGTTTTTATATATTTGATGAGTTGCCATGTAAGTCGGTAGGCATATTAGGCCAGGATTTTTTGCAGAAATATAGTGGTATTATAGATTTTTCATTGAATAGGTTGTCTCTTAAGGGTAATAAGGGGCAGAAGGTTTCGATGCCGCTCAATTCGTATGATTACCTGTTGACTATTCCTCCGCGTTGTGAAGTAGTTAGGTATTTTCCCGTTAATAGAGCAGAAGATTGTATAGTGGTAAGGAAAGAATTGCGTGGAGGTGTTTTTTTGGCAAGTGTAGTGGCTAGGCCTAGGAATGGGATGATACCCATTAGGATTTTAAACACAAACTCTGAGGAAGTTGTGTGTAGTATGTCCGGTGTAGAAGTTTATCCGTTAAGTGGTTACGATTGTTGTAGTTTTGCGGAGTCGGAAAGGAACGTTGAGCGTGTTAAGGAAATATTTTCTTTGCTTAAACTTGATTATTTGGATGCCGAGGAACGGTTGCCCATTGAGCGAATTTGCGCGAAGTATTCTGATATATTTCATGTTCCGGGAGATAAGTTATCAGTCACGAATGTGTATGAGCAGTCTATACGATTGAAAGAGAATGTGACTCCAGTTTATAGGAGGCAATATAGAATACCTTATGTACAGAAGAAGGAGGTTGATAGGCAAGTGCAGGAGATGATGGATAGTAATATTATTGAGGAGACAGTTAGTGAGTGGTCTAGTCCTGTTTTGGTTGTACCCAAAAAAGCGGATCGTAGTGGGGAGAAGAAGTGGCGCATGGTGATAGATTACAGGCAGTTGAACGAAAAGATTCAGGATGATAAATTCCCTTTGCCTAATATAACTGAAATCTTAGATTCAATGTCGGGTGCTGTTTACTTTAGTCACTGTGATTTGTCGCAATCATATTTTCAATGTGCTTTAGAAGAAGGTAGTAGGAGATACACTGCTTTTACAACTGATAAGGGGCAGTATCAGATGTGTAGGTTACCGATGGGGTTGAAGATAAGTCCGAGTTCTTTTAGTAGATTGATGACTGTGGCCATGTCTGGATTGAATTATGACAGGTGTCTGGTTTATTTAGATGATCTAATTGTTTTTGGACGGAATTTGGATGAGCATAACAGGAATCTTATATCAGTTTTTTCACGCTTGAGGAAAGTAAATCTTAAGCTAAATCCATCCAAATGTGAATTTTTGAAGAAGCAAGTGCTTTATTTGGGACACGTAATTTCGGAGGAAGGTATTTCACCAGATCCGGAGAAGGTAGAAGTCGTAAAAAGTTATCCGCGTCCAACGACGGTTGATGAGGTGAAGAGGTTCGTAGCGTTTGTGAATTATTATAGGAAATTCATACCAAATTTTGCTAATATAGTGGTACCTATGAATAGACTGTGTAAAAGGGGTGTCGTGTTTAATTGGACCGATGAGTGTGAGAGGTCTTTTCTGTTGCTTAAGGAAGCGTTGATAAATCCACCGGTGTTGGATTATCCAGATTTTTCTGATAACAACACTTTCATATTGCAAACCGATAGTTCGGGGTATGCTTTAGGGAGTGTGTTGTGTAATGGGAACGGGAAACCCATTGCATATGCTAGTAGGTCTTTAGGGAAAAGTGAGTTAAATTATCCTATAATAGAGAAGGAGTTGTTGGCAATAGTTTGGTCAGTTAAACATTTTAGACCATATTTGTACGGACGGAGGTTCGTCGTAAAAACGGATCACCGGCCGCTGTTGTATTTGTTTAACATGACAGATCCTTCAAGTAGGTTAACTAAGTTTCGTTTGTGTTTGGAAGAATACGACTTTGAGGTTGAATATATTAAGGGAAAAGAAAATGTGCAAGCAGATGCACTTTCCAGGATAGTGATTACAAGCGAGGATTTGAAAACCATACGCGAAAAGACTATATCCGTGATGACGAGAGCGCAGTACAAACGGTTAAGAGAGCCGAATGTTTGTGGTACGGACTCCATGGTATCTGGGACTGATCACCCTAGGGTCGTGGAGGTTCTTAAAAAACAAGGAAATGACGTTGAGATATGTTTAAATGAATGGGAGAAAATGTTACGTAACAACAATTATAAAAAGATATTTTCAAAGACGCGCAATTTAATGTATGTGCCAGGGAACTCGAGTATTTATGTAAACTATGAATCTTTATCAGCATCATCGCGAGACGAGTTGTTGAAAGACATAGTAGATTTTTGTATTGAGAAAGGCATAAAAGAAGTTATTATTTTAAAAAATCGTTATAACGTTGAATTTATTACAAAAATGGCACAATATTTAAAGGAAAATAGTGGTAAATCGCTACATACGAAAGATTTTAAAATGTGTGTGGTGAAGGATGTACAGAGAGTAGAAGGGGAAGATGAGAAGAGGATTATTTTGAATGATTTCCACATTTTACCCACAAGTGGTCATGCAGGTATACGCAGAATGGTGAATAATATAAAGAAGTATTATTATTGGTCTTCTATTGAAAAAGATGTAACGGAATATATTAATAGATGTGATAAGTGTAAGAAGCAAAAGTATTCTAGACATACTAAGGAACCAATGACAATTACTACCACTGCATCTGCATCTTTTGAGAAAATTTATTTAGATATAGTGGGGCCACTTGATAGGGACGAAAAGGGCAATGTTTATATATTGATACTTCAGTGTGAGCTTACAAAATTTGTAGAGGCGTATCCATTAAAGAATAAATCCGCGAATGTGGTAGCGAAAGCGTTGGCAGAAAATTTTGTTTTGAGATATGGAATACCGCGGACAATTGCTACAGATAGGGGTTCTGAGTTCATTTCAAAAGTGATGGTAGAGCTATGTAACATCTTATGCATCAATAAAATCTTGTCGATATCATATCATCATGAGAGTATAGGATCTTTGGAAAATGTTCACAAAACTTTAGGCGCGTATTTAAGGATACAGACGGAGAATAATCCATCGTCATGGAGTTCTTGGATTCCGTATTGGTGTTTTACATATAACACTACAGTTAATACTGTGACCAAATATACACCTTATGAATTAGTTTTCGGTAAAATTTGCAGGTTACCAAGTAGTCTTCAAGGGGAAAGTGTTGAACCATTGTACAATTTTGATGATTATCCTTTAGAATTTAAGTTTAGATTGCAGAGGGCTCAAAATGATGCGAAAGAAAATTTGATAGCAAGTAAGTTAGCGAGGAAAAATTGTTATGATAAGAACCTTAATTCAATAGATTATAAAGAAGGTGACTGGATATTGATAAAAAACGAAACGGGCAATAAATTGGAATGTATTTATAATGGACCATTTGAAGTTATAAAAGACGAGTCACCAAATGTCATTGTAAAAAAGAAAGATAATAAGATAGATGTAATTCATAAGAATAGAACAAAATTATATTGTAAGAGTTAGAATGTAGGGAAAAAAAAACAACTGTAATTTAGTTTTTTTTTTT
The DNA here is from genome assembly GCA_949774945.1 of Hoplodrina ambigua. Classification (NCBI taxonomy): domain Eukaryota; kingdom Metazoa; phylum Arthropoda; class Insecta; order Lepidoptera; family Noctuidae; genus Hoplodrina; species Hoplodrina ambigua. The sequence goes on from OX458964.1 coordinate 2,073,242, forward strand.
ACTTTAAGAGGGGTGATGTGATGAGAAGTCACGTATGTTGTTCGTCATCGTGTCACGTATGTTGTACTATCGGCAAAACTTAAGCATGCTCAGTTAAGAAAATAGTCCTGCGGAAGCGCAGATAGTGACAGACCACGCCCCTTCCTAGCTCCACCCAATTAGAGACAATACATATTTGTGTGAGTGCAGTAAGTGCGTGCGGCAAAAAATGTCAACAAACATTAGCCAGTGCCGATTTGCATCTCGCTAATTGTTCACGCTGCCCGTTTTCATCCCAATTTTATTTTACGACCTGTTTATTTCTATCGGACTTATTGCCTGCCCAACTTTGACCTTTGCTTTGTATACTGGACTGTGATCGTGGAACTCTTTTTGACCCTTGCTCGTATCCTGGACTGTGTATCGTGACTACCTGAGGGCTGTGTTTTGTCATTAACGATGACAACCCGAAAACTCAATCAGGAAGAAAGAAATGAAATCATTGTCTTGCATAGACAAGGATTGAATATCGGGTGTAAGGGACATCCCTCCGAAAACTTACAGGGTGCATTCAGCTCCTTATTTTGAATCGTATTCCACGGGAATTTTCCTCAGGAAAATTTCCATAACTTTTCCCGTTTTTTCAGTTAGTATTCCTTTATTTCAATGTAAAATTACATTATCTGTACGCAGCACTCCATTTATGTAAAAATTACGGCTAAAATCAAAAAACCAGCAATGGATGTTGAAATACTCGAAACAAACGACGCGCGAAATCAGCTGTTTACGTTCTGCCTAGCTACAGAGTTCATTGAATTCACCGCAAACTACCTACCCTTCCCAACCAGTAACAGACGCTCCTGTTAGAGTATTGCTTCGTTCCTATTGGTCGAATGGTCGGCGTTTGCACAAAATGCCTAATCTCAACAGTGTTGCCAACTTATTAGACCTCAATTTGTGAACGAAAATGTTAGAACTATCTTGATGCACCCCATAATGCACCAGCCGGATTTTCGTAGCCCCGACAAAGAGCGCGTGAGGCCACTCGGGGACGATGTTGTCCTGGCCATCCGCGGCCGATTAAAAGTTTTATGCTGTAGTTTACGGTTTAAACTTATGAACTTCTTTATTGATAAACGTGAATCTTTTCGTGCACTTAATTTCTAAAGGAAAATCATTTCTCCCAAAAAAAATAACAAATGAGATTTAGTAAAGATTAAATTTTTTCTTATTTTGCACAACTTTTTGCACGAAATCACAATTTTTTCGTGCAAATAATTGGTAACACATTCCCGTAAAATCGTGCAATCGTGCAAAGCGCTGGCGCCGGGCGGTCTCTTTGTGTCGCTTTGAGTTGTGCCGCGAGCGCATGTCGGTAGTTCGTTACTCGCGCAGTCTCAATGTGATATTACGCCGCGTCTTCATTACGTACCTACCTACGCATTTCGACTTATTTTTTTTGTTGTGGTGTTGTTTGTTATTAAAAAATGGCTACATTTAGTGCTCGTGAGTATGGAGAAATGATTATGTGCAACGGAGAAGCTCGGGGAAATGCTAGCGAAGTGCTCCGAATTTACGTTTCAAGGTAGGTATCCTGACCGTCGGCGTCTATCAGACTCCCAGATGATTACCAATGCCTATTACAGCGTGTTAGATAACCTACTATTGTTGCCTATTGTTCCCCACCGGGAAGGCGCTCACGCTGATGACCCGCTTGCACGCAGAGACCCTGCGCCGTGCCTATGTGACTATGTGTATGAACGCCTCGGTGGAGGTCACTTCGAGCCGTACCTTATTCGACCGGAGCGATTCTGAGGCATCTAGGATTTATTAACATTTATTTTTTATTTGACCACATAATGCAACTTGACGTGTTACGTGTAGGTACGTCACGCCGGTATCTGCTTTATGGCTCGCTCGTACTCTCTTCAACATGACGTACCTACGTACCTAACAAATAACATGGCGCGACCGGCGCGAGAGCGCTTGGCGGGGAGGGCGGCCGAAGGCTCGCTGCGCTTGCCGTTCGATACGTGCGTTTTGCCACGAAAATGATACATTGCTTATAAGCTATTTAAACAAATCAGGTTTAGTGGATTCCCGTAAGGTTCCTGAAATAATTTCATGTACCGGTCATCTTAATATGGTTTATTGAATTCACCCTGTAAGTTTTCGGAGGGATGTCCCTTACACCCTGTATATCCCAAATTGCGCTGGAGTTAAATCTACAAGTAAGATATTTTTTTTTATCTAGAGATAGAAATAAATTAAGTGCATGTTGGTTTCCTGTACTGAGCTATATATTTATTGTTTGCATTATTATATAGATCTCATTTTTTTTCTTCTGTTACCGTTAAAAGTTATTGTTTCGCGAGCCGACGCCGACGTCGCCGTCGGCCCGACAACAGAGTTTTATAGATTAAATCGTATGTTACAAACAAATTTTTAATAATTCATATTATATTTGAATGCCTAAAAGAAACCTACATGCATTTTATATATTTCGTATATTTGTTGTAGTTATTAGAAATTTTATTCTAAGGAAATCGTGTGTTATGCGTTTCTGTGTAAAATAAATAATGTAGTATAAGCAAAGTCGCTGTTTCTGTCTGTCTGTCTGATTCTCCGCTATTTTTTTCTAAACAATGCAACGGATTTTGATATGGGTTCTCACTCTCATTTAGAGAATTTTTTTGGAAGGTTTTTATGCGCATGCAAATTATTAAAGAGCAAAGCCGAGCATGTTAGTGATTTGTAAGACCCGTGCGAAGTCGAGGTAGATCGCTTACTTGCGATAAATATTAATAAAATACATAACTTAGAATTTTGCAAAAATAAAATAAGAAATTACGTTTACATAATATTTAAAATAGTAATTTAAAAAGAGGTTTGTTTTTTCCTTTCTTTTTTTAATATCGGCGCGTTCAAAGACATTGTTTGGACATTTTATGACCCGATAACAAATCTTTCAACACCTGCTTATTAAACAATGGCCCTTCATTTTAAGTCATCAATGTATTTTGAAATTGAGTTACCGCACTTAAGTCGTTAACAATAATGCACAAATTTGCTTGGGAGAGTTTTACACAATGTTGGAATTTACTACAATGCCATTGTTAAATATCTATTTGTGGTCTACTATCCGTATAAAATACAGATAACAAATGTTAATAACTAAAATAGATATTTAAAAAGTTAGGGTTTATTTGTTAAGAACTTAATCCTTTTGCATACTGCTAGTAATGTATTGTTTAATTCCAATATTATGTGACAATTTGATGCTAACACGGAATTTGAAAAAAAAAAGTTGGTATTTAATACATTATTAATAATGTTGCTATTTAATACAACAAACGTTAAGAAAATTATTTCAATTAATTACAAACAATTAAAAATTGTCAAAATTTAAAAAAATATCACATGACTATAATTGTGACTTCATAATTTTTACTTACTTCATCTGGCAGCTAAACGTATGACGTCACACGCGCTCATGTTTATTCGGGGGTTTTCGGTACTGGATTCAAAAGTAAATTTTTATTTTAAAATAACTTTTGACTATAACGAAAATAAAAAATTAAAAAATAGTTTTGCAATAAAATTTATATTGTATATCTTTTCATTTATCACAAAAAAAATTGATCAAAAACCTAATTGTTACTTTTTTTTAACAGAGAACCACAGTGCGCCGTTGGGTGCGCAGATATGAAGAAGAAGATCTAACTCAGCGTGTTCGTGCACCTCGACCTCGGGGTATCAACAAAGGGCAATTGGCCAATATGATTGCTACATTTCAAGAAAGCCCATTTACACCTACTCGCAATTTCGCACAAGAATTTGATGTTTAAATGCAAACTATTCGGAACGAGTTACATAGAGCTGGAGTGCAGCACAGACGGCCCGCAAAAAAAAATATTTTGACTCTACAACCAAAAAGCTGCTCGCGTACGATTCGCTCGGGACTACAGAGACTTCGACTCTAGCCAACAAGGCACATTTTTTTTTATGGTGTTTACTACCACGATAAATAATTTCATTGCAGGAAAAAATCATTTAAATTTCAGGGTGGTGTCAGTTTGATGTGTTTTCTTACAACCTTTATTTTGGTATATTATTTCAATCATTCTAACAGTTATTATTCTAATTCTTTAATAATATTATTTTAATGTTATTTTGTCCAATGATTGTGCCAGTTATTTTAAAGTCGTCCTGTTTCATCTGCCTAGCCTTTTCCCAAATATGTTGGGGTCGGCTTCCAGTCTAACCGGATGCATTTGAATACCAGTATTTTACATGGAGCGACTGCCTATCTGACCTCCACAACCCAGTAACTGGGTAATATGATACCCCTAGGTAAGACTGGTTGTCAGACTTTCGGGCTTCTGACGACCCGTAACGACTGTCAAAGATCCACGTATGACAGCCGGGACCAACGGCTTAACGTGCTTTCCGAGGCACGGAGGAGTCTCGGTATGTAAAGATGGTCACCCATCCACGGACTAACCCCGGCAAGCGTAGCTTAACCTGACGGATCGACCCGTGCGGCTGTTATTACTTAGCCACGAGCTCCTCTTAAAGTCGTCCTGTTTAATCAATGTAAATAAATGTGTACTAATAATATAGTAAATCTGAATATTTGTTTGTTTAATCGCGCTAATGTCTGAAACTACCAGTGTTATTGTATATGATATTATCATCTAGTAATTATTTTTGTATGATAGCCAGATTTAGGAAAAATATTATAAACAACGTGTTCCATGAATGCCTGCTCATATTTAACACATACACACACGTCTATACACATATATAACAAAATAAACTAAGTAGATAAAAACTAAATACATACCTAACAAAAAAAAAAATAACAAAAAAGATGGATGAGGCAAAGAAACACCAAGACTCAGTATAGTATGATATGGGAATAAGCCACGCGTTTCTGGAACACGTAAACATCACGCTCATCACGGAGCAATAACTATTTAAAGACGCGTGGAAACCGCGCGAGACAGCTAGTATTTGATAAATAATGTAATAAAGTAAGTGTAATGTATAATATTATGTGGTATGCTAAAATAACGTGTGTAATAATTATTATAAGATATGTATACCTAGTTTAAAAAAATATATATTTCTTATGTTAATAATTAGGTAATAATATTATTGTATTATTTATTTTTACCTATAAATATAAACAACCTGCTAGGCTGATTGCCTGACAAGACAATTATGCTATTAATGCTATTTCGCGCGGTAGTGGCGCATATATCTTATTTGTATTCTTTTTTTACCTTTAGTTTTTTAGACTTAATACTAACTTGTTTTTATTTTGCTTTTTCTTACATGTTTTCTTACGTAATGTGCGTCATTTTTGTGTAAATAAACAGTTTTTCTTTCTTTCTATGTAATTTTTTCAAGAAAAGATGCATAAAAATAAATTATAATTTAAATTGTTGTTTTATTTTTCTGAAAAAATTGGCAAATCATAAGTGAATTATAAAGAACCCAGTGCATATTTCACACTAAGAGTTACTTTAAAGCAAAAATCTCTTACCTACTATACATGAGATGAAAATATTTAATAACTACCTAAAATTAACAATAATTTAAAAAAAAGTAAGCACTTTACTACCCATAGAGGTAGGATTTCCAATATTTTATAATAGAGTTAGTTACAGATGAAAGTAATGAAAGCGTGCTAATGAAAAAATTCTAAATAGTTTTTTATTGAATTAATATAAACTAAAAATGTGCATTTTATTAGTCAATATCTGTTTTCAATTCTCCAGTATTAAATGCTCTGTAAGAATAGAATTTTCAAGCGGATAAAATTCTTATCCTTACATATAATAAAAAAGTCTCAAATACTGCAGTACTGATTTTCGTAGGATTTTACCAATATACAGAATTCATAGAAATTTTGGTGTATAAATAATATTACAGAAAACTTTACGTTTCAGTGATTTGTAACACCCGTGCAAAGCTGGGGCGAGTCACTAGTAGTTGTTTACATTTTATCTTAATACGAAATATATTTTTTTGTGGAAGGTTGATACTTATTAAATAATACCAATAACACATTTTATAAATCAAACATAATTTATTATAATGAGTACGGAATAACTTCTTGTCAACAATGATTTATAAAAGAGCTCACGCGGGCCATAATATCATAGTTTGAAACAGAAACGACAATTAGAATTTGTGAACATTGAAAAAACATTTCACAAAACGAGGGAAACAGGTTACTAATGTGCGCCCGCACACTAGTGTGAGTGTCCGCTTCTACACGTCATTGTATTATGACGAACACAACTTAAATTCGCTTCCTATTGGTCAAAACGCATGCATACGGTGACCGAGTCGACAGCGGTGCTATGCGATAATCGCCTTAAAGGTGAGCATGCGGAACTTTTGCCGATAGTACATCAGCATGTCACGTACTGTTCAGGGTTAAGTTAAGGTAAATATACTGTTCTCCGTAGGCTTAGTGTTAGCACGTAGTCACGTTCTATCTATGTATATTTAAACCACCTATTAAAGGAGAGAGGGCAGTTGAGGACTGTAGCTGAGTACAGTTGAGTCGCAGCTCACAATTGACTCTCAAGTAACACACGTCATGTCGTTTACTTAACCCCTCCTCATCCTCACATCGCAACAAGGTCTATATAATAATGACTTAACACAATGTTATTTTAATTGTAACTATTACCTACTTACTTCAATCTACTTGTCGAAATACAAAATGAGCAATTACGGAAAAACTTTAAAACAATTAATTATAAACGTTACTTTAAACAAATCAGTAAACGATTAATAGTAATGAACTCAGTTCTAAACTATAAGATCATAAAATGATTAAAGTTAACCTTTATTCGCTTAATGACACAGGAGATTTTGGCTAAGTAAAATAATAATTTGTGCAGTACTAACCTTTTTATAATTTAAATTATTACTATAAATACTACCTTTAGAGTACTAGGTTAATTACAACTTAAAACACAAGAATTTAATGTCCAAGCCACTTTTTCAAGCACCTCTCGAACTTGTCCACGTTGTTATAACCTATGTATAATTTATGTTATTTCTTGAAATTATCGCTGATCTCCATGTAATTATTATTAATTCGGCTCGAAGGACCATGCACAAGTTTCCAAAGGTGTAGAAATAATTTAAAACAGTCGAGGAGAATTAATCTGGTTTAATCCGTACAGTGACAAAATCAGAGTGAGAGGTTACAAAGAACAGTTAAACTTAACCGCTAATTAACTTAATGTTCGCGCGTAGCATCATTAGCAATGGGTAGTAAAATTGCTTTTATGAAAGCAGTAGGCGCTCCGACACCTTCCCTATCTCCTTTTACGAGATGTAAATCGGACTAGACGACCCAAGTCCCCCACCGCACCCCTCCTGCCTATTGACTTGCAACCGTAGTGTCTCAGAAAAATGCACTCTAAACATGTCCGCTATCCCCACTGGTTCAGACACGCCATTAACGCTCAAAGGTACTATCGGCCAAACTTAAGCATGCTCAGTTAAGAAAATAGTCCTGCGGAAGCGCAGATAGTGACAGACCACGCCCCTTCCTTGCTCCACCCAATTAGAGACAATACATATTTGTGTGAGTGCAGTAAGTGCGTGCGGCAAAAAATATCAACAAACATTAGACAAACATTCGACTCTGAAGGTGAGCCTGGCTGAGATGAAGTCCAAGTTGGAGTCATCGGATGTCACCATTGGTGATTTGCGAGCAGAAGTTGCGTTGTTGCGCAACGCTGTTCCGGCAATTGGGTCGCCGGATGGCTTCAACGTAAACACACGTCGCGGGGCAGGTGCTTCTGTCTGCAGTTTTCAGTCGGCGAATGAATCAACGTCATCGGCTGTCAAGATTGCAAGCGTTGCATCGTGTTCTGCTGATCGCGTCGCACCTACCGGGGAAACGGCGCGTGTAATAGGTACATCGACCCCCACGCGTGCCTATTCAGCAATTGTCGCCAAGACGAAACCTGCTGTGTCGCAAACAAAGCGACAAGCAGAAAAACCAAGAGGGGATAAGCAGTGTCGCTCAACATTGAGCGCGGCTAGGAACGCTTGCGATGAGGACGGCTTCGTCAAGGTGGAGAGAAAGAAGAAGAAGCCTACTTCTCGCAACCAGTGTGGGACGGCGCTGGCAGGACATAACATGCTGCTACGGCCTGCAGTGCCGACGACGCTCCTCTACGTATCCCGTTTACATCATACCACGAAGGCTGAGGATATCGTAGAGTACATACGGGTGAAAGTCAACTGGACCTTGAGGGTGGTGAAGTTGGAGGCGCGACATAGCACCAATTTTAACTCATTTGTTGTGCGCGTTCCGACCCAACATTTGATGACCTTTCTCAAGGAAGAGTTTTGGCCGAAAGGTGTGCTGTATCGGCGTTTCCGCGGCCAGCTACGCGACACCTCGCAGCATAACACGACGCCGACACTGCGTGTTCAGTAGTTTATAAGTTTATTGTTAAAATATGTATTAGTTTATAGTTATTGTACTTATATATGTATTTGTGTTTTATGGGCTTTAGTTGCCTGAAATAAAGGATTATTATTATTATTATTAGCCAGTGCCAATTTGCATCTCGCTAATTGTTCACGCTTCCCGTTTTCATCCCAATTTTATTTTACAACCTGTTTATTTCTATCGGACTGATTGCCTGCCCAACTGTGACCGTTGCTTTGTATACCGGACTGTGATCGTGGAACTCTTTTTGACCCTTGCTCGTATCCTGGACTGAGTATCGTGACTACCTGTGAGCTGTGATTTGTCATTTACGATGACAACCCGAAACCTAAATCAGGAAGAAAGAAATGAAATCATTGTCTTGCAAAGACAAGGATTGAATTTATCCCAAATTGCGCTGGAGTTAAATCTACAAGTAAGTTATTTTTTTTATCTAGAGATAGAAATTAATTAAGTGCATGTTGGTTTCCTTTACTGAGCTATATATTTATTGTTTGCATTATTATATAGATCTCATTTTTTTTCTTCTGTTACTGTAATTCACAGACCCAATTAAAAGTTATTGTTCCGCGAGCCGACACCAACGTCGCCGTCGGCCCGACAAAAGTTTTATAAATTAAATGGTAGGTTACAAACAAATTTTTAATAATTCATTTTATATTTGAATGCCTAAAAGAAACCCACATGCATTTTTTATATTTCATATATTTGTTGTTGTTATTAGACATTTTATTCTTACGAAATCGTGTATTATGCGTATCTGTGTAAAAGAAATACACAAATATATGAATGATTGCTGACTGCGAACATATTTCATGTCAAATCTCTACCTCGAGTCTCTAAATACTCGTAATATAAACAAAGTCGCTGTTTCTGTCTGATTCTCCGCTATTTTCTTCAAAATAATGCAACGGATTTTGATATGGGTTCTCACTCTTATTAAGAGATTTTTTTTTTGGAAGGTATTTATAATAATAATAAACCTTTACTTCAGGCAACTAAAGCTCATAAAACACAAATACATAAATAAGTACAATAACTATAAACTAATACATATTTTAACAATAAACTTATAAACTACTGAACACGAAGTGTCGGCGTCGTGTTACGCTGCGAGGTGTCGCGTAGCTGGCCGCGGAAACGCCGATACAGCACACCTTTCGGCCAAAACTCTTCCTTGAGAAAGGTCATCAAATGTTGGGTCGGAACGCGCACAACAAACGAGTTAAAATTGATGCTATGTCGCGCCTCCAACTTCACCACCCTCAAGGTCCAGTTGACTTTCACCCGTATGAACTCTACGACATCCTCAGCCTTCGTGGTATGATGCAAACGGGATACGTAGAGGAGCGTCGTCGGCACTGCAGGCCGTAGCAGCATGTTATGTCCTGCCAGCGCCGACCCACACTGGTTGCGAGAAGTAGGCTTCTTCTTCTTTCTCTCCACCTTGACGAAGCCGTCCTCATCGCAAGCGTTCCTAGCCGCGCTCAATGTTGAGCGACACTGCTTATCCCCCCTTGGTTTTTCTGCTTGTCGCTTTGTTTGCGACACAGCAGGTTTCGTCTTGGCGACAATTGCTGAATAGGCATGCGTGGGGGTCGATGTACCTATTACACGCGCCGTTTCCCTGGTAGGTGCGACGCGATCAGCAGAACACGATGCAACGCTTGCAATCTTGACAGCCGATGACGTTGATTCATTCGCCGACTGAAAACTGCAGACAGAAGCACCTGCCCCGCGACGTGTGTTTACGTCGAAGCCATCCGGCGACCCAATTGCCGAAACAGCGTTGCGCAACAACGCTATTTCTGCTCGCAAATCACCAATGGTGACATCCGATGACTCCAACTTGGACTTCATCTCAGCCAGGCTCACCTTCAGAGTCGTGATGTCTTTCAGCAGCCTGGTGACGTCGACGTGGTCGAAAGTGACAGGAGGTAGCTTGTGCAGCTCCTTCGCCACAAAATCTGGCACGTCATCCGGATCGGTCTTCTTCAGCAGGTCGATGATGTCCTGCAGACTCTTCTCGCCACCATCCCTCCGGTGAGATGGCATCTCTTCGACTTACTATTTCGACTACTTAAACAATGGCCCTTCATTTTAAGCCATCACTGTATTTTGGAATTGAGTAACCGCACTTAAGTCGTTAACAATAAGGCACAAATTTGCTTGGGAGAGTTTTACACGATGTTGGAATTTACTACAATGCCATTGTTAAATATCTGTTTGTGGTCTACTACCCATATAAAATACAGATAACAATGTTAATAACTAAAATAGATATTTAAAAAGTTAGGGTTTATTTGTTAATAACTTAATCCTTTTGCATACTGATAATAATGTATTGTTTAATTCCTATTTTATGTGACGATTCGATTCTAACTGGGAATTTGAAAAAAAAAAATATTGATATTTTTTATGTATTTAATATATTATTAATAATATTGGTATTTAATGCAAAAAACTTTAAAAATAAAATATTTCAATTAATTATAAACAACTAAAAAATTTTAAAAAGAAATTCACGTGACCATAGTTGTGACTTCATAATGTTTACTTACTTCATCTGGCAGCTAAACTTTATGATGTCACACGCGCTCGTGTTTATTCGGGGGTTTTCGGTACTGTATTCAAAAGTAAATTTTTATTTTAAAATAACTTTAGAACTATTGCGAAAATAAAAAAATAGTTTTGCTATAAAATATAACATAACATAACATAACATCACGCCTGTAATACCCGAAGGGTTAGGCAGAGGTGTACCCATTAGTACACCCACATTTCGCCAATTATGTTTTTAGTCCCATGATTACATGGGACTAAAAACACCCCCCCCCCACCTTAATAGGGGGCGAGCCTATGGCCATCAACCGGGCACAAATCCAGATTCCGAGGCTATTACTGAGAAATTCCTGATGGAAAAACCCACTAACACTTTGCCCGACCTGGGAATCGAACCCAAGACCTCATGCACAGCAGTCGCGCTTGCGACCACTAGACCAACGAGGCAGTAAAGGCTATAAAATATATACATAATCTTTCCATTTATCACAAAAAAAAAAATTGATCAAAAACCTAAATGTTACTTTTTTTTACAGAGAACCACAGAGTAGTAGATATGAAGAAGGAGAAGATCTTACTCAGCGCGTTCGTGCACCACGAGCTCGAGCTATCAACGAAGGGCAATTGGCCAATATGATAGCCACAAATCAAGAAAGCCCATTTACTACTCTACTACTACTACTCGCAATTTCGCACAAGAATTTGATGTTTCAATGCAAACTATTCGGAACGAGTTACATAAAGCTGGAGTCCATCACAGACGGCCCGCAAAAAACAATATTTTGACTTAGGACCAAAAAGCTGCTCGCGTACGATTCGCTCGGGACTACAGAGACTTCGACTTTTCTTACGCCATATTTTCCGATGAAAAGTGCTTTAGGTCTAGCCAACAAGGTCGTCGGAATTTATGGCGTTTATATAACACAAAATACGAACCTCGAAATGTTATCCCAAATGCAGAATCAGGACGAGTTGTCGTGAATATGTGGGGCTGGATGAGTGCTGCTGGTCCAGCAGCACTCATCGAGGGCGAGCTTGCTTTCATACCGAGAAGGGCAAATGGCCACACATATAAAGATGTGCTTGAACATATTATGTTACCGACTGTGCGCACGGTCTATCCAGTAATGGAGGTGCCAGAGTTTTATTTTTTCCAAGATAATTGCCCGATACACCGTGCGCTAGTTGTTCGAGAGTGGTTGCGAGAGCAACCACAAATTAAAACAGTGCCATGGCCCTCCCGATCGCCAAACTTAAACCCCATTGAAAATTTATGGGAATTTGTGGTCCAGAAATAGGATAATAGGGCAGAAAGAACCAAGGAAGCACTTGTCACCCATTGCGAACAAGCTTGGGATACATTAAGGGGTTCAAATTTGTGTGAAGTCTTGGTTAGGTCCATGCGTAACCGGTGCGATGCAGTTATAGACGCGGGAGGAGCAGCGACAAAGTATTAGTTTTTTAATAATTCATAATTTAATTTTAACATTCAGGTGGCCCAAAATAGTGACGTTAAAAATATTGATTTGCGATCTTTGCTAGTTTTATGGTTATAATTTTTTAAAATTTCTTGAAATTGAAATGAGATCCACTTTACAAAACCTAATATATTTTTGCAATTTTTATTGTTTTAAAGAATCCTTGTAAGGAATCGTCCTATCAAAAGATGCAAAAAATTGTGATCGATTAGGAAGAATTTATGTTCGACTGATACAGAAACAAACTTTTATTTCAAACATTTTTTTTTTTAATATTACCATTTAATAAAGTAGAAATTTGCATTGCAACCTGAATGTAAAAAGGCGTGTAAAAAGATTTAGATTTTTTGAAGCGGTACCCTTATATCTTTTCAAAATAATAAAAGTCGAAACAATCAAGAATCCGTAGAGTATTTTTGACTACGCTTGGGCATAAGAAACGTAATTTATGAATTTATGACGTCACTATCCGGATCAGCCTAGATATAAAAAAATATGTTAAACACTGAAATTTTAATGGTTGTTTCTCCGCGGCAGAGTGATTTGCCCTCAGTTAAGTAGAACTAAAGATGTTTTTGTTTTCAGAAATAATAAAAAATCTTCATTTTATTATTAATTGGTTCGAAAGAGATCAGTTTTGAGTTTTTTTTTTAAACATTTCAATTTTTTTGTTGGAATTTAGCACCAAGATAATATTATCATTTCATTGCAGAAAAAAATCATTTAAATTTCACGGTGGTGTCAGTTCGACGTGTTTTTTTACAACATTTATTTTGATATATTATTTCAATATTTCTAACAGTTATTATACTAATTCTTTAATAATATTATTTTAATGTTTTTTTGTCCAATGATTGCGCCAGTTATTTTAAAGTAGTCCTGTATAATCAATGGTGCCGATTCTCTTGTCACAAAATTCTCTAAACTAGACTTAAAATCACTAAAATTTAGTTTAGTCCTGTCAAACGACGAAACTCATTCTGAAATTGACTAAAGTGATACAACTAAACTATACTATAGTTTGACATCTCTAAGATCGTTTAGTCTACTCAATTAGGTGAAATGGTAATTTTGCTATTGTGATTTTGACGTTTATCACTTAAAATTTTGATTGTCAAACTAAATCAGATTATTTTTAATCGCGATTAAAAAGGCGTGGAATAATATTAGTCATCATGAAATAAAATTTACAAAACATATTTCTCATAAAGTTTTTGAAAGTTTAGATGCTTGTGAGTTTGGAAATTGATTTATTATGGAAGCTTAGGTGGTTGCAGCTGTTGTCAATTCGGCAGAAAGGTAAATATAATATGATTGTTATTATAATACAATACGAAATGCTTTTGCCCTGCCATGGGGCAGTATTGGGCTGGTATTATTATTGTGACTCTATATATCGCGGGACCCTGGGTTCCTGGGCCCTTCCAAGGCGTATGAGGGGCCGAAGGCAACTCGCAGAGGCTCCTTAGGCAACTTCAAATGTAATGAAATGATGAAATAAAATGAAATGATATTTATTCAGTAAATTGGTTATAAATAACACTTTTACACGTCACATTTTAAACTAGATGAGTCCAGTGTTTCCTAGCCGACTGCTCTGAGAAGAAACACCGAAACAAACTCAGAGGTCAAAGTCTCTTTTAAAGTCCATACAATTACTTGTAATGGTCAAATCATATGCGAACCAAGTAGGTTAATGTCCGAGGTGGTATCTTGAGGAGAGAGGCACACAAATTTGAGTCGGCCTGTCCAGTCAATGCACGCATTTGTCAGAAATCGTCAAGCTCGCCTCAGAATTTAAGGAGCTCAACGACACGACGAACAATACCAAAGAAGGGACATTTGGGTAGGCCGCATCGAGTACTCAAATTGTCAGACAACCATGAAATCTCATCAGAAAAAATGCAACAACCCACATAGTTCATAAATTTACAATATAATAATAAAAAAAAATACTTTTAAAAGTATATCCCAATGAGAAGAAAAAACAAAAAATATATAATAAATATAAAAATACAATATAGTCTCTAAATGTCATATTAACGTTAAATTAAAAGATGTCATGTTTAGTAAAATATGTCAAAAAGAAAAATGTAATTTACAAAGGGCATAACCACAAGGCTTAGCAGAGCGAGCAATTCAATCCCAAGCTTTTTTATCATCTAAATAATCCGAAATTTTATAGTAGCTTTTAAATTTTTTAATTGGTAAATTTCGAACATCAATGGGAAGTTTATTGTAAAAACGTATACATTGACCCATGAACGAGTTGCCTACTCTGTGGAGACGAGTGCGATGTAACACAAGATTGTGCTTATTTCTAGTATTAAGTCCATGGACATCGGACACTTTCTTAAAATTTGAAATATTCTTGTGTACATACATGAGGTTTTCAAATATGTATTGTGAGGCTACAGTCAGAATATTGATGTCTTTGAATTTCTCTCGAAGGGAATCCCGTGGACCTAAGTTGTAAATGGCTCGAACAGCCCTTTTTTGGAGAACAAAGATAGTATTAATGTCCGCACAGGTTCCCCAGAGAAGAATCCCATACGACATGAGACTATGAAAATAACTGAAATAAACAACTCTGGCTGTATCCACATCAGTTATCTGTCGAATCTTTTTAACAGCATAGGCGGCCGAACTGAGCCTGCCTGACAATTTTTCTATGTGCAGGCCCCATTGTAATTTGGCGTCAATGGTAATGCCAAGAAACACCGTTGACTCAACAGGATTCAACTCTATTCCATTAAGCTGTACATTGGTGCTTAGCTGCCTGACATTTGGCGTTGAAAATTTAATGAGATTCGTTTTTTTTTTAGTTTAACAGAAGATTATTTACATTAAACCAATGGACAACTTTACAGAGTGCATTGTTAACTTCGTCAAAATTGTCTAACTGTCGCTTGATTTTAAAAATTAGTGAAGTGTCATCCGCGAACAATTCAATCTTCTGATTATCCCTTACGTGATAAGGTAAGTCATTAATAGAAATCAAAAACAGGAAAGGTCCTAGAATTGAACCCTGTGGAACGCCCATGGTGACCGCAGATCCTGCAGACATTTTGCCATTGGCATCAACCCTCTGAATTCTGTTGTTCAGATAAGAAGTCAGAAGGTCGAGAGCTCTGTTCCTTATACCATAGTGGTGCAATTTCCTGATGAGTGTATTATGGTCTACGCAATCAAAGGCCTTGGATAAGTCGCAGAAAATGCCAAGAGCATCCCGCGATTCCTCCCAGGCCTCAAATATGTTTTTCAGTAACTCCACGCCCGCGTCTGTAGTTGAACGACCCTTTGTAAAACCGTACTGTCTCAGATGGAGTAAATTATATTTATTAAAATTCCTTAACATTTGATTCAAAATTAATTTTTTAAAGATTTTATTCAATATGGGTAATATGGAGATGGGCCGAAAATTCGTGGGATCAGTTGTACTACCAGATTTGAACAGTGGAATCACTTTACTAAGTTTCATCAGGTCAGGAATTACACCAGATCAATGCAAGAGTTAAAAACAATTGCTAAAAAAGGAGAAATAATATCAATTATTTCAGACATGATATGTACCGATAATCCTCAAAGGTCGGCAGTTTTTTTTACATCTAGATCCCTAAAGGAATCAACAATGTCTTTAGCAGTCATAACAAAAAATTCAAAATGTTTGTCGCATTCTGGTACACTTTCTTTTAGTATTGAGTAAGCAGAAGTGGACGACGACGACAGAGTCCTGGTTGTTAAAATTGGAATATTAGTGAAGAAATTTTCAAACTCTGTTGCCACGCCCATGTCTGCTTTAAAATCTACATTGTTGATTTTCAAATGGAAATCACGGTTGCGTACTGTAGTTCTTCCCGTTTCTGAATTAATAATATTCCAAGTTGTTTTAATTTTGCTACCAGATAATTTTATTTTATTTCTTATGTGTATGGCTTTTGCTGAGGAACAGGCTCTTTTAAAAGTTTTAGAGTATTTTTGTACAAATTCTTTAAAAGTTTCGTCTTGGTTATATGATTTTTCACTGTACAAATCATATAACCTTTCCCTACTTTTATAAATACCCGGTGTTGCCCAGTCGCTAAATTTAACACGGTCACAAGCAGGTAATGTTTTTGAGGTGAAAACTTTCCTGAATTCACAATTGATAAGATTAAATAATAAACTATATGCATTGTCCGGGTTGATGTGATAAGGCAAACTCGGTAGCTTTTCCATTAAATTACTTTTAAATTGTACTAAACGACTTTTGTATACAGGAACAAAACTCACAAACTTCCTTTGAGCTTCAACTATTTTCTGAGGGAAAGTAACTAACTGGCCACAGTGATCTGAGTCCAACTTGTTTATAATTAAACGGCTGGATGGTCTTAAGTTTGTCAAAATATTGTCAATGCAGGTGGCACTATTGGCAGTTATTCTAGTTGGCTCAAGGAATGTGTGGTACAAGTTATATCTAAAAATAAAAATAAAATAAATATCTTGGGACAACTCACACACGGCTATCTGATACCAAGCTAAGCAGAGCTTGTGTTATGGTAACCAGACAACTGATATACATACTTATATAATTATTAAATACATACATATTATAGATAAATCACACCCAGACACAGAACTAACAATAATGCTCATCACACAAAGTTTGTCCTGGGTGGGAATCGAACCCACGACCTCCGGCTTAGCAGTCAGGGCCGCTAACCACTAGACCAACAGGCCCGTCAATATGACTTCAATAAAGTTAAAAATTTATTTACAGTAGCTGATTTTTCTAGTATATTAATGTTAAAGTCTCCGCAGACAACAACCGTTTTATTACTGCTACAAGTCTTTAATAATACTTCCTCCATATATTTTTCAAAAATATCATAGCAAGCACATGGGGGCCTTTACACGCTCATTACAATGAACTGCTCAAGCTCAATGCAAGCTATTTCAATAACTCGCTCAACAGAGAGGCTTACTATGTCCTTACGTTCCTTAAACTAAATATTGTTGCGAACAATGATGAGGGAGCCACCCCGTATCATATTCACTCTGCTGAACGAGCTGGCCACCAGGTGGTTATTAAAGCTGAACATGAATTGGTGGACTTTTAACCAATGTTCAGTTACACATAAAATATCAACAAAACTACAGTTCATGAACAGCTCCAATTCTAATTCTTTACCTACACCCTGTATATTTTGATGAACTATTTTTAAATGATTGCTGGTAAGTTCACTTATGTTACAAGAATCTGATGGTTGTGATATTAAAGAATAGCTTACATTATTGCTAGAGTTTAACTCTATTGTCTCAAAACCCCTTGAATGTGGGTACAAGTCTAACTTGGTATTTGAATTAGTGCTAGAGATTGACTCTATTGTCCCATGTTGTAATTTAAATTACTTGGAACAAATTCCAAGTTCTGCTTATTCAAATGAAGTTTATGTCTTGACTGCTCAATAGAGGCAGTATAGTTAGCCTAACACTTGGCTGACTTATAAATACAATATGATATCGATTTTGCTACCTGATAAGATACCAACTGCTAAAATACCCCTGTATGCACTATGCAAGTGTATCCAAAGAACAATTCCTAGTTGGTGCAGTGCTATTACACGATATGGAAACTAAAAATACTAGACTATGGGTATGGGATGCTAAAGTGACATGGTTACATGAAACTACGAAGTTACTATGACCCCTGCCTGAACAATGTTTGTAAACGCGGATAAAATGGCAGGGGGTGACTTGTACACTCATTGAATTGGCCCCCCTTAAGCAGTTGCTTGCACATAGTCACAATGTGACAACATATTTTGAGGTGCTTGATTAGCGAAAATTATTCCACAGCTATCAGGAAAATCCCAGAAGTACGGTCAAGATTCCCTTCTCCTAACACCTTCCTTTTCCTGGGCACATTAGCTCTTGCGGGTTTTCACTCAAACCTGCCAAAAGGCTTGCCCCCTATTACATGGGACTTAGACCTATCTGGTGAATTGTGAGGATACAACTCTGCCTATCCCTATATAATAGGTCATAAAGTGTATTTCAAACTGCTAGGTGCACAAGGCAAAAAAAAAAAATGAGGGACGAAGTTGGGGGCAGAGTATTATTATGTAATTCTACTTCTGCTTCATTTACGTTTGCAAAATAAGAAATCTAAAAAGATTAATTTTTGCAGATGAAGAAGATATTAATGTCACCGAGGACTGTGAGCAGAGAACACCAATTATACTTACCAGTTTCATTGCCGAAGGAAGAAAATTCGGCAATCGCTTGTTAATAATTTTAATTAAATAAAACATTTTATTTCTTTACTATTAAAACTGTAATTTTCTTACTATTAAATCTATCCTTAACTCTAAATAATATACCTAATTTACAATAAGCAAAATAATTTATAATTAGTCAAAAAAAAGTTCCTCTGGCCACCTTCCAGCTCCATCATTAGACCCTGGTTACCATCTGGGACCAAAGTACTCGTCAAGACAAATTAAACGAGCCCAAACTCGACGATGTTAGGTGTTGTATTGCGGAGTTCCTATGGCCACCTTCCAGCTCCATCATTAGACCCTGGGTACTAAGTCCAAAGTAATCGTCAAGACGAATCAAACAAGCCCAAACACGACGGGGTGTGTCATTTTATTACTAAGTTCCTATGGCCACCTTCCAGCTCCATCATCAGATCCTAGTTACCATCTAGGACCAAAGTACTCGTCAAGACGAATCAAACGAGCCCAAACACAACAGTGTTGTATCGTTTCATTACGGTGTTCTCATGACCACCTTTCAACTCCATCATCATACCCTTGTACCATCTAGGACCAAAGTACTCGTCAAGATTAATCAAGCGAGCCCAAACTCGATGGGGTAGTGTCGTTTTATTACCGCGTTCCTATGACCACCTTCCAGCTCCATCAACAGATCAGCACCATGTCATAATAATATGATAATATTCCCCGATGACGACATGCATGCAAAATTCCAGCTCAATCGGAACTCGGGAAGTGGATCAAATTTAGCTTTCAAATTGTGATGACAAACACAAGTGAAACTAAATAAAAGCTTGTAATAATAATATATATGGTGAGTTGTGGCATGAGCTTTTTTAGCCCTCCTTGAAAACACCTAATCTTTTTGCAACTGCTGCTCGGTTGAAAATTTTATTCCACACATGCATGTCTTCAGGGAGATGCAAAGATAAAAATCAGAAGGCACCAAGTCAGGGGAATACGGGAGATGGTTTAAAACATTTTAAACAAATTAGTCCAAGAGCGTCTTGGTGGCTAAAGCTATGCGAAATCAGGCGATGTTCTTCAAAAAGCATACTCCTTTTGTTTTGAATGCTCTTATTGGGTTTTTTAGGGTCTTACAGTGGCGTTGTGCATTGATAGTCTCCCCCCAATACAGAAATTCGACCATAATGATACTATCGATCCCAAAACACTGAGGCCGTGATTTTCTTCCAAAATAATTGTGGTTCTAAATGTTTTGTCAGTTATGGAATTTTATTGCTTTTTGTTAGCTTTTTCCAATGTAGTGACTTGTCTTTTTGATTCAGGCGTATAATCGGTCATCTACGACTCATCTCGTCACAATTTTCATTCAAAAAGAATTTGTAATGTACGTAAATAATTGTTATTTGTGAGATTATTATATTCGTAAAGAGTAAATAAATACAATTATAAGTTGTCATCTATCTAGGGATGTTCGCTCGGTTTTTATATTGATTCAATAGCATTCAATCGGTTTGCGAATCGATACACAGGCACTGAGGAACAGATTGAAAAATCGTATTAGATACTTGTTTTAAAGTTAGAATTACGGAATATTAGGCCTTAATATTTATAATTTTATTAGTAATACTAATACCGTATTTCTTAAATACAAGTAGTAGACCACAAGAAGCCTTTATGTATATATTTTTCAAGCAATATTTGTCTGAACCTTTGTTAAACGGAAAGTCTGATTCAAAAAAATGTTGGTCAGCGAGAAGAATCGTTTGGGGTGACATAGCTTTACGTTATTTATCAGTGGTAGGAATGTCTGTGCTTTCCTAACGTCTTTCCTCGTTGGCCAATCGTACCTTTAAACAAAGTCCGAACCGTCTAGATTCAGAGCGGTTATAAAAATAACTGTTTTTGCGTACTTTTTTGTGAATTTCTTTTAATAACCACAAAGATTGGCAAATTTCTTCATATTTTTCTATAAAATTAAATTATGATATAATAAATTGCAACATCATTAATTTCTTAAAATATTTGATTCGATACGAAAAATTGTAACTTATCAATTGTATAATATTACACTGTGTTTTACGATCCATTGCGATCAGGAATTTCGATACGAAGCACCCGGATCGAACATCCCTACGTTGATAAGCACAGACTATAAATTGTGTCTTAATGATCACAGATAATGAAAACAAACATAGGTTATAACATCTTATTTTATTAAATTAAAAACAAAAATATAATTTTATGCCGTTATTATGCTTCCCATATTTTATTTAAATAATTATTGATAAACAATTAAAGATAATTAATTAATTTTACTCAGTTTTTTTTTGCACTTTGGATTATATCGTTCACTTTCATTCACTCTTTAAAATATTTTCCGACACATCTTAGCCTATGGTCAATTCAACTTGGCGGTTGTCAAACTCGATTTTGGTTGTGTCAAAAATGTTTTCAAGTTTAGAGAATCTTGTTTGCAGAATAGCTTTTAGGATTCTCTAAACCAAAAATAAAATTTTTTAGAGATAATTTAGTTTAGTTCGGTGTACAACAGAATCGGCACCAATGTAAATAAATGTGTACTAATAATATAGTAAATCTGGATATTTGTTTGTTTAATCGCGCTAATGTCTGAAACTACCAGTGTTATTGTATATGATATTAAAATATAGTAATTATTTTTGTATGATAGCCAGATTTAGGAAAAATATTATAAACACCGTGTTCCATGAATGCCTGCTCGTTTTTGACACATACACTCACGTCTATACACCTATAAAACAAAATAAACTAAAAAATAAAAACTAAATAACTAACAAAAAAAAAATAACAACAAAAATAAGTGGATGAGGCAAAGAAACACCAAGACTCAGTATAGTTTGTTATGGGATTAAGCCACGCATTTCTGGAACACGTAAATTATATAACACTCATCACGGAGCAATAACTAAAGACGCGTGGAAACCGCGCGAGGCAGCTAGTATTTGATAAATAATGTAATAAAGTAAGTGTAAAGTATAATATTATGTGGTATGTTAAAATAACGTGAGTGTAACTGTGTAATAATTAATAAAAGATATGTTTACCTAGTTTAAAAAAATATATATATTTCTTATGTTAATAATTAGGTAATTGTTGTATTATTTATTGTTACTATAAATATCAATCTGCTAGGCTGATTGCCTGACAAGACAAATATGTTAAATGCTATGCTATTAATGCTATTTCGCGCGGTAGTGGCGCATATTTCTTACCTGTTTTTTTTTTTGCTTTTACCAACTTGTTTTTATTTTGCTTTTTCTTACATGTTTTCTTATGTAATGTGCGTCATTTTTGTATAAATAAACAGTTTTTCTTTCTTTCTATGTAATTTTTTCAATATATATATCTGAAATGTTTTTTTGGACAATCTTGAAAAGATGCATAAAAAGAAAATAAATTAGGTATAATTTTAATTGTTGTTTTTTTTTCCTGCAAAAATTGGCAAATCCTAAGTGAATTATAAAGAACCCACAAGCAACCAGTGCATATATCACACTAAGAGTAACTTTTTAAAACAAAAATCTCTTACCTACTTATACAAGAGATAAAAATATTTAATAACTAGCTAAAATAAATAATTATTTTAAAAAACTAAATAAGCACTTAACTACCCATAGAGGTAGGATTTCCAATAATTATGTTATAATAGAGTTAGTTACAGATGAAACTGATAGAAGCGTGGTAATAAAAAAAAATCTACACAGTTTTTTATTGAGTTAATATAAACTAAAAATGTGGATTTTATTAGTCAATATCTGTCATTTATTAGTCAATTCTCCAGTATTAAATGCTCTGTAAGAATAGAATGTTCAAGCGGATAAAATTCCTATCATTACATAATATAATATAACAGTCCCCCGCGGCCCGCCGCGCCGCGTCTCAAAAACTGCAGTACTGATTTACGTGGGATTTTACAAATATACAGAGTTCATAGAAATTTAGGTGTATAGGTATATAAATATTATATTAGAGAAAAACTGAACGTTTCAGTGATTTGTAACACTGGTGCAAAGCTGGGGCGAGTCACAAGTAGTTGTTTACATGTTATCTTATTACGAAATATATTTTTTTGTGGAAGGTTGAACCAATAACACATTTTCAAAATCAAACATAATATTAGGTTGGGGAAAAAGTCTTTTCGCGTTATAGTATGTATGAACTTGTAATAAAATCTCTTTGGCTTAGGATGCTGTTGCGAAGGCCTCGTAGGCCTCGTAAGGCCTTGTAGTGCTTCAGAAATGTTTGTACAGAATCGAACCGATGGCTTTCATGCGGCGTTTCGCAAGAAAACTGCATCTCTACTGAGCAGAGTACGAGATACTAGCAACAGCATCCTCAAAATAATAGGGGAGGATGTTACCTCTCCAATTTTGAAAAAGATGGTGAGGACTGTGACATATTAATATGTCACCAGAAATCACAAGTGTCATGTCAGTTTTACTAACAATAGTCGTAAGTCTTTATTGTAATTACTAACCCTTTGGATCATAGTTATCTGAAATAAAAATTATTATTATTTTATTATACTATTTGTATCTAGCTGGTTTTGGTATCATTGAAAGTTTAAATTTTAAAGAACATAATTCTAAATTCAAATTAGAAAAATGTGTGATTATCATTTGTTTTTCGTACTGTCAAGATGAGTGAATCTAATGAAGAAATTCGATACATTTTAAAATTTTATTACAAAAAAGATAATATTGCAACGCAAGCCGCGAAAAAAATTTGCGATGTTTAAGGACCTACTGCAGTATCTGTGAGAGTAGCTCAAATTTGGTTTAAGCGTTTTCAATCCGGAAATTTTGATGTCAAAGATGCACGTCGCTCTGGTCGCCCTATTACGGATAAAATGGATGCCATTTTTAAAAAGTGGAGTAAGATCGGCATGTCAGTAGTTACGACGTAGCTGAAGAACTGGGAATTGACCACAAAACAGTTTTGGCGCATTTGAAAAAAACTGGGTACATAAAAACTGAACGTTTCAGTGATTTGTAACACCCGTGCAAAGCTGGGGCGAGTCACTAGTAGTTGTTTACATGTTATCTTAGTACAAAATATATTTTTTTGTGGAAGGTTGATACTTCTATACTTAATACTTAATATACTTTATAATAATAATAATAATATAATAATAATAATATTATAAAGAGGTAAAATTTGTTTGTAGGGGGTAATCTCCGGAAGTAATGAACCGATTTTAAAAATTGTTTCACTGGTAGAAAGCTACATTATTCGTGAGTGCTATAGGCTATAAATTATAAAGATATCATGCATAATAGCCGAACTATCTAAATTTTTGTCTAGCCAGGCGGATAAAAATAGCTCTTACAACAAAGTTTTTTGTATGCGCTGCCTTAACAGTTGTATATAATTGAAAACAATGTACGGCACCCTGGTTCGCCTATAATAGTTCTACAAAAAAGTCCGCGACACCATATTTCTATCTTTTATATTTTAGCAGATATAGCAGCTTTTATGTGTTAAAAAAAGCATTTTTCGACGTACTTACCTTTGGACGATTTTTTAAACAACAAAACCTTATCGAAAAAAATATTATTATCATCACAGTAACATCATAGAGATACGATTTGCCCAAAACAGTATGTCAATTGGTTAAATAGTTTCGAAGATAATATAAAATTACTAAATCGCAAAATGCCGCCGTCCATTCACGAACCACATTAGAACATGCTTTGTACGGACGTTTTATCTATTTACCCATGGTACTTCTGTTTTTGGAATATCGGACAGTTTCAGCGATTGTTTATCATGCCTAAAAGAAAATCACAACTTTCCCGTCAGACATCCCAGAGCAGCTCGAGTACGCCGTACGGAAGAGTATGCTCTTGAAAAGCATCAGCGCCTCTTGAGGAGTAGAGAAAATATTTCTCAAGCACTCGCTGGGGAATCTAGCTCTGAGCGTTCACAGCGGCTTACTAACCAAAGAGAACGTCGCAGGCCTGTGCTCGGGCACCTAGCGCTGAACGTGCGCAGCGTTGTCCGTATATATAATGTACTCTGTGCGCAGCGTCTCAGTGATTTAAGGCAGCATGTCTCTGCAACAAGGGATAGGGAGTCTAGCGCTGAGCGCTCGCAGAGGCTCGCTAGCCAGAGCGCGAGAACATCACAGGCCCGTGCTCGGGAATCTAGCGCTGAACGTGCGCAGCGTCTTTAGGCAGGAAATAAATCATAGCACTCAGTACTAACCGGACCACGCTCATAATTTCATCACAAGTAAAAATGGTTACCGCCCAACGAAGTGGGCACGGGTCAGCTAGTATTAAATAATACCAATAACACATTTTCTGAATCAAACATAATATATTATAATGAGTACGGAATAACTTCTTGTCAACAATGATTTATAAAGAGCTCACGCGGGCCATAATATCATAGTTTGAAACCGAAACGACAATTAGAATTTGTAACCATTGATAAAACATTTCACAAAACGAGGGAAACAGGTTACTAATGTGCGCCCGCACACTAGTGTGAGTGTCCACTTCTACACGTCATTATATTACGACGAACACAACTAAAATTCGCTTCCTATTGGTCAAAACGCATGCATACGGTGACCGAGTCGACAGCGGTACTATGCGATAATCGCCTTAAAGGTGAGCATGCGGAAGTTTGTTTTACTTCGACTTATTTAAGTACTTACCTAATCAACATCTAGGTATTATTATTTAAATACAGTTTAAATCAGTCTTATTAAATTTAACCAGACTCTGTCTCTCATATAAAAGAAAAATATAAAATAAAAGTATATAAGTGATGAAAGTGATGAATACATCACTTAAGTCGGCATTTGCATTATTAGATTTGTAGGGTAAAGATCTAAAAAATATTGCATTAGTGGCATTTATAACACCTATCCTGCACATGCTCTCCAAATCATTATGTTTATCTTTTGTTAACTTAAGTGGTGAAGAATAAGCACGCTCTAAGACAGGCAATACAGATGAGTTTCTTGTATCGTTTCGTATAACTAAGCATTCATAAGATTCTTCATTTAAATCATACATAAAGTACAATTTATTTGGTTCAGATTTGTCAACGAAAACTTCTTTAACTTTAGTCCACAATATTTTTTGTTTTCTTAAATTTTTGTTCCATAGTTTGTCATTTACATGGGTCTTAAAGTTAAAGAAGTTTTCCTGTACCGTATTTTTAACGAAATATGGTCCTTCTGTTTTTGCCCATCGCACAAGCAGGCGCCATTCATCGGGTGTATAAATCGTTCTGGAATGAGACGAACGCTCTATGACGGCGTGGACACTATCTCCTTCGTTTTGGGTATGTCCTTTCTCTAGAAAACGATGTGTAATAGACACCTTGTATTTTTTTGCTGCAAATAAATATACAGAAAACACAAATCTATTCCGATTTTGGCCCGCACAATTATCGGACCAGAAACGAAATTCTTTTGTCCCTTCTGTACAATTATCTTTTATGAAATCTAATAAACAATTTCCAACTTCATTAGCCCCTCGTTTAGCTACTGTTTCATCCCACATATAGTACACTGCTTTCTTTTGGCCCATATTAGAAACTGTAAAGTTAAAGGCAGATAATTTTCTTTTGTAATAAAATATACTTATTTGGCCGTGCGGACAAGTCAATACTTTCTGGAAATCAAAAACTGCTGTCACAATGGACCCTTGAGACTCTATAGCATCATGTTTGTCTTTTTGTTTCATGGTACGTGCAGTTTTACAGGCAAGAAATACTTTAGTGTAAACCGACGGTTGTTAAGAGTACTGCGGTTTAAACATCTATATTTAGGAGCCTTTTTTACATATTTTGCAACAAATCCCCATTGTTTTTCTGAACTCCCAAGTTTCCAAAACCTGGTGAAACATTCCAGTCATTGGTCTTCAGAATTTTTTTTCGCACATTTATACCGACAACTGCATGGTTTACCTGTGCTTACCGTGGCGAACAAGTTCTTACATGTCGATGCGTCATTGTTCGTTAAACTATTTCTCAGATAAGGCAATGTTCGATTGGTTATTTCATAAAGTAAAAACACTATTTAAAAAATAATTACACTACCATATAGCTACTATGATACTTAATACATTTGATGAAAAAACTAAAAATCGACTTATACATACATACATACATAAATTCACGCCTTTTTCCCATGGCAGGCATGGCATGGCATGGTAGGCAGAAACTACAGAACGCCACCTGCTACGATCCTTACATACTCCTTTCGCCTCATCTACGTTCATACATCTCGTCATACAAGCACGCCGGTTACGAGTACTCCGCACTTGACCTTTCTGAAGGACCTCACCAATAAGGTCAGTGTAGGTCTTCCTAGGGCGACCCCTCCCGGCGTTGCCACTCACCTCTGCCATATAAATACCTTTTGTCAATCGTCTTTCACTCATCCTCTCAACATGACCGAACCATCTAAGCATACCCTTTTCTATCTTTGTCACTACATCTTCTTTTGATCCGCAACGGTCCCGTATAACCTCATTCCTCACTCTATCGTTTAAAGTTACACCACACATACTCCGCAAGGAACGCATTTCCACAGCATTAATCCTACTCTCATGCATCGTTAGCCATACCCAACATTCACTTCCATACATAAGCGTAGGCACCAGCACACCGTTGTGAACAGCTAGTCGAGCCTTTTTTGACATGGACTGGTTGGTCACAACCGCATGTATAGCACCATTCACTTTATTTCCCGCAGTTACTTTCCTTTCCACATCAGCATCAATCTTTCCATCTCTAGTAAACGTACTGCCCAAGTATACAAACCCATTCATTTGCTCCACACTCTTATCATTTATTTTCACATCACACGCCGATACATCCTCTTCTCTTTCAAAAACCATCACTTTCGTCTTGTTCACATTTATATTCATCCCTTTCCTCTTAAACGCATCATTCATTACCGTTACCATGTCTTGCAACTGATCTGCCGACGATGCAAGAAGAACTTGATCATCTGCGTATAACAGGCATTTGACAGGTAACACATCCATCCTTAATCCACACTCACTCTCTCTCAAATCCGCCAAACAACTATCCATGTATAGGTTGAATAGCCAAGGAGACGCTACACAGCCCTGTCTTACACCTCTTGAGATGCAAAACCAGTCAGTGTATGCCCCATTTATCCTAACACAAGCACTGGAACTTTTGTAAATCGACTTATATTTACATAAGGTTTTGTTCTTAGGACCCGTCGATTTTGTATGTGTTAGTAGGTTCTTAAGGATCTATAAAAAGACTAGCAACCGGTTTTAACATCAAAATTCATGGGGTTAAGATATAAGATAAAATTAAAAAAACATTTTATGTTAGGTAGTATTTTGTCAAAGTGGCCGTACGACCAACAACATTGAAATGTATTTCATATGAAAGCTAAGCTAAGTTAATAGTTTATTTCATATTAAAACCAAGTACCAAAGACGCGGGAGAACAGAGTTGTACCGTTTTTAAAAATGCAATATTTTAATTTTTCTGTAGTTTCTTGTTTACAGGCCGAAAGGACAGTGGGCGTAAGACCAACAGCATCGAAATAAACTTCATATGAAAGCTTATAATTAACACTTTATTTCATATTATAATACCAAGTACCAAAGAAGCGGGAGAGCAGAGTTAAACCGTATTTAAAAATGCAATAATATTTCAAGATTTTTGTACCAGTTTACAGGTATTATGGACAGTAGCAAAATATATTTTATATGAAAGCTTATAGGTAATACTCCATTTCATATTGTCGCACTAACTACCAAAGATATAGGAGAACAGTGTTACACCGTTTTAAATAATGGAAGTAGTGTATTATTGGGCAAACACTGTCTTTACTCCAATTGCAAAGCGTGATAAAACAAGAGTTTGCTCCGGAGCATCTCATAGAACAGCACTTGGTAGACAGCAGTATTATGTTATAAGTAATAATTTGTACAACCTAGTAAACCGTGTGAATAGCATTTACTCACTCCCGATCAATAAATGC
Source organism: Hoplodrina ambigua (assembly GCA_949774945.1). NCBI lineage: Eukaryota > Metazoa > Arthropoda > Insecta > Lepidoptera > Noctuidae > Hoplodrina > Hoplodrina ambigua. The sequence continues at coordinate 2,102,015 of OX458964.1, forward strand.
AAAGACGTAATAAAAGACTGGCTTTTAGGATTGACCTATGATGAAACTGAACAAATTATAAATAGTTTGACGATCAAATAAAGAAAAATGCTCACCAACACTTTTACATACATAAAGTCACTAAAAATTCATCACCTCAAGTCACACTATACACCCTTATAATCACTCACCACACCACATCACAAACACGCTTACACATCTTAGTGGCAACGACTTTATATTTTCTTATATTTTTTATATAAATTTCTTCATCATTACAGATTACCTATTTATCATTTATCAATGATATTTATTATTGATCAAATCAATCAATCATTTATTTGCAATGAAAGTAGGTTAAAATATAATACAGGTGGAGTAGATAGAAGTGAGCTATGTACATTCTGCCTGGAAATAGGCACGCAAAATTTATAAAACATAATAAGCAGTCTAAAAAATTAAAATTAAAAATAATAGTCACAGTTAGAATTATTACAAATTAAGGTCACAGTTTAAATTATTATATAATAAAATTAAAATAATAATAATAGTTATACGTACATTAATTAATATTGAAAAATGTCAAATTAAATCGTCATCTATTAAAAAATCATTAACGGAATAGTAGCATTTTTCTATTAGCAAAGCAAGTAACTTCTTTTTAAAGTTTTTGATTGTATCATTTTTTATTACGTCCGGCAATTTATTGTATATAATAGGTCCCATACAAATAAAACTTTTCCTCAATAACGCTGTGTTACCAGACTCGGTTTGTAATAAGTTTTTGTACTGATTTCTGACAGGTCGTTTTCTATTTTCTAACATCGTGGGAAATAGGTTTTTATTGGTCTTTACAAACCATTCCATTCCACCATTCCATTCCATTCCATTTTACCATTTCCAGAATATACAATGACGGAAATGTAAGCACTTTTAAGGACTTAAACTTTGGTTCGCAACTATCCACAGATAGTTATTAGTTAGATATTTCTTATAACATAATACTGCTGTCTACCAAGTGCTGTTCTATGAGATGCTCCGGAGCAAACTCTTGTTTTATCACGCTTTGCAATTGGAGTAAAGACAGTGTTTGCCCAATAATACACTACTTCCATTATTTAAAACGTTGCATTAGAGCAATATGTGGTTTAAAGACCACAGTCTTTAAACCACATATTGCTCTAATGCAACGTTTTTGCGCCTTAAATATGTACTCCCTTGAGCTGCAATTGCCCCAGAAAATAATACCAAATCTTAAAACTGATGCAACCAGATCATGATAAGCTACTAATGTAGTTTGAATGTTAACTTTTTTGGACAGCTTCGAAAGAACATAGGCCGCTGTGTTAATTTTTTTGCAAATTTCCTCTGCTTGTGATTGCCAATTTAATTGCCTGTCAATGTAAATCCCTAAAAATTTTGCTACTTTAACTTGGTTAATCTCTTGTTGGTCGTAGTGCACAGATACTTCTTTTAATATTGTGCGTTGATGGAAGTGCATTATGTTAGTTTTTTGTAAGTTTATTACCAAGTTGTTTTTGTCAAGCCAATGTACAATATCTTTCAGGGTCTTATTTATGTCCTGTTCATAGCTAGCCGGATGTTTACATTTTACTAACGCGGTGCTGTCATCGGCAAATAATACCATTGGATTATCCACATGACTTGGCAAATCATTGATATACGTTAAGAAAAGTAGTGGCCCAAGGACGCTGCCCTGTGGTATTTTCTTTCACTTTTTGTCCTAGGACAAATTCTAGTTATTTCCGTGTACTGTTTACGATCGCTAAGGTATGATTTAATAAGTTTGAGTACATTTCCCCTTATTCCATAGACGCTTAATTTGTTTAGTAGAATGTCGTGATCAACGCAATCAAATGCTTTTGTCATATCTGTAAAAATTGCGCAAATAGGTACTTTGCTATCTACGTTTTTTATAATAATATTCAATAAATCGAAAATAGCTGTATTAATGCTTTTGTTTTTCCTAAAAACCTTTTTGTTCATTACATAAAATGTCAAATTTAGATAAGAAACTGATAAGTAATTCGTAGATTAACTTCTCTATTACTTTGGACAATATCGGAATTAAGGCTACTGGTCTGTAATTATACCCCCGAGTTAATGCTGAGATTAATAATATGGCTCAAATGTACAGCTATATTGTTTGCCACGAATTTAACAACTTTTGTTGCTATGCCGTCATACCCAACGCTATTTTTGTTTTTTAGGGAATTTATTGCTCTAATTACATCTTGGGGTAAAACTGGTGCCATAAACATTGAGTTTGGATTCTTTGAAATATTAGTTGTTTCAAGTGACACTTGAGGTGACTGTTGAATCTGATCAATGAAGTAGTTATTAAAGATATTAGCAATTTTTTGAGGATCTGTGATTGTTGCATCATGTAGTTTGATTTGAGAAATTGGGTCGTAAGAGTGTGTTTTGTTTTGAATAACTTGCCACGATGCTTTTGACTTATTGCCTGCGGCTTGTATGAAGTAGTTATTCTGTGATATTTGAGTTAATTTGATAATTTTTCGATTTTTTTTTGAATAGTCTTTAAATTTATTTTTATTTTCATTAGTTGGCCTAAGTCTGTATCGCCATAAAAGCTGACGTTGTTTTTTACTGCACACACGTATTCCTCGAGAGATCCATTTAGCTTTATTATACGGTTGTATGGTAACAAACTAATAGGGAAAACAAAGGTCATATAATAAACGAAATTCTTCCAAGATCATATGCAACATTTACATTCTCCGTATTGTAAATTTCGGAGAACGAAATGTGGCTGAGATGCTTATTAAATTTAACTAGATTTTCTAACGACAAATCTCGTTTCTTGATTCGCCAAGATTTTAATCTATATGTTTTATTTACTTTTATTTGCAGAGTTTGTGCAGTGTGATCTGAAAGAGCCAATTCGATTACTTCACATTTACATTTTTGACGAGAGTTGTGTGCAAAGTTATCAATGCAGCTATTACTACATAATCTAGTTGGTTGCCTCAGTTCCAGCTTAAGATTGCAGCCCAAAAGAAAACATTCAAAGTCTAGGGCCATTCTATTATTTTTTAAAATATCAATGTTGAAGTCCCCGCACAGAACAACTGTTTTACTCGAGTTAATACAAGAAATTTTCGTAACAATTTCGAGTTTTTCATAAAACATATTTAAGTTGCTAATTTTCGGTGGCCTGTATATGCAAATAACGATTAATTTTTGCCAGACTAGTTCGATTCCGCAGCATTCAAACATGTTACTTATTGAATGCCGTGAGATCTCTGTCAGTTCTTTAAACTCTAGGCCTGTTTTAACTAGAATGCAAGATCCTCCGCGTTTCTTTGCTTGTCTTGCATAACACGCAGCTAATTTATAATTTAAGATCTTTAATACTTTTTCGTAGCCCCGCATAATGAAGTGTTCAGTAATGCAGACCACATCAATGTCTTTTTGTTTCTTAGATAGTTCCTGAAGGTGGACTGTAAGTATGTCAACCTTATTTAAAAGACCAGCAATGTTTTGATGCAAGATATTCATGCTGTTATTGGCGAAAAAAACAATTTGAATTGAACGACCCATTTTTCTCACTATTATTACTAGGTGGGCTTTTTGATGGATTAACATTTGAATCGATGTAATTATCAGAAATGTCATCTCTTCAACGTTTAAAGTTAGAAGTGTTTACTGTCTGTAGGTCTAGGATGAAGTCTTGCAAATCCAAAATAATCTGAAAAAAGCCTTTATTATTCAGGTGCCCGTACCGCTGGTTATATGTATCCCATGTATATGGTAGATTTAAATTTGAGTCCAAGATAAACGCGTAATTGTATGTCTCAATGTCCATATAAATTAAATTATTAAAGGTATCTACTCTGCTGTTAAACATAATATTGGTATTGTCCATGTACTTAAATGTAGGGAGGCATATAATAAAGTTAGTGTGATTTAGTGTTAATAACTTGTCACGAATATAGGTTACAAATTCTATATAGTTATAGGTTTTTTTGAAATCCTCTTCGCCAATAAAAATAATGCAATAATCTGTTCGAGTGAAGTTTTGAACTTTTTGATCTATATTATTTAACAAGTATTTGACTCCACATTTAGGAGTGCGATAATGGCACATATTATAGTTCTCTAAATGAGTTCTCTCACTCATTGTATATACTCTGTTTGATGTTTCACTGCTCAGAACACATATGTTACATTTTACAAGTGGGGCCGAAGGATGTGGTGCGTTTGTGTTAATACTATTCTGTGAGGCGAAGACGTCTTGGGAATTTCCAGAGTCTATATCTAGTTGCTTTGCGCTGTATGTCACTTCCATATTATCTGATGTCTGCGTCTGTGTTGTTTTTTTGCGAACATGTGTTTTCTTCTTAGGTGTTTGCGCTTTGGTCTTAAGGGGACTGCATGCTATTGCTTTGTATGTTTTATTTTTCTCTATTAAATCAGCATTCGTTTTCTTTAAGTTACTATTTTCTAATAATAATAATTCTATTTCCTTGTGTGCGCTTTGTAGTTGAGTTTTAAGCTCTTCCAGGTCTTTCTTATAGATGTTTATTAGATTTTCATCTTCATCTTCAGACATACTTGGCAAGGAATTAGAGGTACAATCTAACGTTTGTGAGGTTGTATCGTTGGTATCAGGTTCCGACCGCGTTCGTGTTCTTCGGAAAGTGATATTTTCTAAGAAATTCATATTGTTACAGAAAATTAGATTTTCAAGAAAAAATTATGCACAAATAATATCACTTTCTGGGATCGAATCCCTATGTTCGTTCGAACTCCTCCAAAAAGTAATAATTTTCTACCAAATACCACAATATTTTTCTATGTGGTATCACTTTTTATTCTGCTACTTGCCACCAGGCTTCATAATGGCGCTAGTTGTACTTTTTTATGTAGTACTATAACACTTTTTTAATAAAATGGCAACACTTTAGTTCTGCTATTTGCCGTTTGTGGTTGTAATGGCACTAGTAGTACTAATAATTAGTTTTTCTATTCACTGCTTGGGGAAATTGTGGCGCTAGTTGTCGAATAATATTAGAGATCAAAGTCCAAATTTTAAAATATTTTTGTTAACTGTTTTTTATTCTAACAGTTTTTCAATTTAGTGGTATAATTTTCACTAAAACTAATCTATTTCGTCACTATTTGTAGATGAACGTTATTATACTGTCCTGATCAGAGATTGTTTGCTTACGATATCGTTTTGTATTGAAAAAACTGAACCTTTCACTTTTCACTGAACATTGTCTTAAATATTTTCGCACTATTCATAAAGTGTCAAAAACAGTATCACGGGTAAATTATCGTAACTGCACTCTGTCACACTACTATTTATACAGTTTGGATGATTATTTACATTTTTGCAAGATTTAAAATATGCGGTCAAGTGTTACTCAGCCAGTGTTGCCACTGTTCCTCTCACAATTCATCATCTCATCATTATTATCATATTCATCAGATCATTTATACAATGAATTGATTAATAGTAATTGCAATCCAAATTCCCTAATTACAATAGACCTCACTGAAGATTCGTTAGTTAAATATAATAATAGTAACTACACAGTGAGTCATAACAAGATAAATTATAAAAAAATGCAATAAATTTAGAAAACAACGAAAACACTTTTCCAACAATATTAAATTAAGGAAAGAACGTGTTTTTCTAATTTAAAAACTTAATAATTTCCAAATTAAATTAGAAGATAGTATAAACATTTATGAGGTAGACACTCAACAATTACAATCTCAAATTGAGATGCTTGAAATGTCGCTACTCTCTCTTTCAATAAAATATGAGACATCTCAAAAACAAATAAAAAAACATATCCTTGCCACAAATGAATTAGTGGATATGTGTAACTTGAATACAGACAGAGTGGACCCGCTGCCTCTCAGCTCCATTCACTGTACCTTGCAGACAGAATCTCATCTTCTGGCTGACCAGCCTGAGGTAACTGAAGACCTGTCACAGTCTGAAAGTGTCATGGAGTACCTCCCCAATGAAAAAATTACACCAAATACTATACATAGTACGTCTATTGTTTTGCAGAAAGTAAGCAGCTCCATCCCATGTAATGAAGTTTGTAACTGTCCCATCATGTTCTCAGATAGTTTAGGGAGAGGGCTAGGAAAGTTACTAAATAACAACCTGAGACATTCTTCTCTAAATTATTGTATGCCTGGTACTTCCTACAATGAATTAATGTCTACAGTAATAAGAAAGAAACATAATCCAAATTCAATTATTACTATATTAGTGGGAAATAGCATGAATATTACAACAGAAGATATAACTGACAAGATTACTGAAATTTTTAAAATTAATTGTCACAAAATAATACTGTGTGCTTTTCCTTACTTTGAGAACCTCTCAAAAAGGAAAATTAATTATATATATAAATTAAATAATCATCTTAATTTTCTAGTTTTTTTTTTTTTTTTTTGGGACAAGCCCGCCACACTTTTCCCACCCACTGCAACTCCTGAAAGCCAGAATCAACAGTGGAGGCCACCAGAAAAGCGTCGAGGCAATGAAGCTCGACGAGTCCCAGAGAAACGATTAACTGTCTTGGGTCCCGCAACGAAATTAATCAGAAAATAATAGCGGAGGAGTAAGAAAAAAATAGTTTCCACTTCCCTCCATACAAGCAGGAGACAGAACAGAACTAGGCCAATAGGCACAAAGGGACGTTTGCAACTGGGAAAAGCCCAGATTGCCAAGCACCACGGATTGCAATTATTACAAAATTAATGGGTCCTAATGTGAGCTGTTACTTTTGATTCCAGTAATAGGTATGGCAAAAACGCTTGAACGCACGGAAATTAGTTCTAGTTTCTACAAGGTCCGCATAATAAACAACACCGGATGTAGCCTGTACACTATCTAGCATAATATTGCGTTCATTCTGCCAAAGAATACACTCCCATAAGATGTGATGAGCAGATTCTTCATATTCACAGTCAGATGTAGAACATTGACACAAAGGAGTAGCAACAAGCTTGAAGGAAAATAATTTACTTTTAAAGTTGCCATGACCTGTGAGAAATTGGGCAACACAGTGGTCCACCTCCAGCCATGTTCTGGCCAGCCGCTCACGAACGGATGGAAAGAACTGATACAGGTGATACCCTTGATAGAATTATCCCACTTACATTGCCATTCGGTTAAAAGTTCCTCCCAGACGTCAGCCTGCGGTTTAAATAATCTAGAGATCTTAGCACGGTCACGTTGTTTCAGAAAGTTTGTGTCCATGGTCTCTCGTGCGGAATAGTACATTGCAGCACGTCGCTGCACCTCGAGATCGACTGGAAGTACACCTGCAAGTACTGGTAGGCCTTCAGTACTAACGGTCCTATACGCTTTACATAAAAATATTAAAGCTAACCGTTGACTTTGAAGCAATTTACGTCGTACCGCCCCTATGGTGGCCCTATCGGCCCAAACAGGTGCACCGTAGCACATACAACCTAGATAAGTAGCCCCATAAATAGTTTTTAGAGTTAAGAAAGATAGGCCCCAGGTAGCTTTAGAAATTCTCGTTAAGGCATAAAAGTTCTTTTTGGCTTTTTCTCCTACTGTTTTAATGTGGTCAATAAATGAAAAGTTCTTTTCTAAGACCAGACCAAGGTAGCACACGGATTGTTTACGTTTAACTGAAACGTTATTAAATTTAATACTAGGACAAGATTTAAGATTACCTTTTAGAATAAGCTGATAGGTTTTTTGCGATGCAAAGGTCAAACGGTTTCGAACACCCCACTGAGATATTAAACGTAGGCATGTGTCTGCCAAATTCTCAAGCCCAGCCCGAGTACTTGACTGAATGAGCAGAAGGCCGTCGTCCGCGTAACCGGTTAGTGAACAGCCGCATGGAAGTGGAATCGCGAGAAAATCGTCAAAACCTAAATTCCATAAATAAGGACCGAGAACCGAACCCTGAGGACATCCCATGGTTAGTGACTTCGACGCGAAATGATGTCCAAGTTTGAGCTTCGCGGAGTCATTTATAAAGTAAGAGCAAACAAGATTATAGATGTTTCTGTAGCAGCCGCGAGTTTTCATTTTAAGTAGTAGCATAGGCCACCATGCGTTATCAAAAGCTCCAGAAATATCGAGGAAAATCCCAATCACGTATTTATGTTCTGACAAATTTACAGTTTGCCGGACAGAAAGCACCGCGTCGACGGTGGATTTTCCTATTGTGAAACCGAATTGATTGTTATGAAATTTCGGTCCATCTGGAAGCAAACGTGGTACGATAAGGCGCTCCAGAAGTTTACCCAAAGATGGTAGTAGGGTTATAGGTCGATACGACTTTGGATCGTCCGGGGGCTTATCGCCGCTTTTCGGAATTATTCTTATAAAACCACGTCGCCATATACGAGGAAAAATGCCTTCTGCAATGCATCGATTATAAACAGTTAAGATCGCGTCACCCGCTGTTTTACACGCTTCTATAATCATTCTATTTGAAATTTTATCTTCACCCGATGATTTGTTGAGTGGTAGTCTCCTGATAACATTTATGAACTCGTCAGTGGATGGTAGATCTGACGCTGGTGATTCAGGAGGCACAGCAGCCCACGCTCTGATCTGCTGGTGGTAATCGTTGTCGTTGAACGCTGAATCATCGGGTATAAGAGTATTAAGTAGAACTTCCGTTGTTTCTTCGATACCGGTGGTATGATTATTATTTACTTTAATGTTTTCAATATACGCAAGATCGACCGATCTATTGGCTTTAAACTCATGATATAAAGGAGACCATGGACCTTCTTTATCTGGTTTTTCTACAATTTTACGCAATAAATTACCGTTACATTTTTCCACCGATGCTCTGTAGCGTGACTTGGCAACTCTAAACGTATTTAAAGCAGAAGTAAACAAGTCTCCGGTAACCTTACGTTTTTTAAGCTTGTTAAGCTGTCTACGCGCTCTACGGTAACACTTACGCTGTTCAACTAAGTAATCACTCCACCAATCACATCTATGAATATTGGTCATAGATCCGCGACCAATGGCGATGTCAGCACAGTATGTAAAAGTGTCTGACATAATTTCAGCACTTTCTTCAGCTGATAATCCTTCGTGAGTGAAGTCTTTGGCGTGACAAGCAAAAAGCGAGCTAAAAAATTCCTAGTTAGTTAATTTTCTAGTTAGTCACTATAGTGACAAGCTTCTATTTTTTGACACCAACAGTTTTGTTGAAAAATTAAGATCGACTAGGGATACAGCGTATCTGCCCATTAGTTTTAGACGTCAGATAGCTTGGCTATTAGCTTTTAATATTAACTCAGACATAATTAGTATGTCGAAGTCATCATCAAGAAGCACCTCATTATTTAGTAATATTACTAATGTAAAGGTGGTGGTGGTGGAGGAGCTTGTGGCTAAGTAATAACAGCCGCACGGGTCGATCCGTCAGGTTAAGCTACGCTTGCCGGGGTTGGTCCGTGAATGGGTGACCATCTTTACACTCTGAGACTCCTCCGTGCCTCGGAAAGCACGTTAAGCCGTTGGTCCCGGCTGTCATACGTGGATCTTTGACAGTCGTTACGGGTCGTCAGAAGCCCGAAAGTCTGACAACCAGTCTTACCTAGGGGTATCATATTACCCAGTTACTGGGTTGTGGAGGTCAGATAGGCAGTCGCTCCATGTAAAATACTGGTATTCAGCTGCATCCGGTTAGACTGGAAGCCGACCCCAACATAGTTGGGAAAAGGCTAGGCAGATGATGACTAATGTAAAGGTGGTAAACACAAATAATAATTTAAACTAGCAAGTAAGACAACAGAAGGTACCAGTAATAATTTAGTTAAACTTATCAACAACAAGGTATCTTCTAGCAATCAATTATTAAATTGTAAAAAGGGGGTTAAGCATCATTCCTTAAAATTGTGTCATCAGAATATTCAAGGTTTTTCTTCCAAACAATTAGAAATTGAACTTTTTTTAGAAAAAATAATGTTCGACATTATTTGTTTAACTGAACATTGGTTAAAAGATTATGAAATGTTATTTAACTTTGAGAACTATAGTGTGGGCAGTTGTTTTAACCGGAAATCCATGCTGCGTGGTGGTTCACTAATCTTAATTAAAAACAATGTAAAATGTAAGCCCCGTAAAGACATAGTTGACTTATCAATAGAGCATATTATTGAATTGTCCAGTGTTGAGCTAGATAAGCATGTTATAGTGTGCGTTTACAGACCCCCAAATTATCAGAATTATTCTATATTTGAGACTATAATGGAAGATGTTTTGACTAAACTTGCAACTGGTAATAAATCAGTAATAATCTGTGGTGATTTTAATATTAATATTTTAGAAAATAACTCAAATAGCAGTAGATTTAATAGTCTCTTTAAATCATTCAATTTGTCAAATGTGTTTCTAGAACCTCCATGAATAACTTCGACTACTGCTACATGTATTGATAATGTTTTTTGTTGCTGCGACTACTTAGATAAAGGCATAGTAAATTATCTTCCTTCGGATCACAGCGGACTAACCGTCACTTTCGAGTGCAACACACCATTACAAAAAGTGCAGATACAATCGAGACCAATAACATCTGGTAATTTAAATAAATTTAATAACATTTTAATTAGTAAATTATGTGTCCAGGGTTTTCATATGAATAATGGTAATATTTTGTATGAAGAATTCTGTTCAGTAGTGCATACAGAGTTTAATAATATTTTTAAGAAAAATCCAAAACTATTTGCCCTAAGTTTGTATTTAGCGACTGGGCGACTAAAGGTATTAGGAAAAGCAGGGATAGACTTTTTGAGCTGTATGGCCTTAAGCCTTACATAAATACTGAAACTTTTAATAAGCATGTTGCTACCTATTTAAACATTTTTAAAAATGCGTGTAAAGCAGCTAAATCCTCGTGCATTAGCAACAAAGTTAAATCGGCAGAAAATAAAATAAAAACTGTTTGGAAAATCATCAATAACGAAACAAATAGGAACAAAAGACATAATACTGATTACACTCTTGAGACTGCCCAAGGTGTCATAAGCAGTAATATCGATGTTGCTCAGGAATTTGCAGAATTCTTTACTAGTATTCCAATTAAAACTACTGAAATCTTAGATTCCTCACCCTCACTTGCTATTGACTTACTAAGAGTGAATGTTACAGCCTGTCCTAATGAATTTAAATTTAAACACATTAACCCTGTGGTCGTTTTAAAGGCTTTTAAACAGCTTAAGATCAAGGCTACCGAAGATCTGTGGGGCATGTCTACTAATGTCTGTAAATCTATTATTGAGACAATAGCACCCTATTTAGCTTTAATATTTAATCTGTGCGTAGACCAAGGGATATTCCCGGATTTAATTAAGTACAGCAAAGTTATACCGCTCTTCAAATCCGGAGATAGCAAGGACACCAATAATTACAGACCTGTTTCGGTTTTGCCGGTTTTCAGCAAGGTGTTTGAAAAAGTGATGCTCAATCAAATGCTCAATTATTTTAACTGTAACAACATCCTACACGATCAACAATATGGTTTCACCAGAGGACGTTGTACTACTGACGCCGGTGTTACTTTAATTAAGCACATCTTTAATGCATGGGAGGACTCACAGGATGCTGTTGGCATTTTTTGCGACCTCTCTAAAGCGTTCGATTGCGTGAATCACGAAACACTGCTCCTAAAGCTTGAGCATTACGGTCTCGGTGATCTAGCACTTAACTTAGTAAAATCGTATTTGAATGATACACTACAGCAAGTTCAAATAAACGGTGTAAATTCATCAAGCTTAAAAGTAAAGATGGGCGTTCCGCAGGGTTCAATATTGGGTCCGTTCCTCTTTTTAGTATATATAAACGATTTACCTCATTTACTAGAAAACCAACCACAAATGGTGTTATTTGCTGATGATACTTCACTCATTTTTAGAGTAAATAGACAAGCACAGCACCTTGACGACGTAAATAACGCTATGCTTAAGGTTCACAATTGGTTTACTGTTAATAATTTAGTGTTAAATGAGAAAAAAACGAAATATATAAGATTCGCTTTACCTCATGTAAGAAGGAGTAAATGTAACGTCATATTGAACAAGGACATGCTAGAATTCGTTGAGAAGACAGTTTTTCTAGGGATTACGCTCGATTCAAAGCTGCAGTGGAGTCCCCACTTAACATCTCTTGCAGGGCGGTTAAGTTCAGCCGCTTACGCTGTCAGAAAAATTAGACAATTAACAGACGTGGATACCGCGAGACTAGTTTATTTTAGTTATTTTCATAGCATCATGTCTTCATCACTGTGTGTGTCTGTCATCACGGTATTTTGCTTTGGGGACGAGCTGCAGATATAAATTCTATCTTTGTTCTGCAAAAGAGGGCTGTCAGAGCCATCTATAATCTTGGCAGACGCGAGTCTCTAAGGGAATTGTTTAAAAAAATTAACATCATGACGGTACCTTGTCAATATATATATGAAAACATTATGCATGTTCAGAAAAATCTTCATCTTTTTAAGAAAATTAGTGATAGACATGATTTTAATACTAGAAATAGGAACAAATTAGATCAACCAAGTTTTAGATTGTCGAAAGTAAGCACTTCTTTTATGGGGTACTGTGTAAAATGCTACAATAAAATACCAGTCGATATTCTCCAACTAAATGAGAGAAAATTTAAGACATGCTTAAAACGCACACTATGTAGTCAAGCATATTATAAGTTAGATGATTATATCACGGACAAAAATGCTTGGCTAAATGCTAGTCCTGCTCCACAGCCACTCGGGCTCACTAAATAGGATTGTTTTTTTAAGAGAATGATGTTTCTCACCCTTTTTTTATGTCGACCTGAATAACTTTTACTGTTATCAGTACAATTACTTTTTTTTTTTTTTTTTTTACATATCACAGTCATCCAACCAATAAGTACACTGAAAGTGTTAGTATTGTATAATTTAATATCATTTATTTCAATTTTGTAAATGTGAGTACCATGGAGCATTTTTTATTTATTAAGTTACCATGTGTTTTGACCTAATACGCATGGCAGTTGAGAGCTTGTCATGCTCACTCAAATGTCTCGCTGATGGTGGCGCGTGTGTTGGATCATTTGGCTCCCTTCATAATGGTTGAGCTAGGTGGTGCTGATCCATGCGTTATGCTCGTGAACGAGTGCTGTCAGTTGGGATTGGTCATCTCTTAACTGCTATGGCTTTAATTTCTTTATATTTTTTTTTTTACTACTATTTTATATTCATCTTCATTGTGATCACATATAGAATCGACATGAATAATGCAACCAGGATTTTGTAATAACCTAATTAAAAAGAGTGCCGTGGAGTTTCTTGCTCGTTCTTCTCCATAGAGGCCTACCTCCGTTTTGGAACGAGCAACTAGCTTCAACTTTCGGACTAACTGACCGACTCTTTGACAATTCAAAAGTGCCTGTAAATGGTCTAATTGAAATAAATGTTTTGACTTTGACTTTGACTTTGACAATCAACTATCAACTCGACTGTAGTGTATTACTGTACACGACCAATGATCATGAGTAGTGTATTATTGGGCATTCTATACCACTATCGGCAAGTAGCTCGGCGAGTGCGCCTCGCTGCCGATAGTGGTATAGAATGCCCAATAATCGACACTCGACTCGACTCTCCACTCGACCGATAAACTCGAACGAGACAGTTTGTTGTACCGTGTACTTGATTAGGAACGATTTACTCGACCAATGACTAGTAACTTGCTCCTTACCACTATCTTCCATACGGCTGGTCAGTATGCCGCGTTTCGGAGCACGATGAACAATCAACCATTTACTTACCACTGCACTTAACCGGTCACTCGAGTTGCATTTACTGTTAACATAGAATGGTGAACGAGTTGATGATTGTAACAAACCAACGAAATTACAAGTACCTAGTGAAAAAAGCGTTAACGGGTTATTATTGTAAATAAAAAACAACTGTAAGGTACGGTATTTGGTTTAATTATCATAAAATGTTGGTTTGCCTGGAAACAAGATATCAGCCGCACGCACGAGCTCTTGTAATTTTCGCCACTGAGGAGAATCCGCGTCAGTCTGGAACTTGATTCGGACGAGCGCCTTCTTCCACAGCTCGGCGGAGTCGGTAAGGCGAGCGTCGTCAGCCTTGTACACCTTGCAGTCGATGTAGTACTCTCCGTCGGTGCTCGTTGCTCGGCGCTCGCAGCCGCTGGCTACCCGGTTCACAAAGAATGAAGTTAGGTGATCCGATGCATCTTCTTTGTGTGGGATGTCGCGGTTGTTACTGATGCCGAATATGTCGATGCCAGTATTCACTTTTTTACTGAAACAATAACAGAAACTGTAATTAGTTAATGTTTAGAACGAGAGATGCATACGCCAAGAAAAACCTTCTGCTGTAAAAAAATATAACAACTGACTCGGCTTTGATCAATACTGTAATCGATTAAATCAATCCACCGATTCAAACAATAACCAAGTGAACCTGCACTTGTTTTAAAATAATATGTAATAGTAATTGCACGATTATAATTTAGTCAGTAGATATGTGGATAGAGTAAGTAGATAATTAATTTACCTGGCACGAGCTACGGTTGTTGATTGTGACTGCATCTTGCGTTTCCCATTGCTGTCTGCAGACGGTTTGCGGCTGCACTTCACTTTTTGCCCGGTGACCGATGCTTGCGAGTAATCACACTCAGAGTCTGACCTGAAATAAAGATAGGGAAAATTTAGTCACATAATTATTATTAATTATCTCAATGGAGTAGTGTCAACACAAGTGTGTGCGCAAACATTGGTTCTCCTACATGCCCATGGGATAGCAAACCCATAGAGAGATTGGGTGCAGGATCGATGGCTTTACATGCTGTTCAAAGCACAGAAGACTGGATGAAAAATAATGACTCCTTCGAGGGATCGACCTCGACATACTATGAGCAGCTCGGGTGATCTGTGAAGTAACACGCCCACAAACAAAAATAACTGTAAATTACAAGCGGATCACAAGTGTGAGCCATGACAACGAACAGAATATTTTATAAGACTTACATTTTTCAATCAGAAGTTCCACTCGGTTTGATGACTTGGTTGGTGATGGCGGCAGCGGGTGGCTATCGACAATGTCGTCGCTGATATTTGTAGACAACACGGACTGTTTGTATACCGATGATAACAGAGCACTTCGATGCACTTGCAGACTGCGAATACTTTGTACCGAATACTTGTAGCTTTTAAGTAAAAATCAAATTATAAGTAAAGCATGTTAAAAACACTTCAATCAATTTAGCATTGTTGTGTTGAAGTAACTTTTTCTATAGTCGGATTATACATGCACGTAAAATGTAGACGAAGGAAAATTTTATGCTGCATCGAATGTCGATGCAGCGAAATTAGCCAGGGCTGACTAAATGATAGCGAGCACGGAATCGTTACACTACATTGATGTAATTATTTTATAGAAGTAAATAAATATTTCTAAGGTAGGTACTTATTTTATCATCTACGTTAGGTCTTGTGTAGAAAATATGAACTTATTGCCGTCAACCTAGTACTTTTCTAGACTTCCTGAAATAAATACATAATATAGTTCTCATAACTACACTAACAGCCATGAGTCAAACCATGGAAATCCATATCTGTCGATACGCTATGATATATTTTAATCGTAATAATGCATTGTGTAAATTTTGTATTTTGCTGATACATAGAATGATACTAAGTTATTGTCAACCCTAACTAAAATAGCTGATTATTGTGAATGTGAAATAAATAATTAGGTTAAGCACACGTGTAACAATTGCGCAAAAACAAATTTTATGATGAAATACTTTTAGGCAAAAAATATAATTTAAAATATTATTTATTACTTCAAAGGTCTCTCGGAGTGAGCACCTTTCTAAACTGTCACCAAAAAATTAAGTCAATTATTAAAAATAAATATTTTATTGATCACACACCAGAAAGTACATACGAACGATTTCATCAGGAGTAACGCTGTTCGGTATATCGTGGGGGGGCCTGAAATATACCTGTTTGGATAATGCAGATCATTTCATATTGTACAGGTAATTATCAAATATATTTTTTTAATTTCAATCAACATAATAGTATGACTCTTTTTCAACCCAGAATTTACAATTATATGTCTGATTCTTTATCGGTACCTAATAATCATTTTTTTTTTATTTCAGATACATTCTGCCTAAACAAAATATTAATTACCGACTGGTCTGTGAAGAATTATTTAATTACCTGAAATATATCTCCATATTTGGATCACGTAGATACACATTCCTGTGTATAAATCATTTTACATTTTGCAGGTAATTATTATCTTTATTTTTCTCTCCAGATTATACTATTATCTATCTAATTAAATTATGTGTCTAATGCACCCAATTTTTTATTATTTCAGAAACATTCTGCCTAAACATAATTACCGACTTACCTGAGAAGAAATTACACAAGGGATCTTGGAACGAACATAAAATAGTCCTGATCAAGTTGTACTACCTATATAAAATATTTTGTTACTGGTATACCTAAGATCGTGAATAATAGTTGTAAGTATTATCTAATCTAATTTTATTGAAATTGTTAGTGTTCCTTTTTGTTAGTGATTTCAACAATAACATAATGCCTCACTGTTCTGATTGCAAAGTATTTGTAGATAATCGCCGATGGTCTGGTCATTTACGTAGCAATGTACATAAAAACAATAGTTCAACTCCTATTTATGATAATGTGGCAATTATTAATTCTTCTTTTAAAGAACGAATCAAAAGTTATAAAATCACAGCGACAGGCGAACAAATACATAGTTTTCCTGAAATGTTCCTCAATAGTATTAGTCCACAAATTAAACATTTAATAGATAGTTCAATACAGAAACACACCTCTGACAAAATAAACTTCGAACTGTTTGCTTCCTTTCTTATGTTTAAAAATGATCAACAAGAAATAAAATCATTCCGAACAAAAAATTTTATTACACTAATTAATTACGATTTTGATTCTACTTACAAATCAGCTGTTAATGTACTACTGAAAAAAATTGAAGAATTTGAGGAAAGAGATAGTGGTTGGACATTTTTAAGTAATTCACATTTAGAATTAAATATTAATAAATATCAACCACTCAGCGGATCTAAATTTTTAACTTTGCCGAAATCCATAAAGGCTAAAAGAGCTTGTTTGAATATTCGAAACAATGATGAGTATTGCTTTTTGTGGTGTGTGGTGGCGGCATTGTACCCCACAAACAGACATCCCGATAGGATTTCGTCTTATCCATACTTTCAGGAAGTTTTGAATGTTAATAATTTAACATTTCCAATTACATTCTCGGACATAGCTATCTTTGAGAGAAATAATCCTTCTCTCAATATATTTGTATATGGTTTAAAAAATGAGAAAACAATTATTGGGCCATTGTATACAACGCTGAATGACAAGTCTAATAAAAGTATCCATCTACTGTTTTTAGAAAATAATAATAATTCTCATTACTGTCTCATCAAAGATTTATCTCGTTTAGTTAGAAATCAGATGACCAAACATCATGGTAAACTATATTTCTGTGAAACATGTTTATTGTTTTTTCCAACGCTTAGTCAAATTGAATCCCACGTGTGTGGGGGGATTGTCACTGTTTTACCGGAAAAAGGGTCATTTTTAAAATTTAAAAATTATGATAGAAAACAAAATATTCCATTCGTCATATATGCCGACTTTGAAACGTTACTTGAACCAATTTCCGGCGCTGAATTCAACACCGCTAACACGTCATACTTAAAACGCCACGTGCCAGCGGCGTTCGCTTACAATGTCGTGTCATCAAATAAAAATGCCACCGTTGAGGGCTATAGAAGTTATCGGGGTAATGATTGTGTTTCGAAATTTATACATTTTCTTACTGAGGACGTAAAACAAATACATAAAATTATATCCAAAAGCGAGCCTATGATATTCACTGATGAAAATTCTCGTGATTTTAAACGTGCCGTTAAGTGTCATATTTGCGACAATTTACTCTTAACCGATAAAGTAAGAGATCATTGTCATATTACAGGTCTATATCGAGGTGCAGCACATCGACACTGTAATTTACAGCATAAAGTACCAAAATTTATTCCAATATTTTTTCACAATTTATCCGGATACGATTGTCATTTATTTATAAAAAAGTTAGGTGAAATTCCAGGTTCAATTAAAATAATCCCCAAGACTAAAGAAAAATATGTAGCATTTACTAAATTTATTCCTATTGCCGATAACGAGTACATTTGTATAAGGTTTTTAGATTCCTTCAACTTTTTGGGAACAAGTTTAGACAAGCTCGCTAAAACATTGCAGGTGGAAGATTTCGTTAATCTACGGTCTCATTTTTCTAAAGAAAGACAGTTTAATTTATTGAGAAGAAAAGGTGTTTATCCATATGATTACATGACCACTTGGGGATGTTACGATCAAACATTTTTGCCGTCTAAGGATAATTTTTATAATTCTTTGACTAACGAAGTCATTAGTGATGAAGATTATAATCACGCGCAGGCTGTTTGGGCTGAATTCAATATTAATAACCTAGGCGAGTATACGGATCTATACTTAAAAACGGATGTGCTTTTGTTAACAGACATATTCCAAAATTTTCGGAAAACCTGTAAACAATATTACAGTCTTGACCCCGCGTTTTACATTA
This sequence comes from Hoplodrina ambigua, assembly GCA_949774945.1. Lineage (NCBI taxonomy): Eukaryota > Metazoa > Arthropoda > Insecta > Lepidoptera > Noctuidae > Hoplodrina > Hoplodrina ambigua. The sequence continues at coordinate 2,120,710 of OX458964.1, forward strand.
CTGCACCCAGTTTATCTTTCGATGCGATGTTGCTAAAAACAGGCGTTCAGTTAGAGCTAGTGTCGGACTTAGCTATCGTCAGAATGATACAAAGCGGTATACGCGGTGGTTTGTGCATGTGTTCCCATCGGCATGCTAGAGCTAATCACAAGTACATGCCTGAATATAATCCATCACAACCTGAGAGTTTCATAGTATACTTAGATTGTAATAATCTTTACGGTTTCAGCATGTGTCAGTATTTACCATACTCTAGTTTCAGATTTTTAGGTGATAACGAATTAGCTAATTTTGATGTTACCGCTATAGAAGATAACGCAAAATGGGGCTTCATATTAGAAGTCGATCTATTGTATCCCGAAAATTTACATAATCATCATAATGACTTACCATTTTGTCCTGAAAAATGTGTACCCCCGGGAGGTAAAACCAAGAAACTCATAGCAAATTTGTATAATAAGTACAACTATGTGATTCATTACGTTCATTTAAAAAAATGTTTGGAACATGGTTTAATTTTGCGTAAAATTCATAGAGCTATTACTTTTAGACAGGCTCCATATTTAAAACAATACATAGAGTTAAATACTCAATTAAGACAAAAAGCAAAAAGTTCCTTCGAACAAGACTTTTTTAAGTTATTAAATAACAGTGTTTTTGGAAAGACATTAGAAAATACTGAAAATAGAGTAACCGTGCATTTAGTTAATCAATGGTGCGATCAGTCCAATCGAACTAAGAAATTTATATCCGCTGAGAAACTTATAGCCAACCCCTATTTCCACAGTGCATCTATTTTATCTGAAAACTTAGTTGCGATACAAATGAAACCTGATCAAATTATTTTAGATAAGCCTATCTACATAGGTTTCACTGTGTTGGAACTTTCAAAAGCACACATGTATTACTTTCATTACGATATTGTAAAGCCTTTTTATAAAGATCGAGTGCAGCTATGTTACACAGATACCGATTCCTTTGTTTATAAAATATACACTAACGATTTTTACCATGATTTGAAATATAATTTTTTACAATATTTTGACAGCAGTAACTATGAAGCCGCAAATGATTTACAGATACCGCTAAAAAATAAAAAGGTACCCGGTCTCTTTAAAGATGAAATGGGAGGAAAATATATATCTGATTTTGTTGGCTTGAGATCGAAACTTTACTCTATAAAAACCCCTAATAATATTATTAAAAAAGCAAAAGGGGTGAAAGCAAGCGTGGTCAGGGATTTAAACTTATCAGACTATGAAACCATTTTATTTAATGGCGGAGTAATCCGGAGAAAAAATTATATGTTTAAATCGATAAAACACGAAATATTTACTCGTACTGTCAACAAAGTTGCTTTATCTAGAAATGATGACAAACGATCGATATCTGTAGATCAAATTTCAACTCGAGCCTGGGGTCATGCGTTTATTTTTAAGAATGAATTACTCTGATCATAATTTAAGTTTAGTGTTACGTAATTATCTAAGGCTACTCATGTAATAAGTTTAGTTTTAGAAAATAATAAATGTTAATAACTATTATACAAAAATTAAATAAAATTGGAATTATTGTAACCATTGACTTGTTTCATTTATGAAATTTTATTTACTTTAAAATATAATTACACTCTTTTTTCAATCGGTAAATGAAGTAAATACCGATTGCAATGATTTCAGTTGCACTATGCGCCTAGATACCTTGCATCGTAAGGTTGATTTTTAAATAACTAACGTTTACGATTAAGTAACACGCTTACAAGGCACTATTCTTCATTGTATAATTATTGTCTACGTTGCAGTTCATTGGCCTTAGCATGGAGACACAAATGCTTAGATGACATGTAATTAATTATTACACGGTATTTAATTATTTTGCAATCATTAACGAAATATTATTCATCGCGAACACCTGTTTCATATATTTTTTTAACCTTCAGCAAAAGTAATCATGTCGGTGAGTATAATTTTTTTTTTGTAACTAACAATTGTGATCGCGGTAGTGTTAATAATCAATATAATAAAGGAATATAGTGAACTCCATGGAAAACCCAATTATAACGCTTTAGAGCGCTATACTAAAGGAATAGTGGTATAATTGTTTTATATTTTGTTTCAGATGTCTGAATCCGAGATCATGTTCAGCCAGTATGCCCAGGATCCTTACGAAGGATTCTCTGAGATGTTTCGCAGCGAACCCGAGCACAGCAAACCAGTCACAAAAGATAAAAAACCAAAACAACGATGCAGGGAAAAGTCGAAAAAACTAAAACCAACCAAATCCTACGTGATGAGTCGACTACAGCGAAGAGGGATTAAATTAATAAAAATTTCAGTCATAGATCTATGTAATAACAATCCTCAAACCATAGACAGTGATAGTGACAGTGAGAACGTTATTATAAACGCACAATATATTGTTCAAGATGCTATCGACAGTGTTATGGACGAAACTGAGTCTTTAGTTAAGAAAATATCGAAATCTTTAATAGATACTGACTTTTAATAATCGTTTGTGTAAATTAATGTCTATAATTGTATTAAGATATTTCTATTCAATTGCGTGTAGTGTTAAGTTATTTGGAGAAGTGTGGGGAGTGTTTAGCAAAATAAAAGCATGAATAACTATTTTGATTTTTATTTAACAAACCTAAAAACTAATCATCTACATTACACACATTAGTGCATACATTTTATGCCCATTCTAAATACTTCCTTAAACAAAGCACATTTTTAAGCGCACAATGCTTCAGATGTTTATTACAATTAAAATTAGATCTTCCTTCACAGTATGTTTTATGCAAAACAGAGAAATTAGGACATTGTTCTTTACCAAGGTCTAACACTTTACAATTCATACAAAGATCCTTTATCCAATTCACCTTCTCCAAACCATTTACAATGATTTCCTTATTTTCTAGATATGGAACGATTATACGTCGAAATTCTCTGTAGTCAATATAACCTTCATTCCAATAAATTCCCCTATTTCTTTCCAACCATTTAACCTGCTTCTTTTCATCACTTGTTAAGTATTTAAACAAGTATGGTGGTTTTATTAAAAATGTTTGAGTATAATCACGACTAGCAAAAGCTAATTCTTTTATTATAAAATTATTGTACAGGTCTTTAAACCCTTGAACATCTAATATGATAGTATTCGGATTCATGATATTTTTCTCACAGTATTACTTAGAGGCTTATACTCAATTATGCAGTCGTTCAACAAAAGACAATATGCAGAAGTTTGATCTGGTATGTCCGAATCACTCTCTATTTCCACTCGTACATCCACAATAGGACCTGTCTTTACATTATCGGCTTGTCTAGAGCAATCTATGATAAAGAGCGGCGCCAAATCTTTAAATTGTTTTTCACTTAATAAGGGTTCCGGGCGACGTCCGTAATAAGACTGTTGAAATCGAATGTATTGCTCGTATAATAAAGCGATTCTGTTTTTCGCGAAACTGACATTTAGGTTTTCATAGGGGAAGTAAGTTGAATTTAGATATACTCTAACGTCACGTACATGGCAGTGATCGAACTGAGACATATCAGAACTTGAATTGTTTTTTCTATTTGTTTGTAGGCCCATAATTATGTATCTAGGTTTCTCTATTTGCGAGGAAGTTTTGATGGACCAGGTATGTTTTGTAGTTTTAGGTAAAGCTGGATATTCGTAAAGATCCCAATTTCTGAATATCATCTGGAGTGGTCGATCTTTTTCTAACAGTTTGAGTAAACTTATTTTCTCTTTGTCGGACACTTTAACATGCGGTACACGCCAGATGATTTTATTTATTTGAACGTCTTCTACAAATTCACCGGTGTTAAGTTTGACCGCATTAAGGTTAGTATTACTTCGAAGCAATATCAGTTCGTGCCTACAATTTATCACGACTTTCTTGAAATCTTCCGCGAAACCGATGATGTTACTGAGTGGTATAGACGCGGAAAAACTACCCCCATTTATATTTTTTATGCCATCGATATTCCAGCCCCATGCATTAGATATCTTTGACTCACTTTCACTCATTGATATTAACGATTTCATGGTGGTAGTTATGCCAGCATTTTTTATTCTATCAATTTCCACTCCATTTAGCTCGTATCTTATATCTTGGAACAGGTAAAGTAGAGCATTATTCGTAAAATTAACACTAGTGGCTTTCTCTTTCATATCCTTTTTGCTTACGATAACAGTCCCTTCCAAATACAAGGTACTAGCTGACGGAAGTATATACAAGTCTTGTTGGTTAATGGGTATACGAATTTCATCGTTCCTATTGAAACTAGTTACGTAGGGCTTGTAAGAGTGAAATTCGATTCCTTCAACCGTGTTGTCGTAAGTCGGGGCGGATAAAACGTCTAAGATATTCATTTTAGTAAACCGATCGCTTTGAGAAATGCCTTGTTGTCTTTAGTTAATTTTATTTTCTTCTTAGGGCGAGCTCTTATATGGTTGGAAGCTTGAGTGGAACTGATATTTTTGATTTGCTGATGCACATATTTATTGTAGTCGATCATTTTTTTCTTCTGAGATGCAAATACAGCTGCACTTCTTCACCGCGCAAGTTTATTAAGCGGTTATTTATATCTAACAGCCTGATATGTATGCAGCTAATGTTGTTTTGGTTGATTGGAAAGTATATCGCGTTTTTCGGAATTTCTATAATCCTATATCCGGGAGGAACGTTGAGTGCAAATTCGTGGATAATGTGACTCGGTTCTCCGTTTGTGTACGAGCCGCTTACAATATCACATTCGATCCTGATCACAGTTGTAGGTAAAATGTTGACCGGCAACTGTGACTCATGCCATTTATTTGCTTTCAAGATTTGTTTATTAAACCCTAATAAATTCCTGAAAGTACCTTCTTTATTAAAATTTATGTCCTTTGTACAATATACAGCAGCTTTTAAAGTATTGTTATTGCACTGTAGTTTGATTGAGGCATCTTTCATTTCAGATTTTAAATAATCATTAATATCTTGCAATTCATAGGTGCCCTCCGGTATTTCAATAACTTCGTTAGAACCATAATAGAATTTATTATTCGTTTTGTCAATGTTTGGAATCGAATTAAATGTTGCGAAATGCAATAAGGCACACTCATACTGTTCATATAGTTGCAACGTGTTGGGATAGTAAGTAGATAAAGTTGACGAGTTTCCAGTTATCGATAATGTGAGTGACATTTTGCAAATGATTGAAATAAAAGAAAATCATAGATTTTATATGTTTTTATTCCAAAAAGTCCACAGATATTCTAAACATAAGTGTCCACAATTGACAGTGTTGAATTTCTGATATCTTGTATAATTATAAAAAACATTACAATTCTTAAAATATCGTATTAATTCCATTGGAGGCTTCAAATTTCCAAAGCTATCAAAATATTCACAATAATTGCCTACTTTTACATAAGCTACCCAATGCGTCCCTTCGTTCTTATAATCGTCCAAGTTAACGATACCACATTCAATCGGATTTGGCGTTCTTGGTAATTGATCCCTCATGTACACTCCCCGAAAGTGAGGGATGTTGCGTGCATACCTTTGGATGTCTACATTAGTTAGAGGACGATTAGGTAGCTTATTTTTCAGTTTTTTGAAGATTTCACGAATAAACCTTTTCCATTTTTATGTGGCTTAATGTATAAACCCTGCCCTAACTTTAAAGACTCCATAGCCCTATTATGTCGTTGTGTTTCTAGTAAATTTTGCTGACCAGCTTTGTAATCGTTAACAGTTTTTGCAATACCAGCCGCACCACCAGCTAAAGTTCCTAATGCTGATAAGCCCGCAAAAATCGGGATTAAGGGTAGAATACCTCCAGTCTTTGGTAAGGGTATCACTCGTGGTACTCGAATTTTCTGAATGTTAGGAAATATTTTTATTGCTGCTGAGTAAGCAGCGTTAATTAAAGTTTTACTGTCCTTTGGTTTCAGTTTCTTTATCTTCGCTCTTATTTTTGATACGAAACTTTTAAACGTTTTAACGCCGGCACCAGATTTCAGTTTGGCTTTCATAACTTTGCTCACTAACCACGAACTAAGTTTTTCACCTTTCCCTGCATCGTTCGATTTAAGTCTTTGTTTAGCCATATTAAGTAGTTGTAAATCAGCTTTGTGACGATTTGGTAAGTCTGTATGGTTTGCATATGCAATGTCGTGATGCATGCAAGCTTCGTCTAGCTTATTTACACCTCGGTCACCTCGTAGTAAACGTTTCTGGAGTTTTGTTCCCGGGCCGCAATAATTGTAGCCTGGTAAATGAAGTTCGAACGGCAGATTATTAATTAGGGTATTAACAAGTTCACCTCCTTGCATTGTCTAAAGTGTAATGAAAGAAATAATGCAAAATTAACTGTTATATAATTGTTTTATTCCACTATTGCAGTTTTGTTGATCCAACTGTTTTCTTCGTTGTTTAGACCCAACCATTTCACAAACATTTTTGTTCCTTTCCTTTTTAAAACCTTTTCTACCAAATAAATACCCGGATAGTAAGATTTTTGAAGTTCTTGCTCATAAAAAGTTCCCAATATGGCTTGCTTTCGCTGATCTTGTATATGATATGTTACTGGTATGGTATGATTTATTTTTTTATAGTAAATATTTCAGTTGACCAATTAGGTGTGTAACCTTTCTCAAAATTGTGTTTGTATTTACTGATACGAACAAAGTCACCTACTTTGAACTTAGGTTTTCTACGAATGGTTACATGATTTAAGGTTTTTTTAATATTTTCTTTTATAACTGACTCACTAGATTTATTAACTTCAATTGGCTTAAATTTAATAGTACGATGTTTTGTGTTGTTATAAGCCTTTAACGTAACTTCTAATGGTATACCTAACCATTTATAGTTCCCATTCAAACTAAAATATTTATATAATTTATTTTTAAGTGTTTTAATCAGTCGCTCCACGATCGAAGCTTTTTTGCTAGAAAACGTTGAGTAATGGTTAATATTATACGTCTTCATAAGCGTTTGAAATGAGTTGTTATAAAATTCTGTTCCCTTATCAGTTTGTAAATTAACAGGTTTGCGATTGCTGTTAATCAGTATTCGTTTAAATGCATGAGTAACATCGAGTTTATTTTTTGATTTTAATGACTCTGCCCAAGCGTACTTTGAGAAGCAGTCAATCACCACTAGAATGTAATTATGACCTTTATTATATTTTCTCAGGTTTTGCATGTCCATTAGATCAGCTTGCCACAAGTCATCGACCCCTTTTAGAATGACGGAACGTCGAAGGAAATTTCTTCTTGCTGCTTTGTGTAGTTCATTAACAATTTGCTGTTTTGCCATTATGGAGATTTATTTTGAAGTAATTTATCTACCTCTGCTTTAGTATAAAACTTATCTTGCAAATGAGTTAAAACCTCAGGTATCTTTGCTTTTAAAGTAGCCTGTACTGTACCCTTTGTGTCTTTTATGATTTGAGAACGCAATGATCCAATCATATTATTAAATTCTTTTAACATATTAGCATTCAAACGATCTACATAATCCTTGTCCACAGTCAAATTATTTAATTCTTTTAATGTGTTAGCATTCAATCGATCTACATAATCCTTGTTCACAGCATCGTCTGCTTCTACTGGAGATCTAATTCCTCTCAGTCTTGAAGTTTTTAAATCAAAATCTCCGTTTTCTAATTTTAACAGAGCATTCTCATTAAACTCAAATAACTCAGCAAAACGCATTCTTTTGTGAATGTAGTGTCCGAATTTGTCTACGTTCATGTTTAAGGTGTATTGTATCGAGAGGCTAATAATAAAATAAACACATTTTAAAATATTTATTAATTTATAACTTTACTTTCACGCAATTCTTCAATGATAGATATAATTTCATTATCTAATCCTGTGTTACCAGCATCTCGAGATGCAATCAATAATTTTAATCTATCCACCAGTTCATTGGGATCGTCCCAATATACAAAATCTACGTTTTTCTTCCACGTTTTTGTTAAAGGTAGTAGTCCTTTTCCCTTCGATTGGTGTTCCTGAATTGTACTTCGTAGTTGGAACAGAGGCTTTATAATTTGCAAATATTTTTGTCCTTTATTACTTTTTATTGGTTTACTGGGTTCATAGTCTCGTCGATGTGCATTTGTATCAAGTAACATCGACTTATAATGTTTCATATCACTCTCTGTAACCATGCTTAAATCTACGTTCTTTTTCAGCAGCAATTGTTTTAAACCAGGCGTATTTCGGTATTTGCGTCCAGCCACGATGATATACTCGTCGCTGATCGTTATACGCGCAGAGCCTAACATCAATTTGCCGCTCTCTACTCGGACACCAAACGGAATATCTTTCAGTGCTTCTGAGGACACTGACCAGGATGACATATCACATCTCTGGTTGTTTTCAGTTAATGATTTATACGAAGAATCACTTTCGATATCAGATTCATATTCGTCTTCGTTGTCGTTGTTATCATTGCTTTCTGAACTAATAGGGTCTTCTTTTTGCAGAGTTTTATCGATAAACGGAACATCGGTTTCTTCATTTTCTATATTATGCAGGAGAGAAGCCTTCTTACCGACATTAGCAATTTGGTTGAGTGGTTCTGTTACCGGCTTGAACACTGATTCCAGCACTTGCTGATTGTTATTCTCAACATCTCTCATCTTTCGCACTTTCCTTTTAACAGCCTCTGCAGCTTCAACTATTTGTCTTTTCAGTGATTTCTCCATAATAATAAAAAAAAAAAAAAGTTCGTGACTGATTAAGCGTTGCCTGAAGAATAATATTATCGCGAGGGTACCGGTCTTAAATATTAGTATTTTTAATCAAAGACAACAAAAGTGTCAAATTTATTTCTGTAACATCCTTTATTTTTGGAGCAATCCTTATTAATTACTACATAATTGAAAGGCTCACTCCATATTTTCGAACACATTTCACGAAATTCAATCCATGACATATCAGTGTTGACATGTTCTTCATAAATATGCCGTAAATTTATTTCATCTTGTTTAAAAAGTATGATTAAGTTCGCATTGTCTCTTACTAACTGCTTAGGGATTTTACTATACGTTTGGTTTAGATAGAAACAATCAATGCACTTGTGTCTTCCCATCGCAAAATAATCACGCATGTTACTCTGATTTTCACAAGCAACATCATCAAAAATAATCACGGAGTTGGGTTTTGCGTCCTGAACGCTTAGTACTTCCTCATTTCCCTGATATTTCTGGAGGGATACACCAGGCACCCGTTGCAAAACACTTTCTAAAAAAATGTACTTAGGTTGGTGCAGAGTTTTTGAATAAACATAAACATTTTCAAATCTTAATCCGTTTTCGTGTATTAGAAGACCAATTAATAAATTCGTTTTTCCACAATTGGACGGACCGCAAATAATACACCGTACTGAGTTAGGCAATAATTCTCCGTGACGAAAACTTGTCTTGCAAATATCATCGCAGACTGTATTAACATGCAGCGATTGCGGTTGTTTTACAAATTTCATGATTACTGTCGGAAATGAACCAATTGAAAATGAGTGAATGTATTTAGAACGCTATCATTTATAAACTTACCACAACCTCTTTTGCGTTACTGGTCAGTGATCGAGTCGATTGTTCATTATTGAGCATTCTGTACCACCTTTCAGAGCGATAGCGAGCTCGCATGATCATTGGTCGTGTACAGTATACACTACAGTCGAGTTGATAGTTGATTGTTCATACTGACCCGCCATAATATGGAAGTTACTAGTCGTTGGTTGAGTAAATCGTTCCTAATCAAGTACACGGTGCAACAAACTGTCTCGATCGAGTTTATTGGTCGAGTGGAGAGTCGAGTCGAGTGTCGATTATTGGGCATTCTATACCACTATCGGCAGCGAGGCGCACTCGCCGAGCTACTTGCCGATAGTGGTATAGAATGCCCAATAATACACTACTATCATGCGAGCTCACTATCGCTCTGAAAGGTGGTACAGAATGCTCAATAATGAACAATCGACTCGATTTTTCATTGACCAGTAACGCAAAAGAGGTTGTGGTAAGTTTATAAATGTTAACGATCAGTCTGTGAAAATCAGAGTAACATGCGTGATTATTTTGCGATGGGAAGACACAAGTGCATTGATTGTTTCTATCTAAACCGAACGTATAGTAAAATCCCTAAGCAGTTAGTAAGAGACAATGCGAATTTAATCATACTTTTTAAACAAGATGAAATAAATTTACAGCATATTTATGAAGAACATGTCAACACTGATATGTCATTGATTGAATTTCGTGAAATGTGTTCGAAAATATGGAGTGAGCCTGTCAATTATGTAGTAATTAATAAGGATTGCTCCAAAAATAAAGGATGTTACAGAAATAAATTTGACACTTTTGTTGTCTTTGAATAAAAATACTAATATTTAAGACCGGTACCCTCTCGATAATATTATTCTTCAAGCAACGCTTAATCAGTCACGAACTTTTTTTTTTCTTATTTTGGAGAAATCACTGAAAAGACAAATATTATAGTTGAAGCTGCAGAAGCTGTTAAAAAGAAAGTGCGAAAGATGAGAGATGTTGAGAATAACAATCAGCAAGTGCTGGAATCAGTGTTCAAACCGGTAACAGAACCACTCAACCAAATTGCTAATGTCAGTAAGCAGGCTTCTCTCCTGCATAATATAGAAAATAAAGAAACCGATGTTCCGTTTATCGATAAAACTCTGCAAAAGGAAGTCCCTATTCGTTCAGAAAGCAATGATAACAACGACAATGAAGACGAATATGAATCTGATATCGAAAGTGATTCTTCGTATAAATCATTAACTGAAAACAACCAGAGATGTGATATGTCATCCTGGTCAGTGTCCTTAGAAGCACTGAAAGATATTCCGTTTGGTGTCCGAGTAGAGAGCGGCAAATTGATGTTAGGTTCTGCGCGTATAACGATCAGCGACGAGTATATCATCGTGGCTGGACGCAAATACCGAAATACGCCTGGTTTAAAACAATTGCTGCTGAAAAAGAACGTAGATTTAAGCATGGTAACAGAGAGTGATATGAAACATTATAAGTCGATGTTACTTGATACAAATGCATATCGACGAGACTATGAACCTAGTAAACCAATAAAAAGTAATAAAGGACAAAAATATTTGCAAATTATTAAGCCTCTGTTCCAACTACGAAGTACCATTCAGGAGCACCAATCGAAGGGAAAAGGACTACTACCTTTAACAAAAACGTGGAAGAAAAACGTAGATTTCGTATATTGGGACGATCCCAATGAACTGGTGGATAGATTCAAATTATTGATTGCATCTCGAGATGCTGGTAACACAGGATTGGATAATGAAATTATATCTATCATTGAAGAATTGCGTGGAAGTAAAGTTATAAATTAATAAATATTTTAAAATGTGTTTATTTTATTATTAGCCTCTCGATACAATACACCTTAAACATGAACGTAGACAAATTCGGACATTACATTCATAAAAGAATGTGTTTTGCTGAGTTATTTGAGTTTAATGAGAATGCTTTGTTAAAATTAGAAAACGGAGATTTTGATTTAAAAACTTCAAGACTGAGAGGAATTAGATCTCCAGTAGAAGCAGACGATGCTGTGAACAAGGATTATGTAGATCGATTGAATGCTAACACATTAAAATAATTAAATAATTTGACTGTGGACAAGGATTATGTAGATCGTTTGAATGCTAATATGTTAAAATAATTTAATAATATGATTGGGTCATTGCGTTCTCAAATCATAAAAGACACAAAGGGTACAGTACAGGCTACTTTAAAAGCAAAGATACCTGAGGTTTTAACTCATTTGCAAGATAAGTTTTATATTAAAGTAGAGGTAGATAAATTACTTCAAAATAAATCTCCACAATTTTCACTACTATCCTATTAACATTGTATCACAATATAAAAGCTGTGCACACCTTTAAGTGACAAAGTCACTATAGTATTATTTAAGAAATCCTGTATGTACACAAATGTTTTTGTGACTTTGTCGTTGGAGTGCCATAATAAATAAATAAATAAATAAATAATGGCAAAACAGCAAATTGTTAATGAACTACACAAAGCAGCAAGAAGAAATTTCCTTCGACGTCCCGTCATTCTAAAATGGGTCGATGACTTGTGGCAAGCTGATCTAATGGATATGCAAAACCTGAGAAAATGTAATAGAGGTCATAATTACATTCTAGTGGTGATTGACTGTTTCTCAAAGTACGCTTGGGCAGAGTCATTAAAATAAAAAAATAAACTTGATGTTACTCATGCATTTAAACGAATACTGATTAACAGCAATCGCAAACCTGTTAATTTACAAACTGATAAGTGAACAGAATTTTATAACAACTCATTTCAAACGCTTATGAAGACGTATAATATTAACCATTACTCAACGTTTTCTACTAAAAAAGCTTCGATCGTGGAGCGACTGATTAAAACACTTAAAAATAAATTATATGAATATTTTAGTCTGAATGGAAACTATAAATGGTTAGGTATACCATTGGAAGTTACGTTAAAGACTTATAACAACACAAAACATCGTACTATTAAATTTAAGCCAATGGAAGTAAATAAATCTAGTGAGTCAGTTATAAAAGAAAATATTAAAAAAAAAACCTTAAATCATGTAACCATTTGTAGAAAACCTAAGTTCAAAGTAGGTGACTTTGTCCGTGTCAGTAAATACAAACACAATTTTGAGAAAGGTTACACACCTAATTGGTCAACTGAAATATTTACTGTAAAACAAAAAAACCTTCCATACCAGTAACATATCATATACAAGATCAGCGAAAGCAAGCCATATTGGGAACTTTTTACGAGCAAGAACTTCAAAAATCTTACTATCCGGGTATTTATTTGGTAGAAAAGGTTTTAAAAAGGAAAGGAACAAAAATGTTTGTGAAATGATTGGGTCTAAACAACTAAGAAAACAGTTGGATCAACAAAACTGCAATAGTGGAATAAAATAATTATCTAACAGTTAATTTTGTACTATTTCTTTCATTAAACTTTAGACAATGCAAGGAGGTGAACTTGTTAATACCCTAATTAATAATCTGCCGTTCGAATCTCATTTACCAGGCTACATCCTGGCATAGGCCAGGATTATTGCGGCCCGGGAACAAAACTCCAGAAACGTTTACTACGAGGTGACCGAGGTGTAAATAAGCTAGACGAAGCTTGCATGCATCACGACATTGCATATGCAAACCATACAGACTTACCCAATCGTCACAAAGCTGATTTACAACTACTAAATATGGCTAAACAAAGACTTAAATCGAACGATGCAGGGAAAGGTGAAAAACTTAGTTCGTGGCTAGTGAGCAAAGTTATGCAAGCCAAACTGAAATCTGGTGCCGGCGTTAAAACGTTTAAAAGTTTCGTATCAAAAATAAGAGCGAAGATAAAGAAACTGAAATTAAGGTTTACCTAACCTAACCGAACTTGCTTATTCAGAACAAACAACCTAACCCTAACCTAACTAACATCATCTCAATCATTGTGCAAATAATAAACGTGACATAGAGTTATAGTAATGACGTAAGTAAGGATGCTTATTTATATCTTCAAGTCCCTAAGGCAATGCGCTGACTTTAAAACTTTAAAAATGGTTTATCTTGCACTTTGTCAGGCAGTTATTTCTTATTGCATTCCGATTTGGGGCGGCACCGCGAAGACTAAACTGCTAGGGTTGAAGCGTGCCCAAAGGGCAGTGCTAAGGCGCTTTGCACACGGAGCAACTTTTGCAGCAACTGGCAACTGGCAACTTTCTGGCAACTCGCTGTTTACATGTAATTCAATTGGACTGCGCACACAGAGCAACTCGAGTTGCGAGTTGCGGCAATCGTCAACAGTTTCCAGTTGCGGCAACTAGCAACTTATTTAGTTGCTAGTTGCCGCAACTAGCAACTGTCAAATATTCGATTTCACACCCTCCCTCCCTCGCCCTGTGCCCGGCATAGTGTTGCCATTAACTTAGTGGTTTTTCCCACTAAGTAAACACTTCTTTTTGGGGTAATGTGTAAAATTCTATAATAAAATACTTCTTGATATTCCTCAACTAAATGAGAGAAAATTTAAACCATGCATAAAACGTACACTATCTAATCAAGCATTATTATAAGTTAGATGATTATATCACGGACAAAAATGCTTGGCTAAATGCTAGTCCTGCTCCACAGCCACTCGGGCTCACTAAATAGGATTGTTTTTTAAGAGAATGATGTTTCTTACCCTCTACCTGAATAACTTGTACCGTTATTAGTACGATTACTTTTTCTTTTTTTACATACCATAGTAATCTAACGGATAAGTACACTGAAAGTGTTAGTATTGTAAATTTATTTCAATTTTGTTTTTGAAAACCATCAACCTAAAACTTGCCCACTAAAAAATCCACAAGCCACCAGATACAAATTCTGACCACCAGAAGGTGGTCCCAATCTACCAGATCTAGTGGTAATACCGCAAAGTTTGCAACACTGCAACTCGGCTAAAAAAGTTGCTTACAAATTGCCAAAAAGTTGCGGCAACCGGCAACTTTATGGCAACTAGCAACTTTTACAGGAAACTTTTAAAAAGTTGCCAGTTGCGTCAACTTAAGTTGCTCCGTGTGCAAAGCGCCTAAAGGTGATGCTTGACAAGCCATATAGGCATCCAACTATTGATTTATATACGGAAACTAGAGTACTCACTGTGCGTCAGCTCTTTGTGCTCAATGCCATTCTCAGGAAGCATAGCCAGGTACCTTTACCTGATTCCCGTAAAGTGAAATCGGCATGGCCATCCGTCCCTCACAAAACAGGTCTCGCTAGCCGCCAGTTTTATGTAATAAGCTCACTCATTTACAGAAGGGTCAATAAGTATATCCGATTAGGCAGTTTGAATAAGCACGAGGTCAAGACCAAGCTTCAAAACTGGCTGTATACCCAAGACTATTCCCGTACAGAAGATCTTTTAAGTAAAACAATTTAGGCGAATATTAATCTCTATCCTTTTCAAAATTACTAGAACGCTCCACACTACCACAAAACAAAATCCTCTTTCCTCCTCTCACATCACATCACAACTCATCACACCACCACATCATAACACCACACCTTCCCCCCTCCCCCGCTTTAACACACATACCTATACATTTTATTTGGCGCTAAACCAGGTTATTAACCTAAAGAAATAAATAAATAAAGGTTTCTTTTGTTCACCAAGCTACAGTAGAACACTGACTCTTAAGTCACAGGGTTCCCCTAGTTTAGGAGGCAGGGTTTTTAACTATTTAAGCACCCTTTTTCCTGCAATATCTGGATTGTACCTAGTTGTGTTAATAATGTAAACAAAGGTGTTTTGTATAAATAAACTATTTTTATTTTATTTGACTGCCTCGTTGGTCTAGTGGTCGCAAGCGCGACTGCTGTGCATGAGGTCTTGGGTTCGATTCCCAGGTCGGGCAAAGTGTTATTGGGTTTTTCCATCAGGAATTTCTCAGTAGCAGCCTCGGAGTCTGGATTTGTGCCCGGTTGATGGCAATAGGCTCGCCCCCTATTACATGGGACTAAAAACATAACTGGCGAAATGTGGGTGTACTAATGGGTACACCTCTGCCTAACCCTTCGGGGATTACAGGCGTGATGTTATGTTATATTTTTTTTTTTTTTTTTTATTACGTAGTGTTACCGTTTCTTCATGGATTTGGATAATAGGAAGTAGATACTAAAAAGTGAAAAATTGCTTCAGAGTTTGAAGTTGGCGACTTTGGTTCTGTTTGTTGTTTTAATGAAAAACTACCTAAGGAGTATACTATTTCAAATAAAAACATTTATGCAAATTGCCCCTGAAATCACGGAGAAATCGTACAGACGGTGATAGCTATTATCTAACCCACCCTAAAAACAAACGAATTTGAACCCTTTGTCAATAACGTTAAGGTTTATTCAATTTGTATGAGTTCAGCACACTAGCGCTTCTTAATGAACGAATACAATAATATTATGGATACGCGAATTTAAACTTTAAATCGTTTGCATTAAGATACTTATAACTTGTTATTCAATTTTGATTTTTATGCAATAAGACTTAAAGTTTATTAGAGTATTGTGATATAATCTTAATGTCATTACTACTAATTGCTTATTTTAAATAAAACATTCAAGTAGCTTTGGTCTCGTGGTCACTGTATAAGGCTGAGACGAACGGGAAGCGAGTTCAAGTCCTGCATTGAGGATTATTGTTTTGCTTTCAATTTAGAATTTATTAAGTAAATATTTCTTGCATTATTGCAAAGAACGACGGCCACATACTTCAAATTTAAAATTTCTTAATTGGTAATATATTCGCCTAACTTGTAATAAGTGGGTAATTGAAAGACAAATATGAGTATTTGTTATAAAAAACTTGTATTCATATGTTAGAATATGGGTAGAAAAATAAAAATGAATCGTAACCATAAAACTTAAGCCAGTCTACGCACAATTGCAGTGACTACGCGCGAACATTTGTTAACTTGTCTTAGTAAATTGCTAAAAACAACGTCTCTTTTCCATTTGTTTTTATTTGTATTAATTTGTATTTTGTTATTGTTTTATCATGTCTCAATTGAGTGATTATTTAAAATATAAAATAATCTATTTGCACGAGGACAAAGTTGGCATTAGAGAGATTGCTAGGAGGCTTAACATAACAGTAAGTATATTTTTCTAATTTTATACTTCGTTTTTATACCAAGCTATTACATGCCGTGACGTAAGCAAACATATTTTGATACACCTCAAAGAGAAGTGACACCCGTTTCATTTATTTGTTTCAGAGAAATACAGTCCGATTGTGGTTAAGGCGTTTTGGAGAAACTGGAAAAGTTCAAAAGGATCGTTCTGGACCCAAACCTGTAATGTTCACTCAAGCATCAGAACGGCACCGAGCGATTGTTCGTAGACATAAAGAACATCCATTTATATCTACTTCGTCAACTGCAGTGCAGTATAATATATCTCCTCAAACTGTAAGAAAACATTTGCATGCTGCTGGGCTAAAACAATACAAGCCGGCACGAAAAATTGAATTAACTGCTGCTCATCGGCAAGCAAGAGTCCGCTTTGCCCAGGAATATTTAGATTTTAATTGGGAAGAACACGTTGTCATATTCACTGATGAGAAGTCCTTCAAATCTGATAAGGATGGACGAAAAATTTTATGGCGAAAGAAAGGTGAACGGTATAATGAAAATTGTTTACTGTCGTGTAGAACCAGCGGTAGAATAACTCTGGGTTACTGGGGCTGGATGTCTTCCATGGGACCTGGGGAACTTGTAGAAGTTGGCGGCCGATTTAATAGTCACCAATATTTAGAAATATTACGTGACGTAATGTTGCCTACTGTGCGTGTTGCCTACCCAAACGCGGATATTTATTTCGTGCAAGATAATTGCGCCATACACAGAGCTGCTGTGGTGCAAAATTGGCTAGCTAGTCAAGAAAGTATTAAAGTAATAAGTTGGCCATCTAAAAGTCCTGACCTAAACCCAATAGAAAACTTGTGGGGTCAAATGATTTTAAATTGGGATTCATCAGAAGTCAGGACAAAAGAAAGTTTGGCGCAACTGGTGACTTCAACGTGGGAATTCATGAGAGGAAGTGATGCTTGTTGGAACATGGTGCGCGGTATGCGAAGCCGCTTGCAACAAATTATCGAAAGAGAAGGTGCTCCACTTCGCTATTAGGCAGCAACGCAGGCAACAATACTTACGTGTCAGTGTGTGTTAAATAAACTGTTGTTATCATAAATTCTAAGGAAGTGTTTCATACATTGAATAAGCTGGTCCTTTTTACGATCGTAATCATAATACAAATAAAAAAATACTTATAAAAAATCTATAAAGTAGGTAAATTATTATATACCAAAGTATTTAGTGCTATTTTCACTTTTATTTGAAAAGTAGGTATGACAGTTAATGTGGTGATGTTATTGTTATGAAATAGAAATATTATATTTCTAAACATATAACATGTTGATTCACTACATAATTTATTACTTACTTTAAAAATCTTCACTTTTTTATAAAGTTCTAGCTCAAGTAGTTTATTTTATATTTATTCTAACTTATAACAAACATAACAAGTAATTATTTTTGTCAGTAATGATTTTACTTTTAACCATATTGAATAAAATCGTAATCAAAATTATTGCTGTTTTTCATTTCTGTTGTGATTTTTGTATTTAAATAGTTAATTTTAATTAACTATTTTAATTTTATATAAATAATATTAGGAATGCAAAAAATATAAATGAATATCGTAAACAAAAAGTGTCAAAAATGCAAACTTGGGTTTGATCTCACTACCATGTTGCTACCACTTGGTCAAATCGTCTTTACAAATGAAGTTGAAATTATCAAGTCCATTACGTGTCAAAACTGTATTCAAAAGATTATTTACCCTAACATAAAGTTTTAAAGATCAAATTAGCATAACAGTGTTCTATAATATTTGCGTCCTTAAACAAGTCGTTCGAGCTCATTAAGCTAGTACGTATCGAATTCATATATTATCCACCGCTAATTGCACAAGGTTCAAATTCGCCTAACTTTATTCAGCCAGTTAGGTGGGTTAGATAATTGCTATAACCGACTGTACATACCTACATAAAAAGAACTACATCGCGAGCCTCCTATATTTTTGACGCCGGTTAAAAAACGGAAACTGCATTGGCACAACTTCCCACTGTCCATAATATATGCCTGTTAAACAGGCAGATATATGGAAAGTACAGCACTTCTTAGAACAGTTATACTCTGTTCTCGTCTTTGGTACTTGGTGACATGATATAAAATGGATTATTAAATAATATAAGCTTTCATATGAAATTTATTTCAATGCTGTTGGTCTTTTTTCACTATCGATAATACCTGTACACAGGTACAGTATATACTGGCCATAATACCTGTAAACTGGTACAGAAATATTGAAATATTCCATTATTTAACACGGTTTAACACGGTTTAACACTGTTCTCCCATTTAACAATAACAATTTACTTCGATGTCATTAATTCAAACAGACACTTTGCTATCCTCGAATTGGGTTGACTAAGAATCGCATTGAATGTGCCAACATCCAGTCTGTTTAATTTATAGGCATTTGCTAGACAGGTTCTTCCTGATTCAAATCGGACACATTCCACAGCAATAAATGATGTAAATCCTCACAAACGCCACAATCTTCACAGTTTGGTGAGTCAGTCTTCCTCATCATAAAATTAAACTTATTGCATGGTATGTGTCCAGATCTGAGTCTGTGAGCTGTAACAATCAGTTTTCTATTTAAATTAGTGTTTGCGCACCAGGGGACATGAAGGGGCTGACACTGGATGGTTTTGTACCATATTCCTTTTTCTAATGAGCGTTTATTGAAATACTCCTTCCAACTCTCAAAACATATTTGTTTGTATTTAGGAAGAAACTCTGAATAATCCGGTATAATACTCACTTGCTTACCAGAAGTAGCAGCAAATTTAGCCAATGTGTCAGCCTCTTCATTACCCCCTAAGCCAGTATGAGAAGGAACCCATTGCAACCTCAGAAGCACACCTCGTTTATTTATTTATTTAAACTTTATGCAACAAATGTACAAAGGCGGACTTAATGCCTTAGGCATTCTCTAACAGTCAACCAGAGGTGGTGAAGAGATAACATGGTAGGTGCAAGCAATTTTTATGAGAGTAAAACAACAAAATCAGAGATTTAAAAAAAAAGTTCTAGTGTAGTCTCGTTTTGTAAGTTCATCCATCTTACATAGGATAACATAAGCTATCGATGCACCTCTGCAACCAGAGGCGCATCGAGCTATGTGTTGTAGTGAGCTTTTGCTGTCTGTCAAAATAACTACCTTCCTGTGTACACCAGCATTACTAACATAAGAAAGTGCTTCTGATATCGCAACAAGCTCCATGGTCATAATACTGAAGCGTGTGAGCTAAAGCGTTATTAAAAAAGAAGTTAATAAGAAAAACTCACTGAACACTTTCATAAAAAATTTAATAACAGGTCGTAGGTCCTGATGCCGTCACTTTAATAATTCTGATCTAAGGAGGTAGGCGCGAAATAAGTACTATCCTGGCTTGGCTTTACGCGCCGCTGGCGATGCCGGTGAAACTCAGGAGATGTCCCTGGGTGACGAACGACCCGAAGGGCTGAGATGAATGGGTAGATGGTGGTCTCGTGCGCTGACCGCCGGATGACGCGGCAGTAGTGTTCCTGGGCAATTTACCCGGATTCTTGGACCCTGGAATTTCACGTCCAGTAGATTATTAAAAATCCTCAGCTAATCCTCTCCTGACGGTGACCTCAACGGCGTAAGCGTAAAGCGGATGTACTATTGCGCTAAGGCGGATGTGTGTAAAGGTCACCTTCAGAATCGGAGTTCACAAAACAAAAGAAACACTAAAAGAGTTTACACAGTTTAAGTACATTAAAACACATAGATAACGATGTGAGCAAATATTAAGCGTTAATGGTTGAAGTGGAAGAAAGAACTAATAGAATTTAAGGTAATAAAAAGTTGATGAAACATAATTTTGCAAGTCATTGACCTCCATTACACATGAGACAGCAAAGCGTGAATTTGTCAACACTTACCCAATATGGGGAGAACACTGAACACTGGTTTATATTAAGATTATCAGTAAAATTGAAATTAAAATCTGGGTTTGTTAAAAACAATTAGTCCAGAGAATGATATATTTTGGAGACTGCACGTGTGACGTCACGCAAAAGTAATGTTGGTGAACGTGCGTCTCCACTCACGATTCTGTCGAATGACGGCTGAGCGCGGGCCGTGATCCTGGGCTGCGTTCGCGCATACGACGTATCGAGTGGGAGCTAAAACCAGTTTCTAATCACGCGAGCGAGTGAGACAACAGTACAGGCGCAGTAGGCGGAGTGAACGGGTTGGAACTATATTACAATGACTTGACTATTCTAGCAGTTAGTTTATAGCTACTTTGTTTTTTTTTTTTTATAACAATCAGTGTTAATTACTGTACAACGTTACAATACCCCCCGCGCGCAACAAGGATTTTCGTCATGACCTCTTAATGAAGGAAAATCCGCATTACGAACTAGGGCTAGACTATTAGTTTAACCTTTTATAAATCATCTTTCATACTTCTCGCTAACATGAACTAGCAGCAGTTATTGTATACATATACCTGATACAAAACATAACTGACGCACAATATCATAAAATATATATAGGTAACTTGTTTTTCTTAACCGGATACCTTGCCAATAGACGTTAAAATAGAAGGTGGAATATACATATGCAAGAGGTATTGTAAGTCATAAATTGTTAAGGAAAATTAAAACAAAATGTGCGTTTTAGTGTATGAAAGCTGTGCTAATATAGAATTTTATTTTGATACTATTTATTTTTACCTACAAGTTTTAAATCTTTAATGTGCCATGAACCTAAGTTTTTGCCAGACATGTCTTGTAAAACATAGACGAGAGGGGACCTTTTCTCAATTATCTTGGCTTTTATAAATTTAGGAGCCAGCTTCTTTGAGAATCTGCTCTCTTTATCACTTAGAAAATACGCTCGTTTCATGACTACGTCTCCAATATCAAATTCGGCAAACTTGCGTCTTAAATTATAATGTGATGTATTCTTAACATGGGCCTGCCATAACTTGGCTTGTACATCATCGAAGACAGAAGACAAAACACCTAAGTTTTCTGCATAAACGTCGCGTGGCAGGAATAGTATCTCGTCACCGAGATCGTTGTCAGTATAATGTGACCCACAAGTAACAAGCTCACGGCCGAAAACTAAAAAAGAAGGTGAAAATCCTGTAGCCTCATTTACAGAGTTATTAATAGCAAACTGCACTTTGGGAATGAATATGTCCCATGACCTATGATCATTATCCACGAAGGTAGAAATGCAAGTGATAATGGTTCTGTTATAGCGCTCTACTAAGTTTACCTGAGGGGTATATTTAGGTGTGTAATAAACATTAGGAATATCATATTTCTTAAAAAATGCCTCTGTCACCTTGCCAGTAAACTGAG
Source organism: Hoplodrina ambigua (assembly GCA_949774945.1). NCBI lineage: Eukaryota > Metazoa > Arthropoda > Insecta > Lepidoptera > Noctuidae > Hoplodrina > Hoplodrina ambigua. The sequence continues at coordinate 2,142,790 of OX458964.1, forward strand.
TTCCATTATCCATTAACACGGTTTGAGGTATGCCGTGAATTAAGAATACAGAATCTTCTAAAATTTTAGTAATTATGTCGGCAGTAGCCTTTTTAATTGGAAAAATTAAACAAAATTTAGAAAAACAGCAAGTTACTACTAATATATAATTGTTTTGCTTTTTTGAAGTAGGAAGAGGTCCCATGAGATCAATTGAGATCATTTGGAATGGTCGTGAACAATGTTTAGGACGACCCATTTCCCCTAAAATTTGATGATTTTGGGACTTGTAAGCTAAACATTTTTCGCAAGAACCAACAAATTTTACGACATCTTGGTACATACCAGGCCAGTAGAAACGCAAGGCAAGACGTCGGTAAGTTTTGAAAATACCCATATGTCCAGCTGTAGGCTCAGAATGATTTTCAGTCATTATTGCCTCGCGGTGTTCGATAGGTACGACCTCTTTCCACGAGAATTCTGAAGTTAGTTGGTGTTTATTTTTAGATAACCTATATAATGAATTATTTTTAATAATAAAATTCGGAAATTTGGAAGGATCATTTAAACAACCGTAATATAAATTTGCAATATTGATGGCACTAACCGGAACAATTCGGGACAGCGCATCAGGAATAACATTATCAACGCCTCGTCTGTGTTTTATGACGAAATTAAAGGATGAAAGACGTACGCCCCATCGAGCTAGTCGACCAGTAGGGTTACTTAAGGACAAGAACCACTTAAGAGCGCTGTGATCCGTGTAGACAGTGAACTGTTGGCCGTTCTCAATGTAACAACGCCAATGTTCAAGTGCTGTAATAACAGCTAAGGTTTCGCGTTCGGTTATGCTGTAATTCTTCTCAGCAGCGGTTAGTGACCTACTCATGTATGCAATTGGGTGCTCCATTCCATCTATCGACTGAGTAAGCATTGCACCAACGCCGTAACTGCTGGCATCCGTATGCACTTCGAAGGGTTTAGTGTAGTCTGGACAGGATAGAACTGGTGCGGAGATTAAACATTCTTTTAAGTTTTGAAACGCAGCGTCAGCTTCAGGGGTCCATTTAAAAGAAGGGGTGCCTTTCTTGGATGAAGTTAACTTATTTAGGGGACCAGCGATAGTGCTAAAGTTAGGAACAAAACGTCTGTACCACGTGGCAGTTCCTAAAAAACGTTTGAGGTCCTTACGACATTTAGGTGTTGGATAATTGAGTATGGCCTCAACCTTGGCTGGATCCGTACGTAAGCCAGAGCCATCAACGACATACCCTAAATACTTAAGCTGAGAGCTGAAAAATTTGGATTTCTCAAGATTTATTGTTAGGTTGGCTTGTTTCAACTTGTCGAGTACACGTAATAGTAGGGTCACGTGACTATTAAAGTCTTCGGATACGATAATGATGTCATCCAAGTAAGCAAACACCTTGAGATCAAATTTTGAAAAGAGCAAGTCAACCAATCGCTGCTGAGTGGCTGGTGCATTGGTAAGACCAAAAGCAGTCCGTTTAAAACGAAATGTGCCTCTGCCGGGAACATAGAATGCAGTCTTATCGCGATCCTCAGGAGCAATTGGAATT